>OZ012706.1:16307561-16867561 GCA_963942595.1 Cylloceria caligata | reverse complement strand
AATAAACTTAAACGTTCACAAAAAGTACTCTCAAATGGTACTGTTACGAATAAAAGTTACGAATAAAAGTGGTTGAATTGACAGAGAATGTCTTATATTTGAATCTCGTCGAATCTTTTTGTCGATCTGAGCGAATCGTTATCATGGGCTCAGGAACGCATTATAGATAAATACAATTTGAGAGCGATGGTAAAGAACCTACACGCGAAGAGAGAGAGAGAGAGAGAGGGAGAGAGCGAGAGAGAAGAAGAAGCATGTGTATGAAAAATGAAATACTTCTCGGACAATTTATTTCTCCAGGAGATCAGCAGGGAGTGGGTGCGAGAACGTCGGGAAGAGATAGTGAGGGAGACGCCGTGGAGCGTCGGATACATAATATATATAAATTTATTTATTTTTTTTGCGTAGCCTCAGGACGCAGATAAAGAAGACAGAAAGAGAGACTGAGTGAGAGACGAGCGTAATGACCAAGAACGCGTAGTGTAGCACGTTGTACGGTTGTACAGTATGAAAGTTGAACTGGGCAAGAGGGATAGCGAGGGAAGAGAGAAGCAGTGTGGCAGCCACTGGACTAAAGTAATCAGATGTTATCAGTCGAGTCGGCGATTGGCCGCAGATCGCTTATCGCACCGCGACGGCCGGATAAACGTACTACCCGTTTCTCTGCCTTTCCCTAGTCATATTCGCACTCCACAGCCCCTGCCTTCGGTACTTGTATCGTGCTGACGAGAAATATTGAAATTTTTTCGTCTTTTTATACTCCCATTTACTCTATTAATCATGGCGTATCAATTTAATCAAATGTAATTTAATTAAATGTACATAAAAAATTGACAAAGATTTTTTGCCGTCGATCTATCTTGAGTATTGAGCAATCAATTATAATTATATTTAATTTTAAATGATGTACCCCTCGCGAATATTTTTTAAAATTTCATTCTACTTTCGACTCCTAACTTGTTCCGTAATGACGCGAATAATTAAAAGTTTCTCGTAGTTTTGTACCTTTTCCTCTCGTAATTCTAATTTTATATTAATTCAATTGAATATAATTGAATTAACCTCATCGAAATCTCGTCAACTTTTGCAATCGATCAATTTTTAAGTGTCGAGCAATCGATCACAATTATATTTTATTATAGAACATTCGCACACGCTATTTAATATAATTTTATTCCAACTTTTAATTTCGTACTCATAGACTCAACGTATAATTCGCAAAAATTTCTCACCACGTTCCGTCATACTCGTTTAATTAATGCATCGTTCGACCCATTTTCAACGCGTTGTTCAAACGCCGAGAGTTTCGTAATATTCCCTAATTCGCACTCTCTTAAGATCGTACAATAATTAAATATTGGCATCCTAAAGTTCAGAGATCGTGTTCAAGTATTTTGACGCTGTAATCATCTTCGAGCTCGACGCGTTGCCACCTCGATCGCATCTCGATCGAACCTCACGTCTGACTTCACCACGAATTCAACATGTATATGCGATGCTCCGAGCATACTGCACAAAAGTATATGCCTATCCCTCACACCTTCGTAATATCTACATGCATCACCCCGATATATGTTAAATACATACGTGCTTTCTCGCATGCTTCGTTCCTACGGCTGCTGTTGCTGATGCTGTCAGCTCCATATCGAGATATCAAGAGAGCAGCAGGGCCTTCGCTTATTATATATATACGTATCACCCGTCTGGTTCTCTCCACGTTGTTAATCGCTCCTGTTACGCGTCACGTCAAAATCCATACGCGGATTAACACGCGTACACAAGCAAGCACGCATGTAGGCACGCGCGCGTACGTAAGCACACACCAAAGTGTCGTGAAAAAAATTAGATTTATTTATAACTCATCAACGAACATTAAATGAATATAAAATATATATTTAAATGATGATTCAATGCCGGATCTCATCAAATCTACAATCATTAAAAATAACACAAACATTGCTTACTTCTCTTATCGATTATGTATTATTATTTAATGTTTGCTTATCAATAGACCTGCTGTAGATATTTCGAGCGTAGATCAATATCTCGATAGGTATTTTCCGATTTTTTTTTACTCTCTTTCTCACACGTCTAAGGGTACTCGTAGCATCTGGCGTCCTTGACTTTGAAACGACGCGTTCGGTCCCTGTAAAATGGAGAAGTCTCAAGCTAGGTGAAGAGAAGAAATGCGTGGGAGGTGTAGATAAAGCAATCACGTCCCTCCTCCCTTCCCGCGACTCTCTGGCTTACATGATATCGAGAAGTCCGAGAGGTTTTAGCCTACGTGTGTTATTTGTGACGTCAGTCAAATTGGAACCGCAAGAAGAGCAATTCGACTTCAAACATAGGTTAAGGGCTCATTAAAAGATAATTCAATTCTTTATAAGTCGTAAGAATATCTCCACTCCTCGGCTCTACCATAACCACGCGTTACCTTAACTCTACTCTTCATAGTCCCAGCCCGGGACGGTTTTGGGCTGTGTAACTCGTATAGGGTTAATACTCTGTATCCGAATTTAATACTATACTTTAATACCTTGGAGTACTAAAGTGAGAGAGGGCATACGTACGCCAGTAAAGAGTGTAATTTTTAATTGCGGGATGCAACCGTAAACTCGCTCTCAATAGGAAATTTGACCCTTTAATTCAATATGAATGTTGGGACATGTAGCGTGTCTCTATGACTCAAGTGGTTGCTGAGTAACTGTACGTTTGCTGGTACGCGGGGGTGGTAGCTTAACATTTGCTCTTGACAGGAGTTAAAATCCGTTAAGGGAATGTGACGCATCCTGACATTCTTCCCCGCGCCCATTCCAGACCCAGTCGGTATCAAGGACTGTTTACCTAGGTTTTCAAAGGTGCAGGATGTTTCTAAATAAAAACAAATTAGGTTAATGTTCGTAACAAACAGATGAAGAGACATCTAACTTGCTTTTACTCAAAATATCTCGGCACCGTTGAAAAAATAAGTAAACCGTTTTGGATACCGACTGCGGAATGTCGCATAACCTAAAAAAGATGCGAACCACACTCAGTCGGTAACAATTCTTTCTGTGCTACATTTTTTTAGGGTTTCCAAATGAAAAACAAAAGAAATAAGCTTCAGTCGATAGCCTTATCTACTGTGCATCAGCTAAAGCTTTGTTCATATATGTAACGTCCCGACACTCTAGAACAAATTTGCACGAAATGGTTTGTTACCGACCGGGTTGACGTTTACGGGATCGCCAAGTATAGAAAGAGGAAGGGGGGGTGTTTCACCTCGCCTTAAGACGATGTGCTACACATTTCTGTCGTTCTTTCTCGCTTCTCCGTTATCTTCAATGTCCCTCGCATTCATATAGACTCAGTCAATCCACCACATTCGCGGACGTACAGTTACTGGCAACCGCTTTAGCCAGAGAAACATCACTAGACTCAAAATTCATGTTGAATCAAAGGCTTCAAGTTTCTGTCGACAGTGAGCTTATGCTCCTGCAGCTGAACAGTGCCTCCTGCACTCGCGTACGTCCGCCCTCTCGCACTTTGATTATTATAATATACAGTCTTAAGGTTTATAAGGAAGGCATCGGTACCAAATTAGCGATGAATCTACAGTCTTCACTTACTGAAGCATGAAAAATATTTCGGTACTTAGAAATTCCTAGCTCATTCAAAAGTAGAGAAAAACCATAATTATTTACGTAATTTAAAGGGTTGCGCATATCTCGGGACAGGGGTTATCGATTTGTTTGATTCCAGTTTCATAAGAGAACCTAAAATGAGCCATAACGTTTAGTTCTTTCTATCTTCCGATTCGAATGTTATTTCAAGTTAGCAGCACTACAAGTTTTACAAAAAAGGGGCAATAAATTCGGGCATGGATCATTGAATGAATATTTAATGAGCCCTCAAATATTATCTAAGTTTAAAGTCAATTCGTTCTTGCGGCGATTTGAGTTCGCGGGAGGGGGGCGGGGGCAGTGCCTCATATTTACAGATTCCAACTAAACATAAACTCAACTCTACACAGGCATTTTTATACAGAACAATTCTACACGACACATGCAGCTAAACTTAACACGTCACTAACTGTACACAGGAAAAGTCTTCGAAGAAGCAACTCGACACAAAACTATCAAACGCTGTTTAACTAAGCACAGATCTACACTCTACAGAGATGATTAATTTGGTAAACGAGATTTGATGCAACTGAGAACAGATCCAACTAAACATACGCCATATTGGGTGCGAAGTGGCTACGGAGAATTTTATTCTGCGTAATAAACGAAAACTATTGAATATTTAGGATAAAGTAAAATAGAAAAATCGTAAATAAAAATATTCCACTTTACCCGCGTCATATTGAATGCGTAATGTATCATGCATTCAATATGACACGTGTTTAGTTGAGTCTGTGCTCAGTTGCGCCATATCTCGATTACCAAACCAATATTTCGTGTAAAGATGGGTTTTTTTCTCTGTATCGTCTTACGCCACGGTAAAGTTTTTCCATGGCGCGTTGCTTTATGGGGGAGTTTATCTGTGTACAGTTGGTGACTCGTTAAGTTTTGCTCAGTCAAGTTTCAAGTTCCAAGTCATGTGTCAAGTTTTTCCGTGTTGTGTTCATAGTGTGTCGAGCTTTACCATAAGAAGTTGCGCCACAAAAGCATTTTTTTTTTGTAACGAGTTGATGACGCGTAGAGTTGAAACTGTGTTTAGTTGAAATCTGTGGAAACCGGGCACCGCCGTTTGTTGGACTTCCTCGCGGACTCTCCAGCGCAAAGATATATATATATATAGTGATACCATGAGAAAGACCCTGACGAGAGGATCTCGTACATATCGGTACCCGGTATCTTCTGACATTGAGCAGTTTGCGCGTGAATCCTTATCGGTACATACTCGCTATCTCCGCTACACTAAGAGCACAGAGTTAGAAAGAGACGGATGCCCTCGACCTGCGCCACCGAGCAAAGATACGCGTACGTTTCTCCAGCGGCGCACTAACTTTGCGTCACGTTTTGACATCTGAGATAACCAGTGCACACCGGTGCATCACTCTGTCTCTTGATGCAGACTCTCACCCAGAGATCACTTCTCCGTCACTCTTCACGTGTTGTGCACTTTGAACTTGATGGAATACCAAAGGTAAATTAATGTAATTCAATTAGTAAATGACAATCGACTATAACAAAATCGTCAAAGATGAGAATCAAATTAATCCTTGAAACCACGTGAAAATGATTTTAGAGTTTCAAATATAAAACTCTGACTTGACAGCGCTCTACCCACTGGTTATTTGACAAATCTTGATCGATCAAAGGTGCGTATCCTTCGTTTCTTCTGAATTCTCGTAAATTCTGCGCTAGACCCGACACGTTCGTCGTCAATGTTCGATACGCAGAGTACGTCCACCGTGAGTTCTGTCATTCGCATAAACCTCACGAGTTCGTTCGCTCGATGTACGAGAACTGCATTCGTTTGTGATTTGAGCGAGTGTCCATCTCACCCGGTGTTTAATAGCTGCGAAGCGTTCTGCTGTTCTTGGCGCCAGGCAGCGATATTCAAGATGCATTGCTGTTCTATGACGGTGAGTCAACAAAAGTGCGTGCAGCTATCTCTGCTAAAACCTAGAATCGTCAATCTGCAAAAAAAAAAAAAAACAAACAGAGAACAAAAAAAAAGAAAAATTCATTCGTAACTTCTCTCCACGGATCCCAAGAAATTTGAGAATTGCGCGAACGCAGCAACGACGAATACGACGACACGATGCGGCCGCTCTTCTCCTCTCCGGGCTCGCTCGTTTGGCGACACAAATGAATTATTCATGTACAACGTTTCCTCATACAGCTCGAACGTTCTTCTGAGAACGTGGCAGGACACAGGAAAGTACTGATAATGATCGGCAGTGTTGCTGCATTGCTCTCTCGCTTCTCTCTTTCTCTCTCACTATATCACTCTCCATCTTTTTCTTTTGCTATCTGACTCACACCCTCGCCTCTCATCATTGTCATTGGTATTCGTCACGACCGTACTTCTCGGTGTTGGTGAAAGGACGATTACGATTACCGTATAGACGCCTCGTCGTCGATAGTACATAATAGTATTATGCGCTACAGTCTTGTACAGTGCGTAAGTCTTTCCTCTATCTGCTTTACAGTCCGCAACGCCGAGGACAGTGATAGTCTAGGTGTTAAAAGCACGCATCGTACGCACTGAGTCACGTCCAATTCTCCATTGCATTAAATATTACAGCAGCGAGCCAGAGCTAATTCTAAAAAAAGATTTTACTTATTAATATATCGTTGTAAAGCTGCATCGGTTTAACCAGCTCAATTTTATTGATTTTTATTATTCTTACACGAATCGTACGATACGTAGTACGTGCTGCTCGAGCCGATTATCTTCCGCGTTCGATCGTACATCGTACGTGTCGCAAGTAGCACGCTCGTACGTACACACGGTAAAAAAAAATATTTCGTAAAACACGAGAAGAAAAAAAATTATCTTCGATAAGCCAACAAGACTTACTTAATTTCTGTAATTTTTTTTATTATTAATTAATTATTAGATAAACGTATTATTGTAGTTAATGTAAGCAGGAATATAACTTTGCCGTGTACTCGTAAAAGTGACAACAGCCGAAATGACAAGAAGCAAAGAACACAATATTTTAATTTGTGAAATTGTGGTTTGTCAGTTCGTCGATCAGGAGGAGAGAGTACATTGTCCGATGGTTGTTGTGCTGTTGGTGGGAGGAACGGGATGACTCCTTTGGTAATTTGTTCGTGTCTGCGCGAGGGCAGCAGTGCAGAGCTCGAAGGAACGTGGGATATACGGTAGAGCGAAAAAAAAAGTTGAAGAAAGAGAAGGTTTGCAGACAGAACGGAGCGAGAGAGACGCATCGATACAGCAGCGGCGAGGAGAGGTGGGCGCAGCAGCGCGCTTTTATTATCAACGACTGTGATCTAATCTCTCACGGTAATCTGGCATCCTATCCCCCTATCGTTCGTAGAATCTCTTGGGGTTTCCCTCCTCCGTGCTCCTCGTGCTCGTCGACCCCCTCGTGCCCGATCGGTACGCCGGCTGTGTCCCAGTTTATAAATGTATAGACACACTTCGATATCCGACTGATAGCGCGCGATTCTTTCGTATTTTCTCTCTCTCTCTCTCTCTCTCTCTTTCTCTCTCGAGTTTTGCTCTCTGGACTTATCCACCCACGCTATATCTATATACAACATTATTTTCGAGAATTTTTGAGACGTGTTTTCGCATCACCTGGAGGCCAAGTTCACAGACTTTGAATTTAAATAAAGTAAACTAGATTACATATTCCGTTTGAAAATAACGTGTTGCACACACGAGACCGAGTTCTTCGCGTTAAGATAATTTATTATCAGCAATCGGAAGCTAGTGTATATGGTATATTAATATGTATATGGATATAGCGGTTAAAAATTGGATAAAATAAAGAGATAAAATTCTCGGCAGTACGGCAATAAGAGTAAATTTATTATTTCTCTCGTTTGACTCTTTATTTTAGAGTAATATCGCGATAATTAGCAATGTCGACAATAATGATACTATTCACAGCGAGAAAGTTTATCGAATATATCCCTTCGCGTGTGCGCAGTTCTCAGAACTGCCGGGTTGCCTGCTTGGGATTGATATCTCTCGACCACGTTCTCCTCGTCTCGTTCTTTCTTTAATTCGCTCTTACTCGCTTCCACCTCTTCAACAGTTCCTTATCTCTAGACCAGTCTCTATCTCTTTTTTCTTCTCCCCTCGCGCTCCTGTCTCTCCCCCACTCAATCTTTTTCTCTTCATTCTTATCGGTTCCCGGTTTCGCATTGCCGTATTATACGAACCGCAGAAACCCAATGAGTTTTTCAATCGCTCACCCAACTCTGCTGCTTATGTTGCCCCGAATCGTTCCATCTCGTTCATATCTACATATACATATGTAAGCTTTTCGTTTGGTGTATGCATTCGTATATGCGCGTACAGATGAATCTCGAGATCGCGGTGGAGACAGACGTAGAAAGAGAAGGTCTGAATATATAAAAGCGAACACTCTTTGGTCAGACTCTCGCGATATATATCGAAGCCAGCCGCCAGAAGCAGAAGCAGCAGCAGCAGCGGCAGCAGCAATAGCAGCAATAGCAGCAGCAGCAGGAGCAAGCAGCAAGAACGGTTAAAGCCTTGAGAGTTGCGGCGCCACTGGACGAAGATAAGGGAGCGTTATCGGGCTGCGAGGCTGCCCTTATCAGCGATCGCTCTCCGCTCTCTCGCTACCCCTCTCCTCTTCCATCTCCCTCTCCTCTTCCATCTCCCTCTCTCTCTCTCTATCTCTCGCTCGTACAGCAAGCTAATACGAATAGTTTCGCTCTTTCTGTATATATACTTCTGTCTCGCCCCTCCCCCTCCTGGTTCACCAGCCCCTCATTCCCTCCGTCTGTGCGTCCGTACCCTCGCTTCGCGGCTCGGCGATGCTATCATCTAACTAGCTCCAGCTACTGATTCTATCTCGCGCACTCGCGCGAGCACTCGCGTACCCACCCAACCAGGGCCGGCGTATCGCGCGCGACGAACGCGGCAGAACGGAACCACAGGGCCGCCGCAACGCACACTCTATGTCGAGTCTCATTGTACAACAAAAACATAAAGAGAATGGCTTGTAACAAGATATTCATAAAAACAAATGAAAATACATCTTTACACCAATCGAATTTTTATTGACTAAGCGTTGATCGAATTTTATAACATTTTTAATAGAACGAATTACTCACCCTACTTGTGTATTATTTCAATACAAAAACTCGATAACGCGGCGCATGACAAAAATTAATTGTTACAGATTAAAATGTTGTCTACGCCAGTGACACCACGATTTTTGCTATTGCACTGTGTACGTGAGTGCACGTGTCTCGATGCGGTAATTCAGGAATGAAGCTATTAAAACAAGTTATAGAGAAACTACTATATCTTCGAGAGATTTGCTGTCTTGTAAAAGAGCGAGGGAGGGGATTCGAAGTGGTAGGAAGCGAGAAAACGGTAGCACGTACAAGAGTTAGCACACACGTGGCGAGATCTAATTTAAATGGAGTCTCTGACAGTGGCATGCGACGAGGCTGCAGCAGTTGTTAGCCGATCTCCTTCGTATCTCTTCCCGAAGCTGAGTCTCTCGCGCGAGATTCAACGGAGATCGTGAAACGTAGGCGCCGTGGAAATTAACATATCTCTGACCGATAGCGCTTAGCCGCTTTACCATCTCACGTCTCTGGTACGCACACCCGCGCACACTTATCTATTTAATATATACAAACGGGTAATGAAACGCACAGAACCGATCTAAGTCTAGATAAGCAACTTATTTATCCATCCTTGACAAACGGAACGATTTGAAAAGAAAAACAATTTTTAAAGAACCTGAAATAAAAAATCCGACAGCAAGAAACGACAGAAATATGCGTTGGTTGTTGTCTTTTTTTATTTTTATTTAATGTCTTCGATTTGCATCACCATGAAAATAGTTAATATTTTGTAAATATATGCGAATATATATTATTTCTATATTAAATACCAGTAGGGCTGCGCATAACTGTGCGCCTCGTGCGTCAATCCCCCATTTTCCCGATTGTTGCTCTCGTTTCTACCGATCGTCTTCACTTATCCCTCCCGATCGACTTTTATTTCCATCGCAATGATCTTTTGTTTTTTCCTCGTAGCTGCATTTTGCTTCTATTCTCGATTGCCTTTTCTTCCTATGATTGACCCCTGTCTCTGTCTCTATTATTGACCTCCCTGAATTTTGTTACGCGGTAGGTGGAGGCGAGGGTGGCGAGATTTTTTAATAATATAGAGAGATGTTATCAAAGAATAATTGTATACTTTGGATATAAATTATTTTATAACTGCGAACTACACACAGAAATTTACTTTGATATTTATTACATGAATTCGTGGCTAGCGAATGAAAGTATAGTTCAAGAATCACCGTTAGATGGCTAACGAACGAACTTCGTCGAAACGACATGTATGACATATTTCCTATATTCTTTTGGTGGATTTACCCAGCGAGATGAAGTTCGTAATAACCTGCAATCCATGATTATAACGACATTTTCGCTTACTGCATCACTCTTGCTTCAATGACAGGCGAAATATCCGTGAATGCGAAAGATAAAACTAGTATCGCGCTCACGGCGTAAGTATAGAGATTTTGCCTCGCCTTAAGCTAGCTTCGTGTCACCTAAAATTCATAAAAATAATATTGGTTTGTTACTTCCAATATAAAATGTAGCAAATTGATAAGAAATAACAATTGAAAAGCATCAAAGAAAATTAATACTTTCATTAGTGAAATACTTTTTAACTTGTAATGTTGAGATGGCACCGATCGACTAAATTGACTTTTCCCCATATAAAGGGTGGTTAAATTTTAAGGGCCGTTGTTGAATGTGAACCACACCTAAACGTCAAGTTTTTTTCTGCATTTCATTTGACATTTCTCAATTTCAGACTAACTCAATTTGAACCATGGAAAGATACACAATCGAGCAACGCGTTAAAGTTATTCAAGCTTATTATGAAAATGGGCGTTCAAATCAAAATGCATATCGTGCACTTGGTGATTTTTTCGGTCAATTTAATCGTCCAAATGTGCGTACAATCGGAAAAATCGTGCAAAAATTTGAGGAAACCGGGTCTGTAGGAGATATTAAAACACCAGTGCATGCTCGTACAGCTCGTACTGCAGAAAATATTGCTGCTGTTCGCGATAGTGTGGCTGAAGAGCCGTCCACCTCAACTCGTCGTCGTGCCCAACAATTGCACCTCTCACGCTCGTCGTTGATGAACATTATGCATAAAGACTTGCATTTACACGCTTATAAGGTGCAATTGACTCAAGAACTAAAGCCTCTTGACCATTCCAAACGTCGTCAATGGTCAGAATGGTGGCAAGAAATGGCAACAGTGGATGATCAATTTTCGAAGAAAATCATCTTCAGTGATGAGGCACATTTTCACCTCAGTGGATTCGTCAATAAGCAGAATTGCCGCATTTGGGCGAATCATAATCCAAGAGTGATTGTCGAAAAACCAATGCACCCACAAAGAGTGACTGTTTGGTGCGGTTTATGGGCTGGCGGCATCTCCGGGCTGTATTTTTTCCAAAATGAGGCCGGTCAGGCAGTTACTGTGAATGGTGTTCGCTATCGTGAGATGATAACGAACTTTTTATGGCCCGAATCGGAAGATATGGATGTAGGCGATATGTGGTTTCAACAGGACGGTGCCACTTGCCACACAGCTAACGAAACAATGGCTCTTTTGCGGGACAAATTCAATGGCCGTGTTATCTCACGTGGTGGCGATGTCAATTGGCCGCCAAGATCATGTGATTTGACACCGTTGGACTTCTTTCTTTGGGGTTATTTGAAAGAAAAGGTGTACGTCGATAAGCCAGCAACAATTCAAGAGCTAAAGGATGAGATAATTCGGCACATTAACGGCATAGAACCTCAATTATGCCTAAGCGTCATCGAAAATTTGGACCATCGGATGGAGGTGTGCCGCCGAGGTCGCGGCGGCCATGTGGCCGATATTTTGTTCTATACATAATTGAACCATACCATATTATCATAATAAAAAGAATTGACAATAATTTCCTAAATAATTTGTGTTTTATACAAAAT
Organism: Cylloceria caligata; assembly: GCA_963942595.1. NCBI lineage: Eukaryota > Metazoa > Arthropoda > Insecta > Hymenoptera > Ichneumonidae > Cylloceria > Cylloceria caligata. Next base: position 16,855,880 of record OZ012706.1, on the reverse strand, counting down.
CAACATCGGCCCTTAAAATTTAACCACCCTTTATTATCACACGAAAATTTTTATTTATATAAAATTATTATTTATATAAAAGTATTTTTTTTTAATGTTTAAATATTTTTAATCTCTTCATAAAACGTCCTACCGATCTGTCGACATTGTCATGCTTACCACTACTCTTACTTTTAACGATGGCGGCCTTTTCTCGACCACTTTCAAATTGCTACTCGAGTTTTCTAACGAAAAAACTTGAAGGATTAGACATCTGTCTGTATCGATATTTGTTATTGTCTTTTATCTTTCAAATGCAACTTATTGCAACAAAGTCGATTTTTGTAATAAAATCGTATGCCGTTATCCTGACATATGATGATGAAAAAAAAGTCGCATGAATTATTATTACCAATTTTTCAACCTATACGCCGCTACCTGACACCCGGGCGGGAGTTGTATCCCGCAATTCGGCGAGTAGCCCTTTCCCCGTTTCATCGATGACAGTACCCAGTCTGGCACCAGTTTAGCACCTGGTCATTTTTATCGTGCATCATAATAACTCGAAAAATATATTCCATACTCAAATATCATTAAATAAACATGTTTTTAAGAGAAAATAACTCGTCAACAAAATATCTGTCAAGATATATAGCCGGCATAAGGTAACTGTCCCCATTCGCGTCCATGTTGTCCCTCTACAAGACACTTCAACAAAGAATTGAAATCTCAGACGAGCTGAAAAAAAATACTTGATAATACGTGCAGTGAAAAAAAATCAGCAATTCGTCCCGTACGTAAGGATTAAAACAAGATCCGAGCCATGTTGTGGTTAAGACATGTCGATATCTTTTAAAAAATTTATGGTCAGCGGTTGGAAACTGTAAACGCCTGGTTGTCCCAATTGCCGGAAGTAAAGGTTAGCTTGCTGTCCACTATTAAACTATCTTTAAACATAGTAATAACTAATTCCTTATTTGATTGTTTAGAGTTTGCGTGTTCAATAAAGATTAAATTCGTTTCCTCACTGTCTTTTGTACTTATTAATTAACTAGAATCTCCGTTCTGCATGCAGTAGAAAAAAATGCTGTGTCGGTAGAGGGGAAACTGACAAGGGTCGGCCTTGTATCTATCAAAATAATTAAAGGATTTAATCGAATCAACGATATTTTGTAACAGTTATATTATACAAGGATAAAAATAATAACCCAATTTACTCTTATCGCGACAGAAAAAGCCATACCCTGTCGGTTCGGCCTTATAGGGATCGAAAATAGGAACATTTACCTTATCAATATAATATGAAAATTAACGACAGGCAAATATTCTTATCAATATGTCGATTATTCTTTACATAATTTGAATGTATATATCGATCGTTTATCGCCAAAACTTTCGCATATCGACTTTAGGCAGTCGATATTTTATGTACATTCCTTTAAGTATTGTGATGGTATATTGTTGATATGTAGTACAATGGTATATATAGATATATAAGTGTAGTATTATAGTACGTTATTATCTGCGAAGAGTGAAGGGACCGTAATTGCGCGAATGCATGAGTAGTACACGGAAAGAAAAAAGTAGTTGGGGAAACTGATACATTGGTTCCGACAACCAACCGGAATAGTAAGCAGAGCGCAAACTACTCAGTTGGTTCAAGAAACTACAATATCTTTGGTAAATTATCGGTAGTACCGGTAACCAACCGAGATGGCATCCTCGGCTTATCGGTTGGTTTGTGCAATCCATCGATTCGACATAATACGAAAAAAAACCAGGTTAATACGAATATTTCTATTTATTTACATTGACGAGGATAGACACGTACTTTGCGCGATGTTCCGACAGACGAACGTTGTCCATTAACAATATTTCATTATGTATTTGCCATATTTTCAATGTATGGCACTTCTATTTTTTTTTACAAGCTCTTGTTCATCAACAACCACTTGTCACTTCAAACAATGGAATTGAAAATTAAGTTAAATTGCAAATTTAATAAAGTTTAAACCCCTCAATCGATACTCACCAAATTCAAAATCATGTATCCATGTCCTCTAGCGAACTTATGTGCAAAGTTTCAGTTTGATTGATAAAAATTTATGAAAGTTGGGTCAAAATATAGATTTTTTTTTCGAAAAATTACCTAAAAAATGTACGAATCAATAAAATTTGAAGATCTTGATCGATTCATGACAAACTCAATACCGAATAACCTTGCCTCCTGACATATTCTCGTAGAAAGTTTTGACTCGATAGCTCAAAATTTACGAAAGCCAGAGAACGGTCTACTTTTTTTCGAAAAAATTCAAACAACGATAAAATGAAACAACCGTTAGCGATTTCGCTGACAATTGCAGCAAACTGACGGGAATTGCGACCCAACCCGTGTGCAAAGTTTCAGAATGATCGAGTACTCCGTTCTCGAGATATATCCATTGCAATTTTTTTTATGAAAACAGCTTCCTCCACGAGGAAGCAAAAATGTAATCGTATATGTACGGTGGTGTAAAAATCCAGGCTCTCAAAAGCAATTGGTGTCAACTTTTTACCAGTATTGACTCATTTAATGTTAATTTTAACAATTTTTGGAGGGTTAAATTCATTTGAGCGACAGTGTTATAATCATTAGGTCCCACCTAAAAATTTTAAACACTTGTATATTTGAAATGAGTAGATGAATATGAATAAATAATGAGCAATCGATACAGAATTATGGCACAAATATAATCCAAAAATATCATTGAATTTTATTTATATATTTTTAAGTAAAACCGGTTTAAAGTTTTGAGGTTATAATGCAAATTCACACCAGCTATTGAACACCGACCGTTGACACCGTCGACGATGTGAATTAATATAAACACCGCTCGAAGGTTAACTTTAACATAGTATTGTTAACAGTTTATACATATTTTGCAACAACAATTAAAAACATGAATATTGTAACAAAAAAATTAGATCATAAATACACAACTCAAATGAAATATCTCGGTTGTATTATACCCAGAAGCTTGTACGAAAAGTTTGCGTTAACTATCGTATCTATTTCGTTAAAATAAAAACGAGAGCCTCTTAATCCTCCAACTTGTTCAAAACTACTTTACGCTTGTAGCGTTTCGAAACCAACACGATAGAGCTTTTTAAATGATATTTTTTCATTTTTTCAGCGATGCCTCCGGTCGTATAAAATATCTGGACCTTAATCATTCTTAAATTTAAGGAGGTTAGAGCGCTATCCTCGTGGAGGATAGACCCGAGGGCGTGCGCTGTGCGGGGCATGTAGTGTGGGAGTGAGACATCCGTTGTGCGGAATCCCAATTGTGCCAAGACAAAAGCTGAAAGATCCGTTTTTCTCGTGTTAGCTCAAAATTTAAACGGTGAATTGCTTTAAAATCTGAACGAACATTTTCTGACGTTATCCCCTTGTCATCGGTACGTTTTTTGAATGAACATCTTTTGTCAAACTTTTGCAACTGCAGTTTAAAACGGTGAATCTCTTAAAAATGTTTCATACCTTTAGGTTAAAAATTAATATACATAAGATTTTTTATTGACGGTAAAATATTTTAAATGCTCCATCCTCCTTAAAATTGTTACTGACAGCATTATTTTTCTTTGAGATATTAAACTTAAATAACAATTCTATAAAAGATTGATTATCAATGAACGCCCAAAATTGAGTTTTATTACGGATCAAAACTATTGAAAATGGTTTTGTGTTTAAAAACTAGTGATAAAAAACTTTTATATTTATCTGCCGACGTTAATATGCGTTTTTTTCGCACACTTATTTCAATGCATCGTGTACGAAAGATAATATCAAGTATATTTTATACTACACGGTACTACACGTTCAAGATGTTATATGGTATACTTAGATAATATGTATGCATTAATTATTTTTGTAATATATTTATTATATTATTATTGTTGTTGTTGTTGTTGTTGTTGTTGTTATAATATTATTATTATTATATTATACAAATGCTGGGTGCATGTTATTTACTTTTGAAAAAAGCTTTATCTCTTGGTTATTATTATTTTGTAAGGTTTTTTGACGAATGTAACAAGTCCGTGACGACCGTGACGTACAGCGGCAGAACCCAGTACTCTATAGTACCGAGTAATGTAAATCATCGGTTGATCACGAGCCCGAGCTACGGAGCGAGACGCTCGCTGATGCGTTTGTTTATATAGTATCTTGTACGGTTTGTAGGCATTTATCAAGCTCGCGAAGAGCGTTGCGTTTTGTTCAACATGCTCTTGTATAGCCATGTGCATCAGAATTCGCGTATTGCACGACCAAAGCGGTATTACGTATATCGAGATAGACGACGGTGAGAGGGAGGAAGGGATAGAGAAACAATACGAGTCTGCGGCGTGATATCTATTGTACAGCCGGAAGCAGAACTCGCGGTGACGATATGATCTCTCTCATCGGTTTCTGCACGGATTACCGAATCCCTTTTTGTAGGCTGGCGACATCCTTCGCTCCTTTTACTTCTCTAGCTAACTTTTCGTCGAACAAGTGAACGCATTCGAATCTTTTCAATGAAGAAAACGACGTGCGTTGTAGGATTGTACGATTTCTCTTAAAACCCTCGACTGTCAATAGAATTGTTGAAATCGTGGAAATTGCGGGAGAAGGATAAAATAAAGACAGAGAAGAAAAATGCAGCTCTCCGGTGGTAGCGGTGGTGGGCGCTATCTGTAAAGATAGGACGAGAAAAACACTCATTTTATACCGTCAAAATGTGTTATCTCACCCGTGCGGCCCGAACCCTCCCACCCCTTCGCCCTCTCTTTTCTCCTTCTTCCGCGCGACCGACAACTCGTTTCTACTACCCCTCGGGGGCGGAATTAACTTGCTAGCAGATATCCACCGGTGGTCGCTGCTCTGTGTCTCCTCCGCATTTTTTCTGGATAACCCCCCCCCCCCCCCCTCACCCCATGAGCGCCAGGACACTCGCGCATCCATCCCCCACGCATTTATATCGTCTGTTGGTTGTCTAAAGGACGAGGAATGAAATAAAAATATTTAAAATGTCCCCGGACTATGGATACCCCAAGGGAGAAAAGTATATGCAAAAATATACTTTTATGTATATTAGATATAGTTTACATGAAAAATTACATATTTTTCTTCCTCATATAGGAAGCTATGTTATCGTTGAATTTTTGTCGATATTTTTCTTCATTTTTTTCGAGAAATCATATTTAGAAAAAATCTCCGAGTGCGTGTGCGTGCGTGCGCGTGTGTGTGTGTGTTGTGTGATGAGCTTATAAATTTGCATTGTATATATATCTTTGGAACGGGTTACTCAATCATTCTGGAACTTTGCACATGGATCGCGTCGGAATTCCCATCAGTTTGCTGTAAATTTCGGTCCAATTGCTACCGAGTGTTTCATTTTAACGTTATTACAATTTTTCGAAAAAAAAGGAGGTCCGCTCTCTAGCATTCGTAAATTTGTAACTATCGATTTCAAAGTTTCTACAAGAATAGGCCAGAGAACAAGGTTGTTCGGTATTAAGTTTGGCAAGAATCGATCTAAGCGTTCAAATTTTATAGAAACATGAATGTTTGTAATATTTCGAAAAAACATATATTTTTGCTCTAACTCTTGTAAATTTGCATCTATCAAACTGAAACTTGGCATAAAAATTGGCTAAGGTACAAGGATACTTGGTCACGAATTTAATAAGAATCGATTTAGGGGCTTAAACTTGATGAAATTTGCAATTTTACCGTTTTTTCAATTTTATTAAAAATTTTAATGCCACTTCCCCTACGAGGTAGCAAGAACTGAGATAACCATTACCCGCAGAAGATAATCTGTAGATTAGCGAGAATCACGAGGAATCAATGTTATTATTAATGTTTATTAATAAAATAAATACAAAAATGCGTGTAAATTAGAATATTTCAAATTTACACGTCTCTTTATATTTATTTCGTATATTTTGAGGTATATCTGACAAATAAATCTTAGATAACATATAAGAACTTTTTTTTTCATCTACATTTCGTAATATATGTAAAATATGTTATAAAAACATACTTTTTTCCACCAAAAGTAATTCGATATTTGTTTAAAAATTTTTTTTTTTTTTATAACGTCCGGCGAATGATTATTACCTTCAGAGCTTGATTCTCGTAATCTTGTGAGGATTGTTAAGGTATTCATGAGAATATAAATTTTTCGATAATAGTAAAATGAGCCGAGAACTGTGAGAAGTCTCGGGATATCGTGCGAGTCCGAGAGCTATCAGAAAAAAAATCGACGTAACAATCTAAAGAGTATTCAATGGTGCTGCACCCTCGTACTCGATTTACAGCTTCGAAGGGCTTTTGCTGTACGAGATGTTCTATATATACATACATTAACTAAGATCGCTGTCAGAGTTCTCAATACGAACTCGATTATTTCAGTGAGAAGAGATTTAAATGAGGGAACAGAGAGAAGGCAGTACTGTGACAAGGGGAATAAATTCTTGTCGACGCAATATCACGTGTGGGAAACGAGAAAAAAATAATGAAATTAACTTTGGAACAAAGAAGAAAGGGGAAACGAGATTCGTGGTATGTTCGATGGAATGCATAAAAGGTAGAAAAGGCGAGTTTATAATGCTCAACTCTCGGATGTCCCGAGGATCACTCGGAAAGCCCAAACCGAGAACAACCAGACGCGTTCGTTTAATTATTATCGCCCCTAATGAATCTCTCAACAGCGCGAACGCGGTAGCAGCAGTAGCTTTCGCGCCTTTCTCGTAATGGATTTCCACGCCAAGTTCGTCGAGCACCTCCTTCTTCCTTCAGGCGTAACTCGCCCACCGCGTGTACCCCCTATAATTTTCTCCCCATCGTGTTATTACCATTCTCAATGAAAGTGATATTCTTCAATATTCTACGTCTCATATATCACGTCAATTGTTACTGTAAACAGACCTCAAAGTTACAATACGTGTAAGTGAATTTTGAACTCAACGTTTACTTGTATTAAATATCATAATTATAATTATGTAATAATAAATTATTATTTAAAACGAATGTCCCGCCACTTGAATCGAGCCTACAGCTTTCGTTTTCTAAAACTATATTGCATTTTATTATTAAACAAAAAAAAATGTAATCTATGTAATAGATAAGAGCTGGACGTTTTTTTCCGGCACATCGATACAGTGCAGCTACAGCTCGAAACAACTATTATAGAATTAACGTAAAAGAAATTCATGTAGTCGGTTTAGTATTGTGCTTAGTGTAGTTTTCGTAAGAGTTTTTAATCAGCAAGTGCCGAAAATACGTAAAAACGGAACAGTAACGGCAAATAGGCATCTCGGGAAAACGGCAAAGTGCAAGGTCTTAAAAAGTTTATATCGCCAGCTAAATATTATTTTATATATTTATATTCGAAGCAGTTGAACAGTTGATACATTCAAATCTTGTCACTATTTTTCTGTATAAAAAATACTTTCTCCACTTCTAATCACTTTAAGAAGGGTGGTGCACGAGGCTCGCGGGGAGGATAGACCCGATAGGGCACTTGGTGACGAGGGGGGTCGACCCGTTGGGGCACGCAGGGGGATACACCCGGTGGGGTACAAAAGCTGGAAGATCCGTTTCTCTCGTGCTAGCTGTACATAAACTAAAACTACACAATGGATCTGATTATTGTAATGCTGCTCTATTAATCTGCGCGTTGTTGAAACATCATTTTTGTTTTTTTCGCCTCTACATTTTCACTAGAGTTATGACGGAGCAAATACGAAATTTAGCCATACGAACGCATGTTAAAAGAGTCTGATAACATACTAAAATGTTATGTCAACGGTGTAGGTGAAAATTCCCAAATAATTCAGACACATTTCTACAATAGTGAAGATAATGTGACACAAATATTAGATTTTTCTCTAACCGATCAACCTCCTTGACATACGATTTAAAGACAAAAATGTAATAAATAGAAGTACAAATACATTTTTTTTACGATTGTCCAATTATTTGTTTATCGATAGTTTCGGCATCGCCGATTTTATTTATCAATGATATGATAGTTCCTTGGTCACGTGAATGATTAGGTTAAAAAGCTTCGGCAATTGACGACCTTGTATAACTTCCTTAAGTTTCCGCCCTATGTTTGGGACGCTCTTCAGAGTTATTTTATTAAAAGTCCAATTATAATATGGTTAAACTAATAGTGTTCCGACTCCCTGTTCAGGCGAGCGGTTGTCTGCAAACGTCATGTGCTTTTGTTGGTGACTGGAGAAACTGACTTTTAATCTAATAACTCTGAAAACGGTTCTGAACAAAGGGCCGAATCATAAGGAAGTTATACAACCTAAGGTTGTCAATTCTCGTAGCATTTTAACCTAGTTATTTAGTAATGTTTCGCTCATTGAATTCTGTAATATCTTGATCTAAAGTCATTTAAAGTAAGAATAGATTAAGAAAAAAGGTTCGAAATGAACGTGTCAAGTACTTAAGAGATAGAAGTAGTATGGCGCTCACGGTGGAGTGTAAGAGAAGCAGCACATCTGTGTAAGTATAAAGGTTTCGCCTTCCCTTAATCGATTGTAGATGTAGCGCCCACTGTCATTATTAATCAAATAATCATTTTACTGTATTAGTCGGGAGAAAAGTCAAAGAAATATTAATTTTACGTTTTGACGTTGATCAGAGTTCTCTTAAGAAATTTTAATACGAAAGTTATAAGATTTTTTTACTCAAATAATAGTAAATAAAATTACAGTAATTTTACATTTTATTTAAATCGCGGAGATGACACTCACCAAATGTAAAAAAAAAAAATGTTATCAATTTAGATAATAAACTTCAATCTGTATCTTCCGTTGGAAATACGATGACAACAATTTCAAATCATTTGTTCAATTTCCTTAGTATGTTTTTGAAAAGAACATTTGTTCTTGAATATAAAAATTATTTAACTAGAAACAATATATTTAGATGAAATCCTTATGAAAAGGAATGAACATCTCCTTTTCGAGGTTTAATATTAAATTGTATAAATCATAATAAAAAATTCTTACTTGAAACGAATAATTATATAAGTTAATTTTGTGTTTTTTCTAAAAATGCTGTCAATTGAATAAAATTCACGGCCTGTAGCGTAAAATTAATGTAAAATTACTTTTAAATGTGAATTTACTTGTTAAATGTTAAAAATTTAATACACGACAGGGCTGATAAAATTTACCGAGCTTTTATCTTCTTGCAATGTTCCAAAAAGTTGATATCTTCCTGCTGCATACAATTTCGTACTACGTACATGCTAATGACAGTTAAACGTTTAACATTAAACGTACGCTCCCTCTCTACTCCCTCCGCCCTCTCAATGCCATCCCCAAGGAAAATTAAGACTTTTCCCGGAGGGTGATAAAAAAAAATATCTTCCAAGCAATGCATCTCTTTTCCGCGGGTATATCTATACTTTGTATAAAACCTGCGATGTGTCTTTGCTGGTAAAAAGAGCGTTCTTAATAACAAGGCACTTATCGTACTTTTCCGAGTTTGATCGTACGGTGGAGAGAAAGGTTCTGAGCGAGCCTCGAAGAGAAGAGAGCTACTATAATAGTAGGTAAAAGGTACGAGATGAAGAGACAGTTGTCGCGCGCAAGCTCATGCCAGAAGGAGAGCGATCACATCCCGTAGAATTAATCGGTGGCGCGCGCGTTCACCGAGGCAAAACCCAACGTCCAATTTGTCATCTTTCCACGGTAGCTGCTGGCGGACGACTTTGAAAGTATTTAAAAAGTTGTCCGGTGATATTACCCCGAGGGCTTCTCGACGACGAAGCCGTGTCGCTTAATCGTTCCTTCTCGCATTTTTCTTTCTTTTTTTTGTTTTTTTTTTCTTCTCTTTAACCGCGACGAGTGTCACCCTCGTATCCTCCTTCTGCCCGCCGGGATATCAAATTCGTCCACTTCGTTTAATTCTTGATTTTCTTCTACCACCCCCTATGCAATCTTTCTCGTCTTGTTACGTTCCGTAGAAAGTCTAACGATGGAAAAAATTGTTAACAAGGAACAGACAGCGCGGGCAAAGTCTCCCATCGTAATGCGAACGAAAGGTTCGCTTTCACTGAAAGAGAGGGAGCCATAGGTCTGGTCGAAGCGATGAGAGTTCGAGAAAAGGAGAAGTGGATGGAGGAAGAGAACCGCAACATTCAAAGTATAAAATACAAGAGGCTGGCGGAGCCAATCCACAGAGAAATACTATCGATGAATCGTGAATCGATAACGGAACGTGCAGACCTCTGTGCTAACTGTAAATCATAATTTAAATCGAAAGAAATGATTTTTCGTTCACTGTTCTCCTCCTTCGGCTCTTCTCTTCGTTATTATCTAAACCGATCTAGTCTCGAGGGGGTGAAAAGAGTGGGAGGGAAGTCGACTCGGACCATCGAGCCTGGATATCGAGATAGTTTGATTCTCCTCCCCCTCCACTGATTATATTCGACGAGAGAGCGCTAGGGCAACTCTCTCGATCACGAGGAAGAGACTTCGCAGCACACGGGGCATAGATACTCGATGAGAGAGAAATTTAGATCGCGGAAGTCTCATCTGCTTCTGCCACGCTCGGAGACTGCGAAGCTGCTGAGATTGCCGATGCTTCTGAAGAATCCGGAACGCCTCGCCACCCGGATGTATTCGTATCTTCTCTGTCGGTCTCTACTCCCGACGTTTCGTAGCTTTCATATCGCTTCGTCACGAGTTAGATCTGGTACGTGCAATGTATCTTGAAAAAAAAAAATTAAATAATCAACAACGAAATCGCGATAAATACGCAATATTCAAACAATCGAGCAATTACACCGACCAAGTAAATCAGCTTCTCTCAATACAGAAGCTACAAACTATTTCTCTTTTATCAATCGAGTAATCTGTAAATATAAAAAATGTAAAAAAAGAAAGCTTAAAACCGCCATTGTGTGGTAAAAAAAAAGTATCTCGCGAATCTGAATATAATCGTGAGAGAGAAGTGCACACAGGGGAAAGGAGAGATGAAGGAAAAACGTCGAGTTTGTACATCAACCGCGTGGCGAGAACGAAGGATTCTCGAGTTCTCCACGCAATTGCACACGTGCGTGCGATTTTATACGCACAGGCTGCTAGCAGCCTTAACGAGAGCGCGATATCGCAAGAAGGAGGCGGCCCCTCTATACGCTTTCGACCATTTAAGGGGAAGCGAAACCTCCACACTTGCACAGATGTGCTGCTTCTCTTTCACTCCACCGTGAACGTCATACTAGTTGTATCTTTTTCGCGCTCATGGGTGGAGTACAGAGGTTTCGCCTCCCCTTAAGGGAAGCCGGCTGTTTGGCCAAAAATGGTGCGAGCCAGGGAAAGCCTTCCTTCCTGGTGAAATCGTAAATCTTGTGTCGTCTCGAACGCCGTTAAGCGTAGCGGACTCACTATCGTTCCTATTACCGAGACAAGCTGCCATATATAATAATAATAATAATAATAATAATAACAAATATTATGGTTATCGGGAAATAATATTAACGTCGAAGAATATATTTATTCGTTTATTATTTTTTTTTATAAAAAAAATTAAATGATTATCAAGTGCAATCTGTACACTGTGAAAACACATTTAAAAATGGATCTCGTTGAAACGGGTGTCTTCAATTGAATGAAATGTGTGCTTGTTTACTCGAAGAAAATTATTTGTTGGATTTAAACGAAAAGATTTTACATTTAAATAAATATGATATTTGAATTTAATCCTTTAAATATATTGTTTCATTGGAATCAAGTAAAAGTCAATCGAGTCGAGATTCAAATAAATCTTTTATCCTAAATTGGAAGTTTCTACGGCTAAACTAATGTTAGAGTATTTTTGAATTAATCTATCAGTTAGAATTATTAATCAAGTGATATAAGAAAGTTTATTTATTCAACAGTTGCCTGTCTGTCTAATTGCGAATGAAACGTTTCTCAATTGGGAACACAGCACACTTGTTCAGAAAGTATTCGCACAATTGTGTCGTCGATGCAGCGTCGAGAGTGTAACGCGATCGACAAAATGCAGAATCTTTGTCGTCGGGGCTGCTGTATCGTCTGCCACGTAGGTTTCTCTTGCCGTTCGTCTTCTCGTCCTCGACTGATTCGATTCAAGAGGGTTGGAAAGCTGACTCTCGGACGGGAGGCGAGGTACGTGCTCGATACGGTTGTACACCCCCGAGAGTCCCTCGATTTATCCAGCTAACTCGGTACGTACTCGATATAGCATCGACCGGTATAGGTTATAGCACACGCCGGATGTACACCAGAGCTTACGAAACACACAAGGACACGGAAAGACAGTGGATAACGTTTGCGACTCGTGCATACGTAATACATACATATACGTTTCGTCCACTTGAACGAGCTGCCGCACTTGTAAACCGCGAGAGCCTCGTTTAATCTCTTCTCTCGCGTCTCTCAGCTATAATACGTGCCGTGCACCGACGAGTATAACACGGAATGAAAAGGTGCGAAGTGGAGTATCGGTAATAATCGTGCCGCTTGCTTCTGTACACTCTCGTGGTTTCCACCTCGATTCCAATAGCTCAATATTAATGCACCGTGAGATAGACGATGAATGTACGTGTATAATAGGAAGTATAAACGTAAAGCCGCATTGAGCAGAGGGAGGAAGGGCTTTTTCCCTGTGAATAGAGCTCGCATCGAGAACAGCAACTACCAAGCCGACGGGGATGTAGATACGCCATGTTTCGCTTCGTTCGAGAAGTGCCCGATTCGTAACGGAATGCTCCTTTGTCTTTCTCGCGTTCTCCCGCGCAATCCAACACGCCAGCTCAAGCCAGATCCATCCGCAACCCACCGCGACAAAACCCCCTTTCGATTCCGTCTCTTCTGCACTCAACGACTCGATGACTACATCACTCTCGTCCCCGCGTTTCGTCGTTCAGCAGCCAGACAATGCAGATTATTCCTGAGATATATATAACCAATATGTACTGTGTACTTTGTGAATATTGTGGCCAATTGATAAGTAAAATAATGGTCCGTACGGCTCTTCATTTACGTAGAAGGAAAGATTAATCAGGCAATACGAGTAAACTGGATAGAATGGACTTAATTTCAAATGTAATATCGTACCACGTTTTTACTTTTACATCAAAGCTTATGTACTGGTGGAATCAACGATTAATTACATCTGCTTGTCTTCTGGGTAAACTAGATGAAAATACGATTTTTCAGTATTTCAATCGATCTGCAAATGTTTAGAATAATATCATTTTTATTATTATTGTAAAACCAACATTTTCATTGCATTAACTTTCATTTTGTTCCTATAAAGTACCCTAGGATGAAAGAATTGTTATTTTCACGCCCGGAAATAAAATAAAATTAAGGGAATGCGAGGGATGTTCGATGATAAATTATTGGAAAAAAATATATATTTATTCCTGTCTAAAAGGGGTTGACAAACTAGCGATCTCTACGTAGTTCGAATGAGCATCAACGCAACTCGTTTTCGTCGTACTCCTCTTTGCTCACAGAGTTACCCGTCGTGGAATTCATTCTCGGACGTCCGCGAAGAGGGTGCACAAGTTGACGCGGCTCTAATTTCCGATAGGGCACGTGACTGGAATCGCGGCCAGAAACTCTCGCCATTTGATACATTCGTTCTCCACTCACTCGCATCGAGAGTTATCCTTCTCTCTCTCTCTCTCTCTCTCTTTCTATTCTCGTTGGTCCTCTTCCGTGAGGATGATTTTACGATTTATCACAAGCCGCCTACCGTCTCTCGGTACTCTTTCTTTCCTCCAAGCCCATACGTTCAAGATTTCTCAGTAGTCGTGATCTTCCAACGCGAACAAACATTCTAATATATCAGAAAGCCTCGGTGGAACGATATCGATAGATTTAACGTTAGAAACTTTAATACGAAGGGCTGCTGTCATTGGGCTCTCAATGAATCACAAAGCAAACAAAAAAAAAATCTTGCCGCTTTTGCTGAGTCACATCGAATCTCGGTAGCTCCGATCGGCTCATGGCGAAGCTGCTGCGATAGCGCGATACGTGTTGACGTATCTAATAACGAATCGGGTACATCACTCTGTGCTGTTAGGGGGGAGTGAAAAATGAAACAAAAAAAGGGATGAGACGTGAGGAATAACAAGTACATATATATACTTCATACAAATATATGCAAAACAGTGGAGAAATCGATTGTCAAAGACAGTTTGTATAACAGTAAATTACATAGATTCTCAATTCGTCATTATAGTCGAAGCAGACAGGATGACGAGCTGTCCTTACAGCTTATCGTGGTCGGGTTGGTGGTAGAGAAAAAGCTTCGCTAGAAGACGAAGAGAATGGAGAGAACGAGTCAGAGTGAGTAAGTGAGTAAGAGAAATAGCGAGAAAGGGAGAGAGAGAGCGGGGATACAGAGTTTGACAGATCTTCATAAAGGCACACACAACTGCGCTGCCGCGATAAGGGAATCGGGCTCAGGCATCTCGCCGCTCTCTCGAGCCCCCGTACGACAGAGCGTGCGAGAGAGTCACCAGCAACGAAACACCCTCCGCGACACCATCCCCGAAGCGCGAGGAGCGAGTACGGGGATTTCCCGGCACCCGGCCACTCAGTCAGTACGCCGCTATCATTTTTCCACACGAGTGGGCGACCGCGGTGGTACGCGGTATGCGACGCGGCGTGCCCCCTTTCTCGTCGCCTTCCTGCGCTTCTCCTATTTCTCCGAGGTCCTGCGGTAACCCCCTCCTCAGTCAAATGGTGTACGTACCTATATTTCGGTTGGTAACACGTATCTGACTCTCATGCGGGGTTACTCAAGGAAAAAAAAACATGGCAATAACTTCCGAATGCCTGTACCTGGAGAACACACACTTCTATTGAAATCCTTATCGGTTTACTTTTAAACTTATCGTTTAGACGAGGGGTACTTTCATTTATGAGAGGCTCGCAAAAAATCATCCTTCCGGACCTTACGATTCTCACGATCTTACGATTTAAGGGGCTACTCTTTACTTTCGATAATTAAATTTATATACATCTTACAAAACTGCGTCATTGGTATATGTTACTTCGTGCTATATCATCGAGATATGGCTTAAATAATTATATTTAATGACAATTTGAAAGATCTACAATAAATGTCCATCGAAAAATCAACGCTAGATCTTGAATAAATATAAATTTGAATGTATATGACCCTAATGGTCATGATATACGAGGTTTTATCATCCCAAGTGTAATGAATAATTTGGTACTTTTCTTAAAATTTTTATATTTTCTTCTAATATATTTGAACTAATGAGAAGGTAAATGAATGCTTAATTGTTAAATATTATCCAATTCTGATAGTAGATATTATGTTGTTACTTTCCGATGGAGTCGAAGCTCTATCGTGCACTCATTTTCTTTGTAATCGTTCAAGTTTTTAAAATGATGTTTGATTCATCAGACGATTATATACCGAGAGAAAAAGTTTCATGGAACAAAGAGATTTCATTGAAATCTTGGCTTATGAAACTTTTATTTGCCGTCAATGAAAAAATATATTTAACTTAAGGTGATGTGGTACACTGACTGAACCGCCATGAGCCCGAGTGATCTCAATACCACCGTTGGCAATCGTGAAGAAGTGAGAAAGAACGACAGATGTGTGTACCACATCACCTTAAAATTATCTTTTATCTAATTGATCGCAAATTGTATTAAATGCGGTGGCATTGAATCAATGAAAATTCTATTGAAGCCTACCAACCACTTTTATTTACTTCAATGAAACTTTTATTTGTTGCTCAGTCTCGTAACGATATTAGGATACATTTTGTTTAAATCGTACGTTTTAAATCTCTCGAGCGAATCTCACAAAAATTCTATAGTTCCTGGCGTGCCATATCGGGCACATTTACTTTGGATGCTTGTTATTACTTTATTTTACTTTAAAAGAGTTAAGGTTAAGGTGCAATAACAGAAACATTACAATGAACCAATTGTTATTGCAAAAAAAACCGGTATTTTATTGCATTTTTGGCTTGGAAATCACGTGCATCATGCGTGCGACAAACACATATACGCAAACAAACAAATACTATAATCGTATTTTGGCGTCAGAGGATGCATCTGTTTCACATATCGCGGCACTCTTGCTTCCTTGTGGAGGAAGCTTTGTGACGGTGAAATAATTTTTTTTTCCAGTTTTCAATGTCAACGTATTCAAAATGTCCCTAAACGTCAAAAAACCACATTTAGAAAAAATGTCCGGATGCGCGCGCGTGTGTGTGTGTGTGTGTGTTCTGGCATTGTAAAATTGAAACGTCTATAACTCCATAACGGTTTCAGCTACAGCGTTCCCGTTTTGCACAGATGTTAATCTTTGAAACCTCTTTATTTACTGAATTTTGTTTGTTGAAATTACTCAAAAATTACAAATTTTACGACATATGGAAATTTTTTAAAAATGATAGTGAATGCTCTAATTTCCGTAAATTTTAAGATTTCCGTCTAATTTTTTTTTTCTTTATATAAATAGAGTGTCATAAAAGGACGGTTTGTATTGAATTCGGGAAACATTGGCCGAAAGCTTCAGATTTGATAAATATTGGAATTTTTTTTCGAAAAATCGTTAAATTGCTCTAATTTTTGCAAATTTTAAGATGTACTGATTTTTTAAATTTTTAACAGAGTATCATAAAAGTAAAGCTAGTATAAATTTTATAGAGAATCGGTCATATGGTTTTATTTGAGCAAGATGCTCAAAGCTTCCTCTGTGAGGAAGTCAAAATAAAGAAAGACAGTTTCTCATTAAGAGGACTTTGAGCATCGTGCGGAATCACGAGGAAGCAATTTACAACTTCTTTTGTATGTGTCTATAAATAGCTTGTGATGCTTATCTATGATTACATTATGGATTATGTTTCGTTTTTTGAATGCTTGCCGTGTTAACCAAGGAAAGGTTCGATGATCCGTTTAATGTTTATTTATTATTGAATACCTTCGAACGTAGTAACGTATTCGCGGATACCAGCTTCCTTCATAAACTTCTACATTTGGATAACAATCTAACAATCGGCGTTTCGCCGGTTTCGCGTTTTTGATACAACACTATTAGAAAGAAAAAAAAACAAACCTCGTCTCCCGTCGAGCGGCGTCGCGCGTGATGCCGTCAAATAAATATCTCTTTGAAGCGGTCATTTCAAATATATTATTCATTGGAATAAAATAAATCGTTTCTTTATTAAGTACTATCATACAAATGTTTACTCGAAGGCAACGAAATGTCTTCATCGTGGTTGAAATATATCACATCATTGGAATCAAGCAATTATTTCAAATAAATATTTATTTGATTCAAGAAAGAAATTTGAACGCACCGTCTTGTTGGAATCAATGAAATCTTTTCTCTCGGTGTAACCAGTCCTTGGATAAATATAAACTCGAAGTATGATCCTCTCGATGGTTGTTTACCGAGTAATCGTCAAAATTGGTTCTGCTTTCGTAATTTCTGTTTTTTTTTTCAAACTTGAGATATCAAATTGATAATTATCTAATGTGCTAAAAACTTTAATTACATTCTAACAACCTTAGTGTACTGAGTAACTTTATAAGCAATATTTAGAGTCTGAGATCTGGTATCGACGTCATCCATCGTGTGACATTTTGTTTTTCCACAAGTATGTAAGTGAAAAGAAATTTTTCGTTCGCGAAAGGCGAATTCACAGAGCACGAAGAGAAGAAGGAATTGAAACGGGTGGTAGCGGTGCCGAGGATTAAAAATAGCGTATAGCTTGCGCGTTCTAGGTGGGAAACGATTCGGTATCTCTCCCGACGTCACGGGGCTCTGAAATATGAGAGATACGATGGACCTCGCCCCCATCCCGCCTCGTCCCATACCATACCATTCCCCGATGGTGCATTAGCGCTAATCTCCGCTCTTTAGTCCTTTCTTTATCTTTTCTACCCGCGTCCTTCTCTTTCCCTCGCGCTCTTTCTCTCCGCTCTGTTCATTTTCTTTCTTTCTCTCTCACGTTTCCTCGTCGCTCTTCGACCTTATCCCTCTCAGTTTCTCTTCTATCCTTTCACGTCTCTTCGTCATAGCCTTGCTCTCGCGTAGAGTCGAAGATAGGACGAGATAAAAAGACGAGAGCAAAAAGTTTCAACGCATACAGAGGATATGGTATACGTATACCTACTCTCGGGGGTTTTACGCTCGGAACCTCTCGTGTTCGTAGGACCGAGACGACGAGACCAAAACCGGAGACTGATGCCTGCTTATCCCAGACGATCTAATCGCGCGATCCGTTATTTGGGGGCCGGGCTATTTGGGAATAGCTTACCCTCCTCTGGCTTCACCTCTTGCCGCAGTGCTGCCAAGTTTTGACATTCGGAATCTCATTAGCGATCGTCAAAAACCGGGCCCATGGGAGATTAAGTGTATTTAAAAAAGAAAAAAAAACAAAGCAAAAGAAAACAGAGTGAAAAACCGGGTGAGAAAGAGACAAGGACGCTGCAAGCGCGAGAGAACACCTGTCTGAATGCCAACAGAATCAACGGATCAGACAGGATCACCCCGAAGACGGATTAAAATACGTTGAAATCCAATCTTAATAAACCAATTTGATTATGGTGAAAATGAAATTTTATTTTTTAATTGTATCAAACAATATTTACAGGGTTCACCTGTTTTTAGTTATTTAAAAAAGCAACACAAAAACTCTTATCACTCTTTCACTTTTAAAATAAATAAATATCATTTTAACAATTTGATCGACACTGATTGATCAATATTTCTAATATTAAATACATTTTTAGGGATTAAATGCGTTCTACCGGTAATACAAAGTCAATATCTGAATGTGTTGTCAAATTGTTACAAATATTTTGTAAATACGTGCCATGGTACTTCTACAGTGAATTATATTAAATGGAACAAGACACGAGTACATCAATGATTGTTACAAACGGTCAATGACCGAACCATTCGTTCTTAATATTATTAGATCTATTCAAGGATCACGAGTTGAATGATGCGTTGACGATCTGGGAACAACTTCCCTTTCTCTAATTCATATGCCAGATCACAGTCACACTGATACGCTACTTCTTATCGTTCTCTCATCTACTCGAAGCTTATCTGGTCGTTTGAGGCTTTCTCAATCGGATAAACCTTGGACCAGTGATGTAGCGGGTGGAGGGGGCGAAGGAGTGGGAGGGGCATCGCAACATAGAGCAGGAATCGATAACCCGGGCTCGTTAGCTCCCCAAGTGGTTCTGCCTGTAAGGCCCGGTCTATCTTTTAAGGAATGTATTCCACTCTCCACCTTTTTCCATCCTTCTGGATCTTCGCTTCCAAGATTCTACTGCACTGGAGAGATTCGAGGAAAGATGTCTACACTGATTGGCTAATTATTATTGATTAATCAACACCGAAGGTTGAGAAACTTCATCGGATGATCAATAATTTATAGTTGGATGACGCGTGTACGCATGAACGATCGTATCACTGAAACTCGTGTTGGCCTTAATGTTTCTCGAATGAAACGTGATTGGATTTGCGGCTTGTACGCAGAGGAAGGAATCGAAGGACTCCGACTCTTTTATTATCATCGAAGAAATGACAATTTGAAGCCACTATCCGGATTATTTAAACATATTTTCATAATGTTTATGTAATCAACAACTAATTTGGAGATCAAGGATCCTCCTAGAAAGTGGAAACCCAAATTCTAACGGTAGATTAGAACGCGAAGAGTTAAACGAAAATCTTCTTTGTATGTCTCTTCTTTAGTGACGAGAGTGAAAGAGTGTATCAGGGATGGAAGTGCAAAAATAAAAGTCTATCACAGAGCTTCCCATTCACTTTTCCCTTCTCTCCCTATGGCACACAATTGGCAATGGATTTGCGAGCACCATCCCCCGGTATAGACGATCATTTCGCTCTCGCTCGCTATACTGTTGCCATGGATCGAGATAGGATTGCTAACATTTCCGAGCCCTCGTTCGCTCCATCAACACGTTTAAAAGCACGGTAAAAGGCTCTGGATTTTTCGACAATGACCAACGGCCCGGGACGCTCGGTTATTCCGTTATTAAATTACTTTTTTGTCTACCAGAATATATATACCAGCGCGTACTGTTCGACACGTGCCCACCACTCGACCATGGGATCAATTTGTGGCTGGTGCAACCGGGTTTTCGACTTTACATCGCGACAGGAATTCAAACGAGCAATTGAATAATCTCGTTACTCGTATAGCAGAAGTTTTCGTCTCGTTAGAATCGTTTCGAGTTTGTGACTTTTATTCACTTTGTTCGAGGTCTTTAAACGTCTTCTTATAAATTTTTTCAATTCAAACTGTCAGTCTATGTTAAAAAGATTGCCATTTCCTCGAGGATTTCAGCAAAATCTCCTGTCACTCTTCGCAATAACTCGTCGTTAGACTCCAATTGAATTTTTAATAGAGTTGTTCCTGGTAGAATTTCTGAATGAACGAATCAATGAAAAATAAGTGACGTGATCCCTGATTGAAGGTAAGATCAGTCTTTTGTAGAGGCTTCTCATCTTTCATAGTTAAATTGCTTCTCTTCGAAGAGAGGACGCAATGATACTCCTCGAGTGAAAAGTCTCTAACGTTACATCCGTTATTGCAATTCAGGCACTGCTCAGGTCCGGTCAGGGCAAATATGGCTCTTACCAGGACCTTAAAAACGCCTGATATACACCGGATGTAACGCTACAGATTTTCTACTCGGATCATTGTCGCAGTATAAAGAAGACGATTGAGTGTCCTATTTGGAGAAGGTTGCCCGCATTGTCTTCGGTCTTCTGGATATCGAGGTTGAACGCCTTAGACCGTTCTCCTTGTCCATAACTCCTCAGAGAGCATTTGTCAGAGAACCCTTCTACTGGACACTTTCCAAGACATCCTGCCACGTGTCACGGAAAGACACACCGGATCTCTTAGGCATAAGATACAGTAATGCAGAAAACGAGCGCCTGTTCAGAAAACGGATGTCGCACGTGCGTTACGTCCCGCCAGTGGGTTTCACGTTGAGGGGATATTCTGACGCTAAGAGGATCGTAATTTCAGGTGGTCTCAATACTCAGCTGTCGTCTTGAGGGCGACACGTGCCTTTTCATAAAGAAATACGCGGGTCTCTTAAGGTTAGGACCAACGAAGAGAATGTACCGATGTCTGGCTGCTAATTTATGTATATTACACATATTTTATGATTTTTTATAACATGCATGATGTCGAAACGAGAGTCTCGTTCTACGCTCTCCTATCTCAGAGTTCATTACTCAACCGTGATGCAATTTGGGTCAGCGTTGACGTACACGTATAATTCGTGAAATCCTCAACACGTTCACGGATTTTATTTATTATTTTTTTATTTATCGCTGAACCTCGGGAAAGCCTTCGGTAGAAATATAGCAACGCACTTTCTATAGAAGTACACAAAGTTCGCTGGTCACCGTCGTCCGGGCTCCAACGCTAATGGCTTAATGGCGAATCGATGTTGAGGGGTCAAGCATGATGGCCCCTGTGGCGGGCCCTCTCAACTCGACGTACGCCTCGACGCGCCACTCGATTACACGATATTCAAAAGTTTACATCCGGAACTCGATCTTCACGCGTTTTATTATCTCGCAATGTAACGAGCGGCTTAACCCATGAACTGTCCCGTGATTCTCGAAACCCATTAGAATTCACTCGTAGATCATGTTTCTATGATATCGTTTGAGTTTTCGAGAAAATAGATTGCAAAATCGTCATCAGCAGGAGAAATACGTCAATATATTGTCTTACAAAAAATTTATTCATTTTTTTTTTATTATTTGGTCAAAGAAGGTTAATAAAAAATCATTTGTTTTCCTTTAGAGTTGTGATTGCATTGCGATTCTTATTTGTTTATTTACGTAAAAATGCCATTTGATTCTTAAGGATACGTTTATTATTTCATTTTTTATAATTTTTTAAAATTTGCACAATCGATTTTTACACATTTTCTCAAACATATTTGCATAATGTGCTCTCACAGGCACAAAAAAATAAATAATCTGGATTAAGCAAGCATAGTTCACCGAGTCCTCTCTCGGTGTTTCAAAACATGAAAATCTAAACCGACAGAACAATAGGAACAATATCATAATCAGATATTTGAAAAAAAATTGTCACTTTTAGATTTGGTGGCATCCCAAATTCGAATATAACATTTCGTCTCTGAATAAGTTCTTGGAGCATGTCCGATCCGAAAATTACTGCTGAAGTTTTATTCATGAGAGACTTTGTGAATTACTTGAGCAAACGCTAAAAAAAACGTAAAAACTTGAATGTTTCTTCTCATTTCCTTCAACATACAATTCCAGTGTTTGTGAACACGAACCCAGCAGCTCTTGCAACGGTCAGTTCACATCTCTCCCGCAAAATTCGACAGACTTACGAACCCGACGTACAGCACTCGAGCGCACACAAAGAGACAGAAATAAAATGAAAGAATAACTGCGCGAAACTGAAAGACGGTTGTGACGGAGGATGATGGCGCGCGAGCGCAGAGTGCGGTTTTTGATACAACAAGTCTCCTGGTTGCAGGCTTATCTTATCACGCGGAAACGCTCCGCGCCTCCTTAACCCTCGGCCCGAATGTTTCGCGGACGACTCTCTCGATTCTTTCTTAGCTGACGGCGGCCCCGACGAGCCAGACACACCAGTAGCGTTGCAGACACTGTTCGGGGACAGTGGATCCATTTATTCGCAAATGCCAAGGCCGAGGAACGAGCCTCATTGAGCTCTTGAATCCGTAGCACTACATTTGGTTGTCTGGCTGCAAAACGAAGGGATACAGTCAACGAATGAGGATGATAGTCAAAAAAAAAAAAAGCTTGATATAACGTAAAAACCAAATATAATATCAAGTATTTGCTGAGTCAGTGTACGTCAAATAATCAGCAAAAAGTTATTCTACTTCAAGAGAGCTGGAGAGAGAAAGCAATTTTTATTATGCTCTCTGAAACAAGTCCCTCCAAGCGTAAAACTAATTACATATATGTGCGGTTACATTCCGTGTCTTGTTACAATATCTCATTTAGATTTGTAGATATTTTAGAATGAAGATGGCGTTGCATAAAGTTAAAAAAAAAAAGTAATAAAAATATTGAAAGCTATTGAAGAGTCAACAATTTGAATACAGACACTCGTACAAACAAGGATGCAAATTTCAAATTTGCACATTGCTTCCTCGTGATTCTCGGCCATCCTCCGATTATCCTCTATGGGTAATGGTTATTTCAATTCTGGCTTCCTCATGGAGAAAGTGGTATTAAAATTTTCAATAAAATTGAAAATTTCATAAAGTTTAAACTTCTTAATCAATTATCACCAAATTCAAAACCAAGTATCCTCTTCACCTAGACAATATGTATGCCAAGTTTCAGTTGGATAGATAAAAAGTTACGAAAATTAGAGCAAGAATATTTTTGTTTTTTCTTGCATATTCTGGCATATTCTTGTAGAAAATTTTAACTCGATAACTAAAAATTTACGAAAGCTATAGAGCGTACTTCCTTTTTTTTTCGAAAAATTCAAATAACCATCAAATGGGACACAAGTTAGTGATTTGAGCGAAAATTAAAGCAAACCGATAGGGTTTGCGATCCGATCCGTGTACAAAGTTTCAGGATGATCCCATAATTCGTTCCCGAGTCATGTCCATTGCTATTTTGCAAATTCATAAAGCACACGCACACGCGCGCGTGCGCATGCGAACATAAAAAAAAATTATTTCTCGATGTTTTGGGAATTTTTAAGTACTCTGACATCAAAATTTCTAAAAAATTATTTTCCACGAAATCCTAGCCTCCTCTAGAAGGAAGCAAAACGTATATTGATTTGAAAATGGATATATCCATTATTATTATCGGTATAGTAAAACGCCAGGGAATGAGGTAGAGTTCGGTCCTACATTAGGGTGATTCGAGAAAGTTCTTTGGCTGTCGTAGGCTCGTTTGGCTATTTGGAACAGGATGTAATAATCTCTTAAACGAAACTGGGAAGTCTGCAAGCTGAGAACTTTATAAATAAGAGAACTTAGGAAATATCTCCTCCTGTCCTTCGTTTTAACCAATTTGAGTTGCTGATGTAATGTTGTGTTCAGTAATGTGAGCATTACTGTCTAATGACGTTTAGCACGAAACGAATACCTGCGTTTGGAGATCGCCTGAAAAGGAGATTTAGTTCGTTTATTAGATGTAAACAGAATTAATCAAGATGTTAGGGAAAAACAACAACAGAGTAGAGATTAAAAGTTCGGCGATTGAGATTCAGCCATGTCCTGCTTGTTCTAGTTTAGATACATGATGCTATTTACTCTTTTTGAATCATTTCTGACCCACAAGTTCCGGAAGAGTTATTGGCAACAAATTGTCGTATCTCCATGATTATTGTTTCGGTTTTCTCGTTGTTCGCAAAATATTCTGTTCCGAAGCCCAGTTAGAAATTGTTGCAATGTCCCTGTAACCTGCAATACAAGTCAACTTAATACTTGAGTACATTCGGAAATCAACAAAGGTATAACACGAATAGTAGAGGCTCCAGACCGACCCTTGGATAACCCCATTTTGAATGTCGGCCCAGTTAAACACGTCACCACCTTGATACCGACGTGTGGTCTGACACCGTTTAGAAAAGTATGAGCAGCACCAATAAATCAGAGGCTACGAGAAGTGGAGCGTCCGAAGTGTGTTGATTAGCATTTCATGCCGGACACGATCGAGGGCCTTAGAGAAATCGAATAGCACGGGTATAGTCATTTTCCTAGTCACCAGCCTGTCGAATGTCACGGATTACTCGAAGTATATTCGATTGGGTATGATGGTCCTTCACTCGAAAAGCCGGCTGGTAATGATCCATGAAATCGTGTTTGTCGAGATTTTTTATCATTTGGCTAACAACGATTTTTTCAACTGATTTTTTAGAGGAGACGAACATTAGATATTGATCAATAGTTGGAACTGTTGATATCTTATCATTGGTAGTAAGGTTGATTGAGGCTAATTTCCATATACTCGGGAAACTCTATTTTATGAGCGAACAAGAGCAGATATGATGGATGATCACCCGAATGCGTATTAGGAGTGCGAGTTCATTCACAGTTATCGAAAATCTGTCGACCTCAATTTGTAGCAGACTCGAATTGTCCGACTACTTTAGATTCAGAGTGTGTCCTCACTTATATTTTCGAAGAAGAACTTATCTTCGCTGTACCCAGCTTCATCAATGGATAGGTGTTCGCAGGTATTTCAGTAGAATCGACACTTACACAAGCAAAATAGTTGTTCAGATTTAAATATCACTGAGTTTGTTAACCACTCTTACGAGATTTGCGAGGACCAGAAGAAGATTACAAAGTTCTTTCCAAGTAGAGGAGATGCTCTCAGGTGTCTAGAAAATACGTTGCTGGTATTTGGTTTTAGCTTTTCTCATTTCGTCTTGCACAAACATTCTCAGATACTGGAACGTATAAAGTGCATTGACCTTTCCATTCTTAAGTACTCGATGTTTCAGATTACTTTATCTGCCAGATAGATAGGTAGTTCTCAAATCTAGATAGAGGGACAAAAAAAGAACTTGAAACAAGAATAATTATCCCGTGACTGATGAGAGTAAGAATTACGTTTTGGAGATCTTTTTTTTTCTTTAAATTCTCACTCCCGCAGTCCAGTAGCAACAGTTCAAAGCTTAAAATCCAGAGCGTCGATAGGAGATAGCCGAGTGCGAGTAGCAGCGAGGATCATTCCCCTCAGCGCAGATCGACGATTTGTCAAAGTCCCGAGTTGATCTGCTCCGACGTAATGTAATGGAGTTCTGTTTCTGCTCTCGTTTTCTCTTTCTCTCTCCTTGATGTTATCCGGGAAAAAGCGCGTCACGAGAAGGAAAGATCGGACATTGGTCAAGCGCAGTCGATCTGTTTGCGGTTGACCGAAGGATTCGAGGATTCCGCCAGGCGTACCAATTTTTTTTATTCACGCTTTCATCGGTCTGGCGTCGATGAGATCACAAAAGCCATCGCTGTAATCATCCCGGCTACCTCCGAAGGGAAACGGTAAAAAAAAAAGAAACGTGCAAGAACTATGCACCCTAAATCTTCACTCACTTTACTCTTCGCAAAGTCGTTTCTCATCATCATTCGGGTGAATGCAATCTTATCCCCATAGCGGTAATCGTCGACCTCGTGCGTTTTGTACCAGGGCTGCGGTTATCAAGCTCCCACGTGGGACAAATACAAACGCTCGGCAAAACCCTAAATTTTGTTGTCGGATGACAAACTAACAGGATCATCTGTTAAGAGAGAGTGGGGCTTATTGGCTCAGGGGCGATTCGAATGAAGTAAAGTTTAAAATCAATCGTTGCACGCAGCCCTTTGGTACTTGAAGTTTTTACTTTCCTTGACAATATAATTTTTAGCAAAATGACCCGCATGTCAAATAATTGCACGGGGAAAATTCATTTTAACTGTATGGAAACTGATGCAATTAGCCCCGGATTTAAGGTCAGCTAATGTTATGATGTGGAGCAAGAGGGCGAGTAGCCGAGCGGGAAAGTTTGCTCCGACGGAGTCCGGTGGTCGCTCGTTTCTCACTTGCTTAATCTCCGAGTGCTTTGCTCATCCCTCTTAGCCATATTGCATCTCGTTTTCTCTCGCCCTTTCTCTTGCTCTTGGTGGCTGACCAAACGGATACAAGAGAATGAGCTGTCGAGCCGTTTCGCGCTCGTCCGAGAATAGCGATGGGCTGCTGTCTCTGCTGCTGTACGCTAGAGAGGATGATACAACACTGGGATGTACGCGCACTAACAGACCCGTCGGAATTGCGGTAACTCGTTTTCATCCCCTCGAGCTCCACCTCCCATTTGTTCACTTCCACGTTCCGCCACTTTCCCACACACGAGAGATCGTTTTAACGCAGTTAACTACTCTCTCTCTCTCTCTCTCTCTGTGTATGTGTCCATGTGACTGATAAAAAACTAATGAAAAGTGGACAACTCTTTTTCACGTGCTGTAGCATTTTATCGAAATTGTCCGCTCGTATCATAATTTGTACGATTATTTTATCCTTATAGTAAAGAGACCCCTCCACTTGGGTCTCAAATACCCAATAATAGTTGAGATGATCTAAAGGGTGGTTAAATTTTAAGGGCCGATGTTGAATGTGAACCATACCTAAACGTCAAGTTTTTTTCTGCATTTCATTTGACATTTCTCAATTTCAGACTAACTCAATTTGAACCATGGAAAGATACACAATCGAGCAACGCGTTAAAGTTATTCAGGCTTATTATGAAAATGGGCGTTCAAATCAAAATGCATATCGTGCACTTCGTGATTTTTTCGGTCAATTTAATCGTCCAAATGTGCGTACAATCGGAAAAATCGTGCAAAAATTCGAGGAAACCGGGTCTGTAGGAGATATTAAAACACCAGTGCATGCTCGTACAGCTCGTACTGCAGAAAATATTGCTGCTGTTCGCGATAGTGTGGCTGAAGAGCCGTCCACCTCAACTCGTCGTCGTGCCCAACAATTGCACCTCTCACGCTCGTCGTTGATGAACATTATGCATAAAGACTTGCATTTACACGCTTATAAGGTGCAATTGACTCAAGAACTAAAGCCTCTTGACCATTCCAAACGTCGTCAATGGTCAGAATGGTGGCAAAAATGGCAACAGTGGATGATCGATTTTCAAAGAAAATCATCTTCAGTGATGAGGCACATTTTCACCTCAGTGGATTCGTCAATAAGCAGAATTGCTGCATTTGGGCGAATCATAATCCAAGAGTGATTGTCGAAAAACCAATGCACCCACAAAGAGTGACTGTTTGGTGCGGTTTATGGGCTGGCGGCCGTATTTTTCATCGGGCCGTATTTTTTCCAAAATGAGGCCGGTCAGGCAGTTACTGTGAATGGTGTTCGCTATCGTGAGATGATAACGAACTTTTTATGGTCCGAATTGGAAGATATGGATGTGGGCGATATGTGGTTTCAACAGGACGGTGCCACTTGCCACACAGCTAACGAAACAATGGCTCTTTTGCGCGACAAATTCAATGGCCGTGTTATCTGACGTAATGGCGATGTCAATTGGCCGCCAAGATCATGTGATTTGACACCGTTGGAGTTCTTTCTTTGGGGTTATTTGAAAGAAAAGGTGTACGTCGATAAGCCAGCAACAATTCAAGAGCTAAAGGATGAGATAATTCGGCACATTAACGGCATAGAACCTCAATTATGCCTAAGCGTCATCGAAAATTTGGATCATCGGATGGAGGTGTGCCGCCGAGGTCGCGGCGGCCATTTGGCCGATATTTTGTTCCATACATAATTGAACCATACCATATTATCATAATAAAAGGAATTGACAATAATTTCCTAAATAATTTGTGTTTTATTCAAAATCAACATCGGCCCTTAAAATTTAACCACCCTTTATTTAACAGCCTCTACAAAAGCAACATCATTCTACCCGAACAATGACAACAAACAGTCAGATGCAATCAATATTTTCGTAGCTTCTTGCATTTTTTCTTATGTTTTAAGTACAATGACAATAATAATTATTATATTACCGTGACAAAACGAACGATTAGTCCGTGAAAGTAGAATAGCTGCACAAGACTACAGTATGTAAACGTGATAGCGAAGGTGCAGCACTCGCGCACAGGGTTGCTGCTATGAATATCTTCGGAGCCGATCTCGAACGAAGGCGATAAGCCAGCAGAGTCGCGGGAACCGATAAGGCCACCGGCACTGCTGTTGCTGCTGCTGCTGCTGCTGCTGTGTGACGATACAACTGATGCCAGCAAGCAGGGCAGCCAGGGTAACACCGTGCGACGGCTTGCCCGCTCTCCCCTAGGTACGGAGTCCCTATGTGTATTATCCGATGACGCTTATCCGAGTCCGAGTCAAAGTGCACCTCTTGTACGATACACATACTCCGCACTGTGTGTACATGTACACAGTCGTTTTGCACGGTACCGTGCACGTCCTTTTCGACGGTTGCCGCTTGAATTCACGAATTATATATTCGCGATGAATAAAAAACAGCTGCAATAATTTATCCTGAAAACAAAAATATAATCAATTTAATTGGTTTAAGATTTTAATGAATGCCCCGTTCACTGTAAAATATTCTTATTTTGATAATATTTTTATTCTTTATTATTGTCCATGTAATTATTTAAATAAAAAACGTCAGTTTCGTTTAAGAGAAAAAAAATATCGTGAATAATAACGGTTCTCGTGTTAATGGCAATGGAATAAAGAAAAATTGTTGCGATTGTTTGAAGAGTTTACGGCGAAATACAGCAAAAGTTTAGGATTTACCCGAACTCTCTAATTACCATATTATCCGTGGGTTCACACACAGGACGTCTGTTTGTATAGCGAAGCGATTCACTCGTCGCGTTATCGTTATCGCCATTAGTCACGTATAGCAGCCGGCGGGCAGTCTCGAGTGTAAGAGCGTGTATAGTAGTAGGTACACGAGTATAGAGGAGTATATCATCATAAAATCGTTATCGTTATCGTTCTCGCTGGTTCTCCTTCTCTACGTTCGTTCCTTATCATCGACGCTATCGCTTGTGCGAGCCCGGCGGCCGCTAAGTTCAAGTCACGACACACAACGAACCAACGAACCAACGAACGAACGAACGATCGAACGAAGATTTCCTCACGGCGGTTCGAGCCGAGCCGAGTACGCGTATTATAATAATACGCGTGTGTGGATATAACAGTCGTTGTACAGGGAGATGCGCGAACCAGCTCGATGCGCTTCTTTCGTATCTGAAAGTTACACCTCTGGTTCCAGGTATTCAACTTTAGCAAATCGCACACGGTCAAAGTTGTATTTATAAAACGCCGTAATAGAGAAGCTACACGAACAGCGCGAGTGGTAGATGCAAAAGAGCCAATACAATGGAGACGGGACAGAAGAAAAACCTTGAGAAAGGCCTGGAAACGAGCAAGTGAGCCGAAGCGAGGAGAGTAGGGAGCGTTTGTTTGCGAGTCTGGAGGAGGAACGCTTATCAACCGCACAGAGAATGCAAACGTGAGGCGGATAAAGATGGCATAGAGTGGAACTGTAGAAAAAAAAAGTGGCTGAGCAAAGGGCAGAAGAATGAGAGAGAGAGAGAAAAGGACGAAGTGGAAAAGGGAAGCAGAGAGAGAGAGAGAGAGAGAGAGAGAGAGAGAGAGAGAGAGAGAGAGAAAGGCAAAACGAGCGAACGTAGAAATGGTGATAACACCAGGTAGCCATTGCCATGGTTGCTTCGCAGGGCCACTTGGAAACCAGTGATATTAGCTCTACCGAAGCGACAGCATCTCGTCAATCTCTGCTCAACGACTCTTGAAACTTTTTCGCATTTACCTCAAGAACTTTACAGTCTTAACTTTTTTCTTTATTAAAAAAATAATAATAACGCAATAGTAAAGATGAAAAACTCAAAAAGTGCTGTAGCGGATGTAATTTTTTTAACTTACGACTGATTAATAACCACGATCGCGTAAAAAAAAAGTTTTATTCAATTAATTAAACATTTCATGTATTAACAAAATTTTATTTTATTGTTGGGTCAGGAAGATACTTGTTGTTGGTTCTACAGAAATGTTCTCCGAGTGCGGCGTGAACTTGTAACGACTCCGCGTCATTGTTGGTTTTAACGCTGGAGAAACTCCCGGTGATAGCGTGATGTGATCATTTAGCGGGAAGATCATTTGGCGATAGAGATCGCAAGCGTATCTACGGGCAATCGTTATCGGTCATTACCAGTGTATCCACGAGGTAGATAGAAGGTTCGCGCGTGTTATTGAGGGTGACTCGACTCTCCGCGTTCGTTCTACCATAAACTCTCGTCTCTCGCCTCGGTACTACTGGCCAGCACGATTCCGATTATTCACGCGCATTACGTGCTCGTGACAATAGCGAGGCAAGCAGCCGGCAGGCCACCCGTGTCGGCTTGACCACCTCCGCATCGTACAATTGGCTCTCTCTCTCTCCCTATAGAACCGCAAGCTAAGATCGCGAGATCGTGATCGCGAACGCGCCTCGAGAGGCCGAGTATCTCTCAGCCGGCGGCATTCTCTTACGCGCCGCTCAACCAGGCTCGAAAAAAGCTCTTCGTACTACTTTTAACGGTATCTCCGAGACGTATATAGTGCGAGTGATGTGTCTAGGCTAATTGTACTGTTCAGTGAAAGTGTTAAAACGTTTTTTCATTCAGGATGAGTGTCCTACTTTGGCGTCAGCGGAGGTCTGTTTTGCGAGGTTTGAATTCCGTTTCCGGTTCAAGTGAGTATCAGAAATCGGCAAGATTTTTATTTATTTCTGTCTACGGAGTTACAATTTAAAAAATCGAAATTGTAATTTTTTGTTTATAAATCGATCAACATTTTTTCCAAGAGAGAAAGAAAATTCAAAGTATATTTGGGCTTCGTATTTTTTTTTCTTTTTCTTAATGGTCTCTTTTGATCGGTAGTTTGTTATGTACGATAATAATCAGTGCAATGATCACTTAATCAGAATTTGAAATCACCAAGTAAATTTGTCTGAGATTGATTACGCGAGCGATTAAATTATATCCCGACATGCTTGTTTCGAATCGTCGGATTTATTATTAGTCACGAATCTCAGTTATTATCGAATCATAAAATCGGTCGTTTAATTCAATCAGTGAGCGATCTATATCGGGATCTATTATTAATCGAGCACCGAGCTGTACCAAAAATATGTACCGAATATGTACCGGACGTAATCTCTTACGCTTATCGATCTTTTATTACCTTTATCGAAATAATCGCTATAGCGAAGGGCCTTTCCTATCATGAACATAATAATGAATCAACAGAAATCTTAGACAATCGGTCAAACTCAGTCGCGACGTGTAAACCCTGAAATTTTTTGTAATAATTTTGATATGTAAAAATGGTAATTAACGTATTAACTCCATACAATTATTTATTATTTATTTTGTCAAAACTTAACGTACATTTAATAAGAGTACTTACTTAACTTAGAGTACATTTAGTTGTAAGTTTAACATTTTATACAGATCTTTCGTCTAGGCATAACATTACTATGGTAAATAAAAATTGTCTATAAAATAATAGAGAGCTGTGAAATTAGTTCTGCCAAGGCCACCGTGACGTTATTGTTAACGCACCAAGCTCGAATTCTGTGGGTGGTCCCGGTTCAAATCAGGCTTGTGGCAGAATTTTTTTCACAGTTACATTGTTAAAGAATTATCGTATCTGGTTGCTTAATCAATTTAAATTTAATTTGTTCAAGCAATTAGATCCGATATCAATAATGTTTCGCAAATGCGAAATTTGAATCAGGCCTCTCATTCCCGCGCTAACAATCGTGATCACGTATCTCGCACCCTGAGTTATGTTTCGTATTAATATCCATCCTACTGGCCGAACACAGACGCTATATCTACATAAAATGTTTAATTGAATATATTATCTCAAGTCTATGAAATTAAAAAGAGATTTACCGTTTCCAAGTTGAGATAATTACAATTGAGGTTGGCGTGATTAGCAAGTATCTCGTGAAGCAAGTAAACACAAAGACAACACGTTTCTCCTTCTAACATCTGCACAGAAAATAAAAGTAGTCGCGATAACTATTTTTAGCATATGCTGCGTCGCGAATTAGTTACAGAAACCAATTCGAAATAGTATTCCCAACAATTTTCAATTGGTTAGCGAAAAATAGTACCAAAGACCAACCACTTGATTCCTGTAACCAATCACAGTGCTTTCGCCATTACGAGCTGTTAAGTTGCGACAAGCATTTGGATAGTGCCGGCAATCTACGAGTTGGTTTCTATTACCAATCGCTTTCCTTCTATGAAGGCAAATGACGTCATTTATTCAAGTGGCAGTTGGTTGTGGATGGACGAGGACTTGTAAAAAATAGGAAGTGAAATGCATTGAATATATGGTAAATGTACAGTGAACTAATACGCGCTTCGCGCCACTGTAAATAAATAGAAATATATCCGTATTATTCGTATTACGCTGAACCCATTGATTGCACCGACCGAAGAATGAATAAGCCGAGGTTGCCATCTCGATTGGTTACCGTTACTACCGACATTTTACCAACGACATTGTACTTTCTTGAACCAACTGAGTAGTTGGCATGTAAAAAAAATTTGTCTATCTAGATCAACGGTAAATCTACGAAAGGACAATATACACTTCGCGATTGTGACCCAAATCTGGCGTCAATTTACGAAGATTGACATAGACGATATGGTGGATATCCTAGAAACTACCAATCTCGACGTTAGCAGGCCTACGTAGATCTCGATACATCTGCGTAGACCACCTGGTAGATCTCCGAGAAAAGTAAATTTCTACGTGTAAAGATCTACGTAGATTTACCGTTGATCTAAATAGACTATTTTTTTACACGGTTATGCTAACTATTCCGATTGTTTGTCAGAACCACTGTGACAGTTTCCCCAATTACTTTTTTTTTTCCGTATGAACGAGACTTAAGCATTGTACCATAAACGAGAGTATTTTAGAGGGAGATAAGACGAATATCCTACAAAAATTAGAGATTGATTTACCGTTTATTTTTTGAGATATCGCGAGTCAAATGAATATTTGATAGCGAGTGACTAGCACACGTATGTTATGCATTACACATAATCCCCTGCGCAATTACGCACCACGCGCATCTGTTCTCACCGCTGCGGCGCGGAATTGACACCTTAAACTGACAATTTTTCTACTAAATGTAAAAAAAAAACAGAAAATATTATTTCCGATATGTTTTTCTTAATTTTCTTTTTCGATATATCATCCTTGAGAATGTACAGATCGCAATCGTGTTTTATTTCACCTTAAAGAACCAAACAAGCATGAAAAGTAAAACTTAGGACATTACTTTCTCTGTATTTTCAACCTTTTTAAAGACCACCTACGATATACACCAGCCGTATCCACCAAGTTGCTTAATAAAAATTTCAACAGCTTCATATTTGGTAGATTCAGAATGTTTATAGTGATTTTTCGTAAAATTTGAAAGATTCAAAATCTCGTAAAATTAATACGCATGCACGGTTTGTCACTATATTCGATCGTAATAGTATTCCTCGTAGTATCTTCAACATTTGTACATACACTTCCGGTTCGATAACTCAAGATTTGGTCGTTTCGGCGAGTTTATATTAATTTTTTTCATAAAATTCAATAGATCCAAAATCTGTTAAAATGTAAACGGTTTTGTCGATTCTCATCAAATTCAATACCAATCATGTGACGATAATAATCTATTTGTAAACAGTTATTTAGCCCGATCGGAAAAAAATTGTAAAATCTACCGGGTGAAATGTCATTATTGAAAAAAATCTTAACGAGTATCGAGCATTTCGCTGAAATTTGAAACAAGCAGTACGGATTGGCCCTGATATTTGTGTGAGAATGCTTTTTCGGTGTGTCGAACGCTATTTGACATCCTTTGACAGTTTACCCTTACGAAATCACGACCGTAACGCTCTTTAAGGACACTTTTCGCCATATTTTTTACTTTGTAATCGTTACCGTTTTTTAGGTACTTTTTGTCATTTCTCTCCACAACAGGAACTTTTTTTTAAGTCATTTGATTGAAAGAGGGGCGGGTAATGATATTTTTACATCAAAATGTACTTAAGGCAATATGCTACCCCTAGGTAAATAACAACTGCATGAACTGCATCTCACAAATTTACAATTCACCGTTCTCGTTTTTTATGCGAAAGGTCAATCGTGGCGAAGGAATTGGCAATTGGAAAATTTCTCTTCTCTCTCGTACATATAACGATCTGAGAGAGCCGTATGAGGTATAACAATTCTATTCGGTTCAAATGATTGATTGATTCTTAAAAGCGAGGTATAAAAAGATGTTCAAAGATTAATTATCTCAAATAACGTTTTTTTTTCTTAATTAAACATTTTTTAAAATACGTTTACCAATCTCGAAATTTTTTTAATTATATTTGAAAAGTATTTGGAATCAATTTTCATTCGAACGTTGACAATTTTTGGTTGGCAAAACCAACGGATAGTTCGCCCAGTTATTAATTATCCGAAGCATAAAGAAATGCAATGAATTCTGCCATCCAAACACGTTTCTCAATGTACGTGTATCTGTAGAACGCGTACATCGGTTAAATCGATAATCTGCGCGAGTATGGAAGCACGCCACTCACAAAACTCTATCTGAACTTCTGGATCTCGCTGTATCTAATAAGAATCTCACGCGAGTACGTTTTATCCGAGTGAATCTGTTTTCGAACGCTGTATGCTTTATAATACAAAAAAAAAAGATGGAACGTTAACGAAAAGAAACTTTTGTAAATCTCTTCGTGATCGGTATAGAGTTCTCCCGAAGGGCATATGGCGCTGGGTAAACGCGAGTCGTGGATCGAGCGACGAAGTTGCTACGCTGCCGCTCGGTGGGATCGAGAAACGATCGAAAAATCAACGAGAGCTATCGCGACCTCGATCGCGCCTGTTTTTTCGAGGGCTGTACCGCTTGTGCTCGGTTCACGCTCCCTGCGTTATATCGTTCTGTGTACGAAAGGGAAGTGAAACGAGACAGAGACGAAATATAAGAGATGAGAGAAGAAACGCAAAAAGGATAGGGAGAGAGATCACCCGGAGGGCTTCCACGAAAAGGAAGAACGAAATACATAAAAAGATAAAATAAAGAGCAAGAGAGAGAGAGGGATGAGGGGACTCCGGGTTAACCAACAAGCAAATTAACACGTGGGAGGGTCTGATCGGCGAATGAGATAATTGCGCGCTGGCCAGCAGCAACGAGTGAGCGAGAAAAACTCTTCCATGTCTCTCCTCTCATCACGATATTTACGAAAAAGAGAGAGGCAAAGTCTGTATAACGATGGACGGATGAATCGATCGATCGAGCTTGTTTTCCCTACTCTGTTGCTACTCCTCGTAAACCGATGAAGCGAAACACGCACACATACGAAACTTCTCCGCTAGAATCCACTCGCTGAACGAATCTCATCATCGATATTCCACTTACGACCGCGCATTACAAAATTAATTACAGATATTCAATTAGAGATCAAAATGGTCTTAGAGAAATCGAATTATCTGTTGTTTTATTATTTTTTATTCTATTAAATAAAATGAATTTTGTTTTTCTTTCTATCCGTGAGGAAAACAGCTGTCGTATCAATCGGAAAATAAAATCACTAAACAGACAGATTGAGTAAATAGAATGATCGCGATAAAGTATAAATAACTAGAGAGATCGGTTGGAGAGAAAGAAAATTGTAAGTTCAGATAACCAAGTCGAGTCGAGCAGTTTGCTTTTAATATCTTTTTTTTTTTTCGTCAAATAACATGAATTTTATTTTTATTTTTATCGGTGAGGGGAATCTGTTTCTGTATTCATCTATAAAAAATGTCTAAGTAGACTGAAAGAGCAAGAGAGAGTAAATAGAAGTTAAGCGATAAAGAATAAATAAATAAAGAGATCGGTCGGTGAGCAGAAAAATTGCAGACAAACGTAGAGCCGAGCGATGTAACTTTGTGGGAGTGGGCCAGACATTTGTTTGCACGATAAGATGGTCTATCAGCTGAGAACTCGGGGGTTTTTTTTCGTTCCTGCGACGACCAATCCTATCCTACGATTTTTCTGCTTGACTGTGCTTGGTCTTTGGCGGTACACAACCAGATTTTACGAGCCTGCTGAGGTTTCTCTCTGTGTATGTATGTGTATCGGTGATGCAAGATTGCTCGTGCATGCCGAAGCTCGGGTACCGGATAGCGATAGCTATTTTTAATGGCTCGCCTCCCTTACGCTCTCGAGTGCCGATAGAGAAGCCTGCCGGGCTATCTAACCAGATACTTTTAATATCGGAACAGGCTGGACGCGCGGGCATCTCGCAGCTTTCCTTCAGTCTCTCTTCAGCGGCTATTTCGAGATAAGTTCCTTTCAACTGTGGCCATAGTTGGGATATCTATCTATCTCATACTTCTTTCACTTCTTTTCGTTGTTTTTTTTGTTTTTTTTTCTCGCAGTCGCGGGCCGATCTATCTCGGAGATTTCTCTCACGGCGAATCGTGCGATTCCCTCGGAAACTCTCCATGCGCGCCCGAGAATCGACCACAGGAGGCAGGCATTCGAATATCTTGATTGTATTCACTGATTATTCGACGCGATAAAATAAACGAAGAAGCGAAGGAAGCAAAATAATAAAGAAAAAAGAGAAAAATAAAAAATATATATATTGAAGATCGTCGAAGAACGATTAAGATTGCGAGGAACTTCGAACCGAGCGCGAGGAGAGTATTTGAAGGATTATATCCGCTGGGTAAATTCCAAAAGATCGCAGTGGTATCCTCGCGCTCTGTAACCCCGGGGACGAAGCCGACCGCGGGATGATACACCGGATTGGCCCTCTACCCTCACTCCCTTGTTCCTTTCGTCCTCACCCTCTCGCTTACTTTTTCTCTCTCTCTCTCTCTCTCTCTCTCTCTCTCTCTCTCTCTCTCTCTTTCTCTCTCACACACTTCCCCTCTAACAAACGTGCGCCCGGACGCGAAGGGCCTATCCATGATCTAGAGCCAACAACAATTAGCTACGGGGTCAGAGTTCGATCCCTGCTCGCGGGGCTTTCGAGCTTGCCACGATGGGGCGGGGTGCGAATGTACTCGCTGCTCCCCGCTCGGAATATCTATATACCATAAGCGAAACGAGGGTACGAGCAAACAAATCATAAAAAGGGTCGCCCCGGAAAATGAAATAGAAAGGAAAAAAGAATTAGCGCACTGAGCTATGCATCAGGATGTGACACACAATCGATATAAATTCTTTCAACATTTTTCTTATTTATTTTGGTGATGGATACATTTGCATAAACAATAAATTTGTAGCAATCACCCGAATAATCGTCAAGCGTACATAAATTTATTTCAATATTTTAAAAATCTCAATACATCAACAAGGTACAATCAACGAATTAAATAAAGAATAATCTGTAAAATATTTATAAATGTCTTAAGTAGGGCATAAAAATATTATTAAGTACATCTATGTATCGTCACTAAACGAATCACTGATCAGTCAGTCTCGCAAAATTTTCTCAGATATCTTTGAAGAAGAAGAAGATGAAAAGGAAGAAGAAAGAGTAGATTATGATGATGAGTACGATGAAGAAGTGAAAGAGCTATCGAGGTGCGGCTCGAGGTGAAGTAGAAATGAAGTAAGATGAGCAAAGAGGAGAAGGCGAAGAAGAGGAGGGTGAGACGGAGGTAGAGAAGAAGGGTGGGAAATGGGCCCGATTAACACGTTGTTTGTATAGGGGAATGTATAATAACAGGTTGCCCCGCCGTTGGCATAGGTACCCATTTGTATCTGTAGGAGGGCATCTCGGGTTCGTACAGTATAACAGTCGGGGTGAGATCGCCGGGCGAGTAGGACGCAAGCGAGGGTGAGAGACGAGAATGAGAAAGAGAGAGAAAAGCACCTTGTATATATAGTATTAAACTACGTGTATATAGCAAGCATATGATAAAAATACGTGTGAGAGAGAGAGAGAGTGAGTAAGAGATAGAGGGACTCCTGGCAGGTCGTCCGGTATCTGCATTGCATCGACCATCCTCCTCACTGGTGCACACGAACAACTTCCCGCTGCGTCCACCACTCCGTCCTTCTCTCTTGTTCGTTCCCTCGTGTCTCTTCTTTCTCGCTCATTCGCCTTCGACGATGCACCTGGTGCCCGGATCGTCTCGATCTCTCGAAGCCCCGAGGCCGCTTTCTACCTCATAGGACTCGACTCTTCTTTTTCTTCACTTTATTTCTCCTTTTTCTTCTTCTTCGTTCTATACGCTATCGAGAACTCTGTACGTGTATGTGTATATGGTATTTGGCAAGAATGAGAGAGAAAGAGAGAAAATGAGACTGCGTCGAGAGAATCAATGGCGCTCTCGCATGCTGCCGAAGTATGATGATCTTCGACGTCGATACAACCTCTTTACTCTCTCTCTCTCTCTCTCTCTCTCTCTCTCTCTCTCTCTCTCTCTCTCTCTCTCTCTCTCTCTCTCTCTCTCTCTCTCTCTCTCTTTCTCTGTACTGCACAAAACAGTGTACTACAATCTCTTTGGTGTAGTGTGCATTGTAGCAGGGCGCGAGACTGTTATAACCGAGCTGCGAGCGCGATATTCTCATAACTTACACGTTGTGTACTGATC
Source organism: Cylloceria caligata (assembly GCA_963942595.1). Classification (NCBI taxonomy): domain Eukaryota; kingdom Metazoa; phylum Arthropoda; class Insecta; order Hymenoptera; family Ichneumonidae; genus Cylloceria; species Cylloceria caligata. The sequence goes on along the minus strand of OZ012706.1, from coordinate 16,816,621 downwards.
GCGAGGTCTACCATCTATCCTCTCCAGCCTCTTCCCTGGTGGATCTTGCCAGGAGGCACCTGGCTTTCATCCTTCTCTTCAACATCCTACCAGCCACACTCCGGATGAGCCTGCTTACCGCGAAACGACTTTCGTCCTCGTGCACTGTGCTCTCAGCTATCTCATCTCGGTGATCGACTGCTCGTTCGCTTCTTACCTTCAAATTCGAGACGCCATCGAAGCAACCCTTGTGAATAATGATGAATATCCTTTCGTCATTGAGCGATAAGAAAAAATATTTAAAATATTATTTTTTATATAAAGATCACTTAAAAATAAGAGAAATAGATTCTTATTTTATTTTCTAACAATTTTGATGCTCCCCGTGTATTTGAATACTTTTTGCAGAGTCATTTTTAGGGATAAGCCGACATTAAGGGTTGATGGAATGCTTTTTTACAGAATAACACGTGGAATGAGTTCGGTAAAAGCTAATTAAAAAAATTTTATTTTCAAGTATTATCGAGACAAATGCAATAAATTTTCTTCACTCTTGGGATACTCGAGCTGTTCATCACTCTTTATTCGTGATTCGTCATTGATCATATTTACTTTTTGATATTCGGTACATAAAACAGTGAAATAGAAAATTAGTCTATACATTCGTATTCCGGGAGACTCGGGGAATAGCGACTACGTTAAAAGCCAAGCTCCGTGTTGTCGGAACATTCGTTCCCACCGGGAAAAGAAATTCATCGTAATCGGGAAAACTGGCTGCCAAACAGGCAATCCCTCTCACTTGCACGGTAGAAGGACGCGGGGATGGAGCGCGGGGTGATTCGAGGCCGCGGTGCTGGTGACTGGCGGTGGCGACCGCGTGCGCTCAGCGATAAGCCGCCCCCGACTACATCGTTGGGTTTGTGGGATGCCCATACTCCTCGTCTCGCGTCTCCCACCTCACTCAGAAGTTTCAGGGGTGTATCAAGCCACCAATTCGCTCGCACACTCATTCGCTCGTTCCCTTTTCCGCGTTCTCTTCTTCGCTCGTTCCACTAGTTCCAATCCACCCGTCCTGGTCGCTCTATCCCGTTCGCGTACCATATACCTAATGCATACCTATCTGTATCTTTATCCTCGCTCTTTCACTCTGGCAAACGTTCTCTACCTTAACCACCGATCAACCCCTCGTTTTCGAGACTTGGATCGATTAGCCCGTAGAGGGAAAGGCAAATAAAGCAAAATAAATTCTTATTCGAACAAACATTCGCTCCGTAATATTTATCTCGAGTGTGTCTACTGTCCCTATCGTATGCATTTATATACGGTACGTACCATACCCATCGTACTGGTATGTATGTCGTGTACATATATATTACGCTCAGGCCTTTCACGAAGAGAAATAAGAGAGGGAGTCCTTATCTTCCGTAACGACTACTCGTTATTAATCGGCGTTTGGCGCTTTTGCGATACCCCACCAGCTCTTTTAGCGAACCAACCCCCCTCACCGTAGTTTACGTAGGTATACACGAACCGGCACCGCCAAGAGGGAGGCGAAGGTGTGTACGACGGGCGTACCGCCGCGCGGACGCGGTATATAACGTCTCTGCTCTCTTTTGCTTTCCTAGGTGTATACATGTATACGATACCAAACGAGACGCGTTCCTACACTGGAAACGAGTCGGTATCTCTCCCGCAACGTACCTATTTCCGTATCGGGCCACCCGATACCGGGAGAAATCGGCGGGCAATGCACGCTCTGGAGGAGCAGCAGCAACCCTGCGCCTCGAACATACACCACGCGCGCACCCGATCGCCTCGGATGTAGGGTGACGCGATGATTTATTATTTTTATCTTCGTGCTCCGTGGCTTCTACGCTCGCTTGCTCCTGCTACGCTCGCGCTCGGACGGTTTGCGCGCTCCGAGGAATTCGAGCGCGAGGAGACGGAGCACCTCCTAATGCCACTCACCTCCCCCTCGCGTGAGCGCTTTCGTAGGGCTCTGCTGGAACCTCGAGAGAAAAGAGAGAAGGAATTTAGCGAGGTGCAGCTGTGAGAGATCGGAAAATAAATGGACGGAAAAGGAGGAAAGGGTTTAAAAAACCACGAAGGGGATCAAAGGGTCCAACCACTCCGAGTAAATGTAACATACCTGACGTGTTGAATTTGATATTTTTTTGTTTAAACCATTCGAACAAAGTCTGACAATTTAACAAAATGGGAAAAGGAAAACCCCTTTACAAGTTACACCGCCGAAAACAGTTCCGGAATGGAAATATGAAGAGTAGAGTGGGGGTAATGCATGGTTATCGTAGATTCAAGAGTTGGAGATATTCTTTTGACTTGTAAAGGATTAAACGAAGAAAATGTAAATATATAAGATTGCATGTGGGACTGATATGGGAGATATTGCAATAATATTTAACTTTTTATTCTTAAAATATGCAACAGCTCTATTAACATTTTTCCCACTTTATTAAGTGAAGCAAACTATTTTCCCATCTTTTATGACTTTGACGAAATGTATTGCTCCTGGATCTTCAAAACTTTTTATTTACGTATTAAATTCAGTTGTGTTTACAAGGAGGAAAGGGTTGGAACACTAATAAAAAGCATTAAAAGGGCACCTTACACTCGAGCAAATGTAAAATCGCTGACATATTAAAACGGAAAACGTTCATTTAAAATGTAGTTAGACACATGAAGGTGTCGCGAAGCGCTGGCTTCATGTGAATACGTCAACGACCGGGTTGAAATATTTCCTTTTATAATGGATTTATCGGTGGTTGGATATATTTGGAAAGTAGAAGAAAGTGCGGGGAACATGGTTGATAAGAAGTGGAAATGTTATCTATGAAAAGGTCGAAAAAAAACACATTTAAGGAAGTCATAGAGCGCCAGAGGGAAAGTAAGATGACACATACAATAAGGTGAAACGGTCTCGGTAGAAACGGAATCACAGACGGAAAAGAGGGTGGCACGAGGGTGTTAACAGTGGATAGATGGACGCATTGTGCACAAAATCATATGATATGTGTGAATTTATGAAATATGTAAGTGGTGGGTGTATCCTGATGTGGTCAAGTACAAATGACAGATGCGGAATAAGAGAAGAATAAGAGAAATATCCCAATAGAGCGGGAAACGCAAGAAGTTGACAACATGGGATAGAAAACGCGTAGACATCGCGGAGAACGCGATACGACATTCGTTGTCGGCAATGGGCAAGAATTAAAAGGAGAATAATAAAGCGAAACAAACAACTGCGGATAGAAAAATTAATTTGGAATAAGTCGTGGAAGAATTTGAGACGGTAACTAGCGATTAGAAATGATTTTTGAAGATACGAGATAATGGATTGAGCCAAAAACGTTTCCGTTTTCAACTGGGTAAAGCGCAAACAATTCAATTATCGATAATAACAGGAATGTTATGGATACTCGATATAGCTGAAAGAACACGTGGAATCGCAAGCAGAAACATAACATGCACGGGCAATTTGAAAATTGAACGAAGAAGAAGGAAGATGTATGAGTTGGAAGACCGGATATACGGACAGTAAAGGGGAAGATCAATGGAGAAGATGAAATGGGAAAGGGATAAACGATGAGATTAGGAAATGAGAAGGTTGAAACAGGGTTCAATTACGATTGGAAGAGTGAACGAAGGAAATAAAGGAAACAATTCTACGTCGAAACACTGTTTGTACAAACAGAGAATGTTTGGAGAGAAGAATAGTGGAACGAAGGAATCGAGAAGAAGTTTCCGGAATAAAGGGCTTACGTAAAACTACTACCAAGGACTAATTGTTTAGACCAACCAAGGTATTGGTTATCACGACCAAGTACTTGCTCTTGTTACGAAGTACTAACGAAGTGGTAATCAATAATTTAATTTGTCTAACCAATTAATCGGCTGGCGGATATTTAACCAAACGCTTGGTTGTCCCAACCAAACTTTTTTTCCGTTTTATATAGAATATATAACTAGTATTAAATTTAAGGAGAACATACTTTTGTATGTTTGAGAGGAGTTTAGTGAATGATTGCACGGTTGCTTCAAAAAACAATCATATTTGAATCGTCTGTACGTAACAAAGGTGAAATATTCAGAGAGGAGGAAAATTAAGTGGTGTAATGTGTGGATAAACTTTCTAGGACTAAAATTTTTATAAAAATATGTAATTTAAGGAACGTGGCGAGTATGATTGCAGAGATTTTGTGAAGGATGTCACTCGAATTGGAGGAGAGGAAGAAAAATTATTCTAACGAACTTAAAGAATTCTACTTACATTTCATAAATGTAACAACGGGGTCGAGATGATTTGATAAAAGCTCGAAAAGGCTTAACAGGGAAATAATAAATCTATCGATCTATTTGAAGCAAAAGGCCATTCAACAAATTTTCTATTCAAATCAACGAATTAAACATACAAAAAATATGATAAATGTATGAAATAGATATTTAAGAAATTATAATAACATTTAGTTCTTGATTGTCAAAAATATTCTACAACTATCTTAGTATCGTTCCTAACTCGACAAACAGTCGATGCTTCTTCGCGAAATAAACTGAGGGTCGAAGAAGAGAGATTCATAGCTTCTGTGGATCTTCGAAAAATTTTTATCGCGCGTCCAATTCAGTTGTATTTGCTAAATTGAGAGACTCAACCGAATCTACAAAAAAAAACGTTTAAATTTGTAGTGAACGAGGGGTGAACGCTCAAGGGTTCGTCGTATAGGGTAGTAACATCGCGAGTGAGAGATTCTATCAGGGATGAGCACCCCTGGGCAATAGATCACTCGACAATAGATAGACACCCCGTTCTACCTTCGACTCTCTCCAACGTACACCATCGCGTTGTTACCTGATTGCGCTTTTCCTCGATGGGACTCCTATAACTTCTACATCGTCATCTTCATCGTCCCCGGTCCTTACGTGTATCCCCTTTCGCATTTCTATATCAATATCTGTATAGCAGTTGAATATCACGTGAAAAGTTTGAGAAATTTATAACTGTCATTCGCATTGAATAATAATTATACTATGTAATTATCATTAATTATTCTATGTAATTATTAATCATTATTCTATGTAATTATTAATCATTATTCTATGTAAATATGAATGATTATCTTTTTTATATAGATATAGCGTCTATATCCGGTCAGAAGGATGGATATTTTTGGGAAACACAACTCAGGCTGCGCGAGATACGTGATCGCGATTCTAAGCTCGAGAATGAGAGGCCTAATTCAAATTCTGAACTTGCTAATCATTATAAATATCAAATTTAATTGCTTCAACGAATTAAATAAAAATTAATCAAGCAACCAGATTCGATAATTCTTCAACAAAGGAACTGAAAAAAGAATCGCGATCACGTATCTCGCATCCTGAGTTGTGTTTCGTAAAAATATCAATCCTACTGACCGGACGTAGACGCTATATCAATATAAAAATGTTAAACTTACATCGCTTGCCTAGAATTACTATGGCTTATGAATGAATATTCTACATTTGGATTTAGAATTTATTCGATATTAAATAAATAAACAGAGGCGATTTCCGGTTCGAATAATTAATTCCTCACTTTGCGTTTGTCAATAAAGATATATCAGTCGAACATTTTAAGGCCCGAGGGAAGAATGAAAACGAAGGGACAGGGACAGGGTGAAAAGCTTTAGGGCATACACGTTGCTACGCGCGTTTTAACTAGCGATAAGTCCAAATGGAAGGAAAGACAAAGGTGAGAAACACCATCGATAGAGCTAGCAAAAATAAAATATGGAAAGCACGATAGTGGAACCGGAGGAAGGTATCGAGAGAGAGAGAGAGAGAGAGAGAGAGAGAGGCGTTGGAGTAGTTCCAGCCTAACTAACGACTCGATGAAAAGCTCGTTGGCTAACGCGGAATAGCTTGTGGAGAGAGATAGCGTCGGATATTAGGGCACCCAAGGTACGAACGAGAATAAAGCCAGTGGTGCTGGGCAGAGGAACGACCGGAGCCTCTCGAACCGCTAAATTCTGGCACAACTTGATTGCTAAGAAATTACTGGAAAATATACGAGCTTGGTTCCAGGGGCCGAGAGTTCTCCATAGCTCTTTTCTCGCTTTTCTTAACTTTGCACAGGCGCCAATGAAATACGATCTAAAAGCAATAAGTATACCCGGTGGTAGTTACAAAACGTATGGTGTATAATGTGTTACTGCGATCCAACTCACTTATTACCATGAGGTAATTATTAAGAAAAAAGCGCTTGAAATTCTCCTTCTCGTGAAATATTGTACAGTAATTCTCCTCTTTTGATAATATTGTAACGAATAGCATTTAGTCGAAGGTATTTGAAATGCTGTTTCAATCAAATTATCAATAATGTTAGCCAATCGATGGCTTTTTATTACTTTTAAATGAATTTTTAATTCAAATGATAAATGTTATAAAAATTTTTCTTTACGTTTAGAAGTTTTGTCCAGTGATATCAATTAAATAATATTAAGTACTTAACAATTTAAAACATCATTTAGGGTTATGATAAAAGTCACAATAATAGAAATTCGTAAGTATGCTACGTCGAGTATTTGTAATGATCAACGGAGCAATAGTAAATAGAAAGGAAAGTTTGAGGTTTTCAACAGAAGTTTGGTAAAGCGTGAAAGGAAAAATTGAATAAGGGCCCAGTAGCTCATTACGGGTAATCAATAACCGATACATTATCGGTCTCTCTCTCTCACTCACACTCACTCACTTTCTCTCTTGGATAGCAGCCGACGACGACGTCGAGGGGTGTACGGCGGAATTGTGGATCGTCGTGTAGATGAGGAATGAGCGAGGGGTAGTGCGAGAGGACAGAGAGCATTCGCAAACGGCGACGACAACGAGAACGACGAGAGAATCGACGCTCTGTGGGGAGAAATGGGTTGAGACCATACCAACATAGCGGAGAGAGCTCATCTCCGTCCCCGTGCATAGTAGTCGTGGAGGAAAAGGGGGTTGCGGCGAACTGGCGGATAACTGTAGAGGAGCGAGCTCTGGCGCTCGAGGGAACGGAAGGGAGATGGGGGCGGAGCCCGATTTACACAAGTATATTGAATTTATTGAGATGAGCCTAGAGGATAGCGACCAAGAGGATATTAGCTGCCTACCAGCCATCCCCGCGACGACGTAACCGATCCTCGCTCTCTTCCTCTGCTCGTTCCGACGCTGGGCGACCTCGGTGCTACCCTCTCGTGCCTTTTCCGAACTCTCTTCTCACACCAGAGCTCTACTGGTCGCATCTCACATTTATTAAGATCTCACGGGTCACTGATTTATATTTCAAAGAAACTCTACCAAACCAACCCGATTTACAAGCAACCAGACGGTTGGGTAAGACTCATATGTATTTATAACAAGTAATGGCGAAAGTTGGCAACACCAACAAACCCTTGGGCAATAAAATTGACGGTTACCTATTACTTTTTAGAGGATAACGATAAAACTCTCTGAGCTAGTCATTCGCGCAAAATTGTATGAATTTTTTAACCAAAATTTAAGGTTACCGTTATTACATGTTACTTATTATGAAGATAGCTAGAGTTGCCATAGTCGTACTTTTTTTTTCATTAATATTCTTCTATTGTTATCGCCATATCATTGGTGTATGTACACCGATAGAAAAGATTTCATTGATTCGAATAAATTGGCACATACAAATTTATTTCATTGAATCAATTAAATATTTATTTGATTCAATTAAAATAATTATTTGATTCCAACGATGTGATGCATTTTAACCGCGATAAGTATATTTCATTGCCTTCAAGTAAATATTTATTTGATATTACTTACCAAAGAAACAATTGATTTTATTCAAATAAATAATATATTTGAAATTACAGTATCAAAGAGATATTTATTTGACGACATCATACGCGCCGCTCCTTGACGGCGGACGTAATTTGTTTTTACTAATAGTATTGTATCAATAGCGTAAAAGTGGCGAAAAGCCGATTGTTAGATTGTTACCCAAATGGAAAAGTTTTTCAAGGAGGCTGATATCCGCGAATATGTTAGTACATTCGAAGGTATTTAATAATAAATGAACATTAAATGGATCCTCGAACCTTGTCTCAATTAATAAGGCAAGCATACAAAAATAAAACATAACCTATAACGTAATTATAGAAGAGCAACACGATCTATTTATAGACATATATAAAAAAAGTGCCGCGATATGCGAGACGCATGTATCCTCTGACGCCAAAATAACATTATAATATTTGTTTGTTTACTTTTGTGTGTGTGTCGCACGCATCATGCGCGCAATTTCCAAGCCAGAAAGGTGGTGAAACACAATTTTTGCAATAACAATTGGTTCATTGTAATGTTTATGTTACTACACCTTAATCTTAACTCCTTTGAAGTAAAATAAAGTAAGAACAAGTATTCTAAGCGAACGTGTCCGGTATGGCATACCATGCATTACAGAATTCGGTGAGATTCGTTCGAGAGATTTAAAATGTAGGATTGGAACGAAATGCATCCTACTATCGTTATAAGACTGAGCAACCAACAAAAGTTTAATTGAAGTAAATAAAAATGATTAGTAGGCTTCGATACAATTTTTATTGATTCAATGCCATCGCATTTTATATAATTCGTGATCAATCAAATAAAAGATAGTATCAGGTCAAATATATTTTCTTATTGATGGCAAATAAAAATTTCATAGGTCAACATTTCCACGAAATATCTTTGATTCAATAAAACTTTTTCTCTCTATATATCATCAATTTGTCAATGAAAATGGAATAAGCCAATGCTAATACATCTCTGAAAATACACCGTCTGTGATCCAGTCCGGAATCCCGATCGTGATCTAGTTGACGAGCGTTACGTTTATGATTGGAATCCAAGACCGAAGGATGAGAATTCCACAAATAACCTAGCCGGATCCCTGGCTAAATTTCTACACGAATTATTATCTAATTAGAATATAAATTTATTTGAAACTAAATTAATTTATTGTCTTAAAAAAAAATTTCTTTTATCTGTTACAGGTAAGTTTCTACAATGATTATTCAGCCTGGGACGAGTATCCGATAGTGGCAATGATTTAATTATCATTCGAGTGAGTCTCATCGTATCTCATTTCTATATCTATATTCGACCTTGGAGATGTTTAGAAATGAAATGTCTCGCCGACGATAAGCGAACGTATCCCTTTCAAGCCCTCCTAGGGGTTTATTTCGCGGGGATTGCGCAGTCTCATGATTCCCTTCTCTTCCGCTTGCCCTACCAACTCTAACCATAGCACAGATGCTCGCATCTGCACATAGCAGAAATACACGATATATATATAGCAGAGTGGAATCAGCCTCGTCGCCGGCCAGCGAATCCTTTCCGTCGGGGATTCTCGACCTCTGTGGAGGGTCCTGCGGATTCTGCGGCTCGACTCCCGAGAGCAACCCTCAACTTGCGGGGTGAAGAGAAGTCACTTGCGCCCCCTCGCATCCTTATCAGCCGCGGCCAGCCGACGTTCTACAACTTAACCCTTTCACTAAAGAAGAACGAGCAGAAGCAGCGCAGCGTCCTCAGAGGTACCGAGATTACCGTGTGGCTCTCTCTCGGCTTTTCACGCTGTTTTAACTTGCCACTTCTCTCGACATCCTTCCTTCATAATAAAGGATTAATATCTCACTTTTTTATCGACATTCTGAATAAATATCAATATAAATAAGAACATGTATCAATACGCGATAATTTCGTATTCCTATATTGGAGTTGAAAAAATGTTTACTTGATCAATTGACGAAAAAATGTAAACCAGTTAAATACTTTCCGATAAGAAAATTCAAGAGGCAATTTTCTTGGAAAGATTTGTATCGTTTCGCCAGTAGAGTTACACGGTCATTGACTAGGACACTTTATTTCGCTTTATATCTGCACGTCTAACTTGCTACCCTTCGGGTTGGTAGCTATAGCTCCACATAAATATGTATATATGTATAGATATATATATATATATATATAATATTTATATATGTATATATAAATATATACACGCATCTCGTAGGAGAGTAGTAGGTAGTGGCCGCGAGCGAGCGGCGAGTGTACGTAAACAAGCGCGAGCTGCAAGTTCCGTTATCAGCGACGCGCAGCGTCGCGTCGTCGACGACGACGCCGCGCGTTGCTCGAGGAGGAGGTCGAGAAGTGAGGAGAACGAGGTAGATGAGAAACAGGAGGACGAGGCGAAGGAGTAAACGCGTGCGAGAACGCGAACGTTGTATACCAGCGGTATGTACTCTAACAGTGCTATAGGGGTGGCAGAGAGAGAGAGAGAGAGAGAGAGAGAGAGAGAGAGAGAGAGGGCGCAGCGGAGCACAGAGTAGTCTCGCGTCTCGTCTTTATCGCAGTAGCAACCGTCTCGTTATCAGGCGGCCATTAGAATATCTAAATACCACCCCCGGAACCGAATCACCAACGGTGGCAAGACCAGGAGGAACAGAGAAAACAGAGAGGAAGAGCCGCGCAACATCGAGACCCTCGGCTTCGCATGCGACCACTCGATAACGTCGGAACATGTCCCTCGAGGAACCAGAGGACAGACTTCTCCTTTGAGCTCTTCTTTCACTCTCCTTTCCTCAGATCTCTTTGCAACTCATAATACATATTAAATAACCAGGCACCTATCATTACTCGGAGATAACAAATTTGTCGTGTTTTTTTTTTCAAGCAATAGCTTTTGTAACATTATATCATGACAGCTGGTATGCCCGAAAATTTTATTAAATTAGTATCGCAGGAACGCACTTCGCGCTACAAGTATCTTTTTGACTTTGACACTTTTGTTCGACACTGATTCAGTGCATACATACATTTTTTTAAAAGGGTCTGCTGTTTTAGAATAAATATATTTAAATAATATTCTCAACGCTTCCTAATATTTGCATTAAATGAAAATGCCGTTCGTATACACAGTGACGGCCGGAAGATTGTGGTTTTATTATTAGTGAACTTCAGGAGTATGCAGCGAGGAGGAGATTCTCCCTTGAATTTTTGCTCTGTACGACCGCACAGGCTTTAGGTAGATGCCGTGCGTTAAAACCGAGACGGAAACTATATAACGGCGGGACACGACAGCTCGAAATCTCTTTCGACCCGGCATCAGTCATCCCTCATCCCGGGGCGCGCGAGATTATCGCGAGACGGCTAGTGATGCGACCGAAGCCAGTGAAGATTCGGAATTTATCTCATGAGCGATTGGGGCGCAGTAGGATAAAGCGCGTACACGAAGAAAAGGAAAGACAGAGTAGACAGAGAGCTCCGCGATGGAAAAAGATCACTGGGGAGCGTTTGATTACTCGGACTGACGAGAATCTCTTCTGTTCCTTCTTATCGTCTTGATGCGATACACGAAGTTTTCAAATACGTCCATATTACTGGATAAACCATTGTATCGCACATACGTTAATTTCAAATTTTTGTTTTTCTTTATTATTTAATTCGCTGATATTTTAATTGAGAAAAAATATTAAAAATTAATAATAAATCTCATCGAAACCCGATAATAGAAGAAGAAAAAAAGAACTTAGCCAGACGGATAAAATATTCGGACATCCTTAATGCCCAACTGAGGTTAGCACGTTGAAGAATATTTGAAAAAATGTTTTTAAAAAATTGCTCGAAGAAATCTCACGGAGATTATAGCGGGGTGGTGGGATTTGGATGGAGGTGGTGGCGGAGATCGCGCATAGATCCAATCGCTTGCCATATTAGAGGAAGTTATAAATCGTGGCGAATCTAAAATTGATCTTTTCTGCAATAGTGGGGGAGAGATAGAGGTAGAGAGGACACTTCGCGCCTCTATACAGATATATATATATATATATATAGGTTGGTGTCGTACTACGTTCCTCGCGCTCACTCAACGTTCGAGAGAAGCCTCTATATACTTCACTCCGCACCATATATACAGTTCTAACACACAGATATTAATCTGTTCATCCATCTCGCTCTCACCCCTTTGCTTGGCTCTATCTCCCGTTCCCTCTTTCCCTCCAGGGCTGTGACTGGATCCTGGGTGGCCGTCGATCGACGTAGGTGATGCGCACTGTGTGCGCGAGTAACCGGGAATCGTCGACGTGAGAGAGGAAGATAGAGAGTGAGAGTAACGGAAGGGCGTTATAGGGACTAGCGAGGAGGGCAGAGAGGTAGACCTATCGGGAGGGGAAGAGGAGAGTGAGCGGAGCCTCCGCGAGATATATCGATTGTGACGCGTCTGCGAGTTCGAGATAAGCTCGATCCGCATAGCTGGCGAGGCTGTCGAGCTTCCAGCAGCGGTAGCAGCAGCAGCAGCGACAGCAGCCCCTGTCGTCTCCTTCGTCGTCCTCGTCCTGCGTCCACCTCCTTCTCGACGGTGTCGCCTGTCGACACCCCTCACCATCGAGTGAGAGAATTCGAGAGAACTCATCCCCCGCGAATCTCCTCACCCACGGTAGCTGCACCACCATCCGATGAAACCTGACTGCCACTTGATGGCTGCGAGTTTGTTCAACCAAGGTCCTCCAATTCTTTTAGTCATCGCGACGCCATTTTACTCGCTGGACCCCCAATCGTCTCGCTTCGCTGGTCATTCGCGTCCGACGATGATTAAAATTTGTCAGATTATTTTGATATTCATCGCTCCAATTCGAGCCCTTTGAACCTTTTTCCAATGTTTTTATTGAAACTGAAGTCGATAGAAGCTGGGTGTCGCGTCATTTTATAATAAAAAATCTATAGATTTACCGTAAACCAATCTCTTGATTCGTGATCTTTTGGACTTTCTTTGCGTCCTCGATATATAGTGTTATTTACTGAGAATAAAAACCAGGTTTGGGGCGACTGTTTCTTGTTTGACGTTCTTTTACCGTTTTATTTATTTTCGTTAATTTCCTTTCGCAAAGGGGTAGTGCTAATTTATGCAGTTCCTGGAGATTGGGTTTAAGTTGGGGCACGAGGGTGGCGGACCGAAAAGAATCAAGAGAGTTTCCGGTATGAGATTCTCCGGCAGGTACACCTATCTCTGTTCTCCTTCCGCCACTCGTGCCTCTGTCTACAACTTAATTGGCCGAAACTGGTCCCGGGTCCCTGGTTCGACCGGTGAGGGTGGAGGAAGAATGAGAAATGAAGCCGAACAACGAGAAGGCGAAGAGGGAAACGGAGAGGAGAAGAGTTTAGCCAACGAGCGCACAGGTTGTTCTCGACGAGGAGAGAGCACGCCAGCGATCGGTGCCCTGCGGGTAGGAGAATTTTAATTGGTGGCAATTTGTCGACGGGCCCTTCTTCTTCGCGTTCTCCTGCTGCTGTTGTTGCTGCTGCTGCTTCTGTTGCTTCTGTTGCCCTTTTCCACTGGCGCTTCTTCTGTATTAGTAACCTCTTTCAGAAATTCTGCTAGGCGATACGACCTGGTAGATTGTAGCTATCCATAGTACTAATGTACCAACAAAACTGTAGCAATATGCATTATTGTAGCACAGATTGCAGAAACTTGGTTAGGTTGAAAGTTCAAGACTAGAAATCTGTAGAGAACGCACCGGACATACCGGTGCCGGCATCACGCCGCAAGAAGCAGCAGAGTAAAAGAGCGAGAGAAGCAGGCACCTACTTAACTTTACTCAATGGCCACTTTGTACGCTGTCGGAAGGGGCTGAAGCGAGAGAAAGCAAAGGAGAGCGAATCGCGAGAGATAGACTGCTCTGCTCTTGCCCTCGACACTCCTCCATGCTCTATCTACGTGTCCCCGTCATGTGGAACACATCGATCGATCGAAATGCTCTCTTGCTGCTTCGCCACATCGCGATACCCATGGGTCTCTCTGACGGACTATTCCTGATGCTGACGATGCTCTATCTGACAGCTGTTTATTATGATAGCCCTCTCACACCTACCTGAGATACAATGACTATCCTCTTCATTAATTTATTTCACGTTAGAAGTATTACCGTGTACATGTTATTGTAAATATATGTTTTCAGCTTTTAGCTAAAATTATTGAAAATTGTCGGTTGCACATCGATGCAGAATAAATTAAGCTGCCATTTTTCGTCCGTGATCTTCAGTTTTTGTTAAACAGAGAGATATTTTGTATTCACCTTTTTTAAATTGTAATATAGAATATTTTCATTGCAAACAAGTATAGGGAAAATTTGCTAGAATCTTATATATTTTAGCGAGACACTTTGATCATTTTACAATTAACTTATCGCACTTTTAACCCTTAGCGGCCACACCTCAACCAGGCCACATAGCGGCCACATGGGGTAAATCATTACCCCACGCTGAAGAACTTAGTTGTACAAGACAAATGGGTGTTTTAAGACTTCTAACCGATTGTTTCATGTTTGTTGAAGAGTTTTTTTAAATTTCAAATGATTTTTATCCATCAATTTATAGATGGCGTTCTAAAAACTGGTCATATATGTAGCTTACTATGAAATGGAGTCACATCTCACACTTGTCTACTACCAGCAGATGACGTTACTTGTATCAATTTCAAAGGTTTTAGACCTCTAATTTCACTTTTCCTGAGCCTGGGGTAACTAGTTACCCCGTGTGGCCGCTAAGGGTTAAGGTGAACAAATAAAAAAGGGAAGGGGCAGAAAATTCGACGATGCACCAGCTATGGCCGTAAAAGCTTTTGACGATTTTATATAATCTGAGGCGTAAACGTGGATAGTGATAACGTGATAACCAATAAACTTGATAAAAGTTAACGATAACATTTAATCCACGGGGTCGCATTAAATAACTTTGAAAAAATTATAAATAATATGAAATCCAAGGGATCGCGACAACCGGTGATTCCATCCGATTTGCAAAGAAAAAAGTTCTATTAAGCCACAATGATTAAAAATCTTTTTAAGCGCATAATTAAGTAAAGTTTCCGTCAGTGTGGTGTCCCTTAAGATGTTCAAAGTGTCCAATATTCCGGTATCCTTTAACCCTTTGCACTCCAGCCTAGTAAGGCATAGAGGCTTTAATGTTGCAAATACGGCGACAACGGAGTGCAAAGGGTTAAATAAATCAGGCTCGTTCTGGCATTGCACAATGATTTCAAGGCATTTGTATTAAACATTATTATACAGTAATACAGTAATATAATATTAGGTAAGACAGTAAAACAGGTGAGAGCCGAAGTGCGAGAGCATAAGACTATTACACACATCAGCTCATTACGGTATTCCACGTGCGACTCGTCGCGTTCCCGTGCTACGACGAAAGATCGCGGTTTCTCGAGAGCTCGCGACTCCTCGCGACGACGATCCATCACGTCCGTGAATTCCAGCGCGGCGATAAAGATACCGAGAGCACGTCGGTGTCTCTCGCAGTGTCGTACGACCGAACGCGGTGATTTCGTTCGTGTTGTGCATCGAGCGCTCTCTCTCTCTCTCTCTCTCACTCGCTTTCGCCCTCGCACTCCCCTGGCGTCGGCAATTAATGCATCGGCGATTGCGAGATCTCTTGTCCGCCGACGAGTGCCTCTGTAAATTGGCGAGGCAGGGATAACGAGAGGCAGAATAATTGAATAAAAAACCGCAATAATACATATCAACAAGCCTGGAAGGTAGAACTTTGCAAATTGCTTTTACATTATTTTACATCGTACGCAAAACAACCTCTATGAGGAACTAATGCTGTTCGATTTTCGGCTTTCTCATGAAGATAGCTTTCGAACGGTGTAAAATTATTAAAAAAGCTACTTGCGACGTTCTATTTTGCAGATTTTTTTATATTTCGTGAAGTTACTTAAGCTGCACTCGATAACTCCAAATTTTCGAGTTTAGGACTCGTAACAATCAGACATTAAAAATAATGAGGAAGCAATGCGCAAGACTTTACTTCGCAACTTTTATTTTTGAGAAATTAGGGAGATTTGTGACATTGACTGTTTTTATAATAATTTAAACTAAAATCCAAAAGATGTGAAGTTCTAATCGAATGTGCATCACTCGATCGATTCCTGCATAATTTTATACCAAATCATTGTTCAATATTAGTCCATTTGTGCAGAAAATGTTAGTCTGACGTCTCGTGACATTTGCCCTAGCTTTGGATCTCGCGAAGTAATATTTTTTTTTGTAACTGAAAATCAACTGAAAATTCTTGTAACGTAAAACTTGAACCTCGTGACCAATCCACGCTAAATTAAATCCCAAACCATTTGATAGTCCACTTGTGAACCAAATTTAAATACGATATTTCAAAGTTTTCGAAAACCAGAGTCTTGCGCTGTTAAAAATCCAGGATGCTAAAGGCGATTGGTGTTGAATTTTCACCAGTGTTGAGCCATTTGGTATTATTAATAACACTTTTACATTTACACAAGCGATTGTGTTAAAATTAATCGCGCCCACTTCAACACTTTCAACACAATTATGTTCGGAATCAGTAAATAAAAATCAATGAATCGTTAGCCGTCAACGGAAAATTCTTGAACGAATAAAAGTCAAAAACGTCATTGAATTTTATAAAACATATTTTCGAGTAAAATATGTTGAAAATTTTGGGGTTATAATGTAAATTGATAGCAGCTATTAAACACGGGTCATTGACACCAATTGTTACCACACAGAGTTCATGTTAACACCGGATTTTTAACAGTGTAGCAACACAAATCACAAATATCCACACACATTCAACAAGACATTTTATTTCTAAACCGCTCGACGTTTTAGATCATTTCGAGTATCCTGACATGAAAATCTCGATATTTTCTTGTTCGTGAAAGCAAATCTCTGCGAGAAAGCAAAATGATAACGTTACACGATCTAAAGATACCTTCTGCATACATCCATTAACATAATATCATGTCATTGGAGTGCATCCTGTAATCAGAGAGTAGCCATATATTTCCTGCTGGGAGCCCTGCGTCTGGCGTTTTGTTTTTTCTTTTTCTTGCCTGGTAAGGCTCGAGGCTGTGTTTCGGTCAGTCTGTTATTAGAAGAAACGAGGTTCCTTGTCCAGTTCATCTGCAGTTGGAGCGAGAAAGATCTGAAGATGGGAGAAAAGTATTAGGGTAACCCGGTAGCTCATTTGCAAATGTGCCCCTGCAACTTATATTCCAAAAGATTTATGAAACCCTGCGGCTGCTGTACTCTACACTTAGCCGTCTACACTTTTGGTTTTTAATTCCTTTTTCGTCTTCACAATCTCAGTGTTGACCCATCTATGACATCTTTCGTCTATGAATGAGACTACGCCCGGCATACGCGTCGCATACGTATACCTAGAGGTATAGTTATGTAATATACGTATGGTAGAGGTTGAAGAGAGCTGGATGCGAAGGAGGTCGAGCTCACGGCAATTGGTCCACGTCGGTACCAGGGAGAACCAATCGTTGGCTGGTTACCGCTTCTCTCACCTTTACCGTCGTCGATATATCGACCCAGGTCCATGGCTTTGCACCTCCTCTGCTGCTTCTCCTCCCTCTTGCATCCTCCTCCTCCTCATCCTCCTTCTCCTCCTCCTCCACCTCCTTCTCCAGTGGTCATCCGCTTCTTCGTCTTCCTCCCGCGTGGTCCCGGAGCTCGCCAGCCCCTGCGAGAACGCACATAGCTCTACCTATCCGCTCTACTCTCGATCTTCCGAAGCGATGCGATTCTCGCTCGCGGTCTCGCGCTCTCGCTCGCGCATTGTTTCGAAATACGCTCGCAGATCACACCCGATAGAGAAGCGCACCAGCTTGCTCGCGGTTCCCGTTTTATTCCCTTTTTTCTTGAATTTATTTATTGTTTTTTTCTTTTCTCTGTATTATCGCTTCTCGCTTTATCCCATTGCGTAGGGTCAGCTTTTCTTTCTCTTATATATGTACGCGTCTTATTATATACCCAACTCGACTCTCTTCCTTTTTAACCTTCGGATCGTCTTTTTCTCCACCTGAGGATCGTATCCTCGCGGCCCTCGGTCTTGTACGCAATTTGTTCCCTTCCACGACGAATGCCCGCGCGCCTTTCTTGCAGAAATATTTCTCTCTCTTCTTCTCGTTGAGCTTTCTGCGAGATTCTTGTTGGCTTGCCGCTCGCAACGCATACACCGCGTACAGAGTACGTACTCGCTTGCCCACACTCCGGCCAATCAATTTTCGATGGCTTTCCACTGTGGCTGAGCAAACATCTACCGCGGCTAAATCTACTTCCCTTCTTGCTAGACGTACGTACCCGACGTTCCATGCGCACACACACGACAGTTTGCTTTATTCTTGGGCGTTGCTACAGGAAAATTCTACAAATTCTCGCGAGAAGTTATCCTCTCACTTTTCTGTGTTGAACATTGCGAAGACTCTCATATCTCGTGGACGCACGTGCGACTCCGGAATTTCCATCCACCGCACTCGACGTACAACTACCTAGACACTCGTAATTTCTCATCGAAGACGTTTCATGAGTATCGCCATAAATAAACTTAATCCTACACCATCAATTTCACGTACTATTCACGTTGCTTTTCAATTTTATCCTAGACGAGAAACATTTGTGTTCCTCCTGTATCTAGCATCTTAAAGCAAGTTAAAGAAACAGAGACGTCACTCGTAGTTAAGTCAAATGACAACTCAAAACTTGCGATGTTTCAATAGAATTGATATCCCTGATGCAAACTTAAATTATCATTCGAACAAGGGTACGGTTATCCGATTCCACGGTTTTTTTAATTCACGCATTCGTATAATTATTTTTTTAAATGTTAAATACGAATGCAGATAAATTTTCCATTTGCCACGTTTAGCTATTCGAAAATTTAAGCAATAATTTAATAATGACCGAGAACGCGTCACCGTTGGGAAAAATTCCAGTAGCGCCTCCTACCACGGAAACAGAGTGTGACGTTATAAGGAGATTTTTATTATTTTTTATTTATTCATTTTTCACTTGATGTCGAGACGGTACTGCGTCTCTTGATGTAACGAGTAGTACGGCTACGAGAACGAACGAGCGTTATGTTACAAACTCATGTAGAGAAGACTCGTGTAATCGATAAACAACAAATTATATTTCTCTTTGAAAAATACGTCTTTCATTCTTATTTAACGATATTTTCTTACATAAGATGATTTTTTTTTAATAAATGAAGGCTCGATTGTGCGTTCCCGGATTGGGATTGGGAATCGAGCGACTTCAGACGTATTCTCAATATTTACGTTTTCACGTAAAATTAAAAAACTTTCAACATAAATTTGATTTACATTTTATTTGAAAAGTATTATAAAAAGTTGTTTTCTCAGACTGAAATGGAGAATTTGTTGTCATATCTCTCAACACTCCTGTCTTCGACTCGAATAGCTTTTTATTTTTTATACGTCGTTGAAGAATCGTTTAATCACAGATAGTCGTTTGTACGAATTCGAGGAACTTGAAGAATTTTCAGTGATGAAGTCTCGCGAGTACCTCGCGATTCTTAAAAAATGGTAAACGTTATCCGGAGTGTCGGTTAACAAGCCGCCAGACGTGTGTGCGGTTTCTTTCTCTTTTCTTCGCGTTGATCGTCGATGAAGCCGTGACTCTTCGTCGTAGTGACTCTCGCATCGTCGTCGTGGTCGTGATTTCACGCGGCACGGGGAGAGTCGCGCGCACCAACTCTAAGCCTTTTCTCCGTGGAAGAGCTGAGAGAGAAGCTGGGGAACGATAACGAGCCCGCGTGAGTAAATTTGCTGCCATTAGCCGAGCGAAAATAAAGGACCAGCCACGCGATATTAAATTAGCGAGCGGCCGCACGCTTCTTCGTCTTCTTCCACCTTCTCCTCGTTCCTTCGTCGTCGTTCCCGTCGTCGCTATGGTTGTGCTGTTCCTCTTCTTGTTCTCACCGTGTATCGACGTCACCGAACGCGAAGACCGGTCGAAGTCAAGAATTATAAAGCCACTCCGGGACGTCATCGAGTTACTATATTACCGGAGGAAAAGAACACGAATACATACACAAATTGATTCGAACAAAACGATTAAAGTAACTGGCAATCATTCGAATTTAGATCGCGATTTATTCAACCATTGAATTTCAATTCAATTTCATTGGTGAACCAATAAATCACAGCTTCTGGATACTAACCCAATGGAAACAAGGATGTAAGGTAGAAGACCTTCCGCGCTGCTTCCTCATTATTTTTCACCTTTTACAAAGTTACCTCCATATCGAAGTATGGAGATCAATTGTGGCTTACTCGTAGAGGAAACTTTGTCGGAAAAGTATAAAATAATTGTGATAAAAATCAATTGACTTACTCAACGTAAACACAAATTATTAACGTGATGACGTTTATTTTTCTATTGCTCTCAAGATTAATCGACGACGTTAAGCGATAAAATTAAGTTGTAGGAATTAGGATGAAAGGTGTTGCTTGTACACACATCACACGTTGATGTGAACGGGGTATCGCATCATCTTAAGGCAAGGAACGCCGAAATATCGATTGAGTTTGTAAGTTTAAAAACTATAAGCTAAGTCGAAAAGAAATGTAAGAAAGTATACTACTAAACATCGCTTTTATCAACTTTAATAGCGAGTCCTCTACATCTTAGATATAGTTTGACGATGGGCAGGATGTCGGGCAGGGGCTGGGTGCCATACTTAGGGTTTTGGCCCGATGCTCTTTGACAGAGGCAACCCAGTGTTCTATCAGCACCGGCCTGTCAACACCTACCCAGATCCCGATGTCAACGATGTACCAGCGTTGGGTGCAACTCGCTCACCTCTACCGTTGTAATATTTCAAACTGATAATTCTTAATTAAAGAAGTTTCAATGAGAATAGGAGAAAATAATATCGAACGAGATATAGTTTATTACTAAAATTATTAAGGCAACAAAATAAATAACATGAGAATTATTAGGTGACAGGGTATCTACTTAAGTCTATCGTGATCATGATCGCCTGTACCCGACAGCCTACTGGTACTTGATAAAATTGTTTTGTCATTCTCTCTGTACGCACTCGCCAGAACTTCTGCAATAAAGAAAAGTCGTTCGTATTTTTGATTTCTTCTATATTCGAATCTTCAATAACGAGACGAGAAGCGACAAGGTTAGGATGTAAATTCGATTGAGAAAGTCCAACATCTCAACGATATTTTGCCTCTTTCATAGCCGGTTCTACTCCCGACTGCTCAGAACATATTCGCATCCAGTGGTTTTAAACTCGTAATTTGCTTGAACGCGCACTCGATATTTTTTAACGCTGCTACATAAACATAATCACATAGGCATATGACATCCATCGTATACGATAACGGCTGCTGCAATTCAACGAAGAATATCGCAATACTGGGCCAACGTCGTCAAGACCGTATTGGCTTAATACGAGGCAAGGTCATCAAGACAGAATTGGCTCAATACTAGCCAATACAATTGGCATGATACACCGACCAGCTACGGCCAGAGGTTAGAAACCAACGTCGGCTCCCAGAATCGGGCCAGTGTTGTGCCATACTTCCAACGTCGGCGAACCCTACCTGGAACAGTTTGAAATAATCGTAAAATAATCTTAACGGGAGACGATACTATAATTTAAGCTTTCTAATAACAATTTGTATCAAAGCTGTAGTGTATTTTTGTTTGAATCAACTAAAAACTTCTCCAAGATTTTAAACTATTTACGCATTGCCTATTTGTAAGTAGAAAGGATAATTTTTTAAATTCTCTAACGCTTTGCCATTTGGCCAATCAAGTTAAAAATGTTGAAGAGCTCAAATCGAATTCTTGTATACAAATTTTATCACCAGTTATGTATTGTTATATCTATTAATGGATTTTTTCACCGATCCGTCAATCGCACAAAAAATATGACAATTCCGATTTATAAATTGACAGTGTGCAAGGATTTTAAAAAAGTTTTCACTGAAACGATAAACGCTTTAGGTTATTTAGTTAAGTTTTGAATCCTTCAGATTCTGGGATGAACAGAAATCTTTCTAAAACTCATGTATATCTATCGGATACAATTATATGTCACAGGTAATAAGTGTAATAAATTTGAAAGGATATCGTTTCTACAGAGTTCGGTTCTACAGAGAAATTATTTTACATAGTTCGATTCTACAGAAAAGTAATCGCGTAGGTATATTTCTATAGAAAAATAATTGTGTATGTACGTTTCGACAGAGTTCGCTTTCAAAAGTTCGTTCCTACAGAAAAATAATCGCCATAGGTACGTTTCTATAGAAATGGGTATTTCCCTGGAGACAAAGGTTTTTACGACCATGAACTTTAATCTTCAAAATGTATAAGTGAATGTTTAGAAATTTTAAATGACAACGTCTAATACGGTGGCTCGAAGCTGAGAATTTCCTTATATTTTTCATTCATCCGGACACAATAATCTTAGTCGCTAAAAATCGCACGTTAGGCCAAATCCAAGGGCTTTTGGGGTCGTTGATAATGAATTTGTCGTAGAATCTCCTACAAAGAAAGAACCTACAGAAGCCCTTTTTTTTGTAGAAACGTATCTACACAATTTTTTTTCGGTACAAATGTACTTACGCAATTATTTTTCTGTAGAAACGTACCTACGCGATTATTTTTCTATAAAATCGAACCATATAGAATAATTTCTCTGTCTAACCGAACTCTGTAAAACTTTTACTCTGTAGAAACGGTCTTCTCCCATAAATTTCTACGGCAAATGATCATATATTTTCGCATGTACATTTTTTTATGGGGATAAAGTACCTACATAAGGAGTTTCACATGATCTGAACTGCTTTTGGCCATGACAAATGTGAGGTTCCGTTTAATTTCGAAACAAGGTACCAAAAAAAAAAGAAAAAGACTTTCTAAAATGACGTTCCAGTCTTATTTTTTAATTTTATTTTCTGGCTCTCTATTTTGAAACGAAGCAGTCCTTAAATTTAACTAATCCAAAAAGTTGTCCCATTTAGTCATCAGCGTAAAGGAAGATGACAAGAGAGAGAATTGGCATACAGTTTTGTAGGCTCGACGAAGCACGCGCTATATCGAGATATATCTTATAAATACGTACTAGTGATGTATCTCTGTGATCTCTATTTTTCTCTCAGTGAGCTGGTCTATCCCTGTCCCTCGATTCTATCTGGAGTGATCTTACTTCGTTCGTCTCCCCCTAGAGAGAGAAAGAGCCCTCTCTTTCTCTCTCTCTCTCTCTCTCTCTTTCTTGTCGTTGCCAGGACGCACGTTAGATGCAGCAGTCGAGATATCACGAGGTAGATATACACGAACCTTTCCCTCCGGGCACTCGTCGTCGTCGTCCTCCACGTTGTCGTCGTAACTTAATTAATTATTTAACATCGGCAGGCCAGGATCTCCGTCCGCACTACCAGTGTTTATGTACCTGAGAAATCTAACGAACGAGTAACCCCTCTGCATCTCCTTGCTCTCGATTTACGTTCGGTATACTATAGCCTCGTGTGTACATACGTTACGTATACATGGTAAAGGGTGATTTTTTAAGAGCTTGAGAACTTTTTTTAAAAAAAAAACGCATAAAATTTGCAAAATCTCATCGGTTCTTTATTTGAAACGTTAGATTGGTCCATGACATTTACTTTTTGAAGATAATTTCATTTAAATGTTGACCGCGGCTGCGTCTTAGGTGGTCCATTCGGAAAGTCCAATTTTGGGCAACTCTTTCGAGCATTTCGGCCGGAATAGCCCGAATTTCTTCGGAAATGTTGTCTTCCAAAACTGGAATAGTTGCTGGCTTATTTCTGTAGACTTTAGACTTGACGTAGCCCCACAAAAAATAGTCTAAAGGCGTCAAATCGCATGATCTTGGTGGCCAACTTACCGGGCCATTTCTTGAGATGAATTGTTCTCCGAAGTTTTCGCTCAAAATGGCCATAGAATCGCGAGCTGTGTGGCATGTAGCGCCATCTTGTTGAAACCACATGTCAACTAAGTTCAGTTCTTCCATTTTTGGCAACAAAAAGTTTGTTAGCATCGAACGATAGCGATCGCCATTCACCGTAACGTTGCGTCCAACAGCATCTTTGAAAAAATACGGTCCAATGATTCCACCAGCGTACAAACCACACCAAACAGTGCATTTTTCGGGATGCATGGGCAGTTCTTGAACGGCTTCTGGTTGCTCTTCACTCCAAATGCGGCAATTTTGCCTATTTACGTAGCCATTCAACCAGAAATGAGCCTCATCGCTGAACAAAATTTGTCGATAAAAAAGCGGATTTTCTGCCAACTTTTCTAGGGCCCATTCGCGGTCAACATTTAAATGAAATTATCTTCAAAAAGTAAATGTCATGGACCAATCTAACGTTTCAAATAAAGAACCGATGAGATTTTGCAAATTTTATGCGTTTTTTTTTAAAAAAAAGTTCTCAAGCTCTTAAAAAATCACCCTTTATAACGATATCAAGTACCTATCGCTTCGGGACCTCTCTCTCTCTACGATCGTTTAACGCATGTTGCCACGTGCGGAGAGTTGCTAAGTAATTATTCAAAGTAGCTGCACTATCAACTACTATCGATATTCCCGTCAGAAGCTCAGGATAAGTGCTGTACAGCTAGGTCTTCTGAGCCAGTTAAAAAAATTTATTTGGCTAACGTTCTGCATAGTTTGGCCTGCTGAGCCAGTTATTTGACCTGCTAAGTTAGTTACGACGGTGAACCGTCAGAAAATTAACCGTGGTTTAGTCATCTAAGATACTTAATCGATTAAAAAATAGCCACAGCTTCACCGGTTATTCATTTCTATTGATAATTACAATTCTAGATGATGCTGGCAAAACTTTAGCTTCACGCTGGGCCAACCGGGACTCCTGATCGTTTATAAAATACAAATGAAACAGAAAGAGTGTTCCATCAGCTAGGGTTAACATTAATTTTTTGCTGTTGATATTGTAAAACTTTAACCCATTTTACGTAAAAAAAAAAAGGTTAAAAATATCAAGGATAACTGCTGCTTGCGATCAGTGAAATCGGAGATAAACATTTTATAAATCTGGGAAAGTATATTCTTAAAAATTCATAACTCGTAAACAAGGGATCGGGGATACATACAAACCATACAAACTTTTTCACGTAAAGTTGACTACAAATTTAAAAAAAAAAAAAATGTGTGCGCCAAAAAGTTCAGAAAATGAACTAATCGACACAATATATTGTTAGCTTCTAGAATTTTATTTTTTTTGGTTCAAATTAAAAATAACAATCTCAATTCAAAATGCAGATATAGTAACCGTTTCGAATTTTTAATATCGTAGGAGCAATGAGTAGCGCTCAATCGTCAGAGACCTAAAAATTCTCACAGTGACTAAATCATTAATAGGAGCCCCTTCTCGTACCTCTTATGTTCCTCCCACTCATTTATGGTAAAGATATCTTTAACAATTATTTAGCTGTTTTAATTTTAAAAAATATATAGCAATTATAAAAATGCTGTACAAAGTCACATTAAACTTTGAAAATTATAAACAGGACTTTATCTTTAAAAACTTTTCATACGAAAGTAAATCTAAAAAGGATGAAATAACTTCCGATTTCATTTTAGTTAACTTTATATTTAAATTACAATAATTCGTTTACCGATGTCACTACAGTCGGGAGCCGTCTCCGGAACATTGTAACAGTCTTTCACATATCAAGAAACGTGCTGGGGTCTTAACTTTAATTTAAATGAAAAATTATATGCGATATGGACGTTTTTCTAAATTTGAAGAAAATATCTTCCGACTGTAGTGACAAAGGTAAACGAATTATTCTAATTAAAAAATGAGATCAATATTCTTTTTAGATTTATTTTCATCTGAAAACATTTAAAAATCCTGTTTATTATGTTTTTATGAAGTCAGGAGTTTTGCTAGATTTCAACATTTTTTTACAACTGATCAAAACATCTACGGAAATTAGAAAATTTTCGAATAGAAAAAAAATGGACAAAAGTCCATTGTCATTCCGTTGTAATTGTTGTTAAAGATTAGATGTTGCAATGAATCCCCCCCCCCCCGCCCGTAAAATTAATCTGGAAATATTTTTAAATATTCGAATCCCATCCCGTAAATTGTTGTAACTTTACGAATTGTAATTGTATGAAACCAAAAGAAAAGTTTTATTTTAACACTCGACGATATATTCGGTAACTGTAGTGTTAAATAGTTGAACGAAATTGTAAGTTACAATTTAATTGAGATTTTTAATATTGGTATTGCGTATAGAAGCAAAACGGTAACTCCGTTTCAATTTTACCATTGTACATATTTTTGTACTTATAATTCATTCTGGATTACAATTCTTGGTAAAAATTAGTAAAACCGACGCTAATTTCTAGCCGTATGACGTGCATCTTAGCCGGTAAAACTGTACAGTACATTAGCTGGATAAGTTTTTTTTAGACGGCTTAGACGACTTAACTTTACAGACAAACACGAAACACTTTTAATCATGAAAAATAATTTCAGAACAACACACATTTTTAGATGTACAGAAATAATGTAATTAATTACTTGATACACACATTGATTTAATAATACATTAAGAATAACTAGGGATTGGTACTCTAGTGAAATACCATTTGAAAGATAATTCTCTTAAAATTGTAATAAAATAAAATATTTAAAAAATAATATTTAATAATTGTAATACGTTGAAATATTATTTGATTAAATAATAAAAAATAGTTTTTTATTCGAGAATTGTTACCTGACAATGAACGAATGACTTGATTTCCACTAAATCATGGTATTGTAAATATGTCCTGCGTCAAAGTCTGCGAGACTCCGTACGATGATATAAAGGATTTATAAAGGTGAAAGGATTGAGTAGAAATTCCTCTGTTCCGAAGACGAAGACAAGAAAAGGGTTGCGTTGAGCGGCCAGTAGTAAGAAACAATGCGGGCTTTGTATGCTTGACGTACGCCAGTGAGCAGTAAAGTGGCCAAGTCAAAAGGATCGCAATCGTGATTCTCGGACGGGGGTAGTTGCGAGAAAGGGTGGCCGCAAGAGAAAGGATGAAAAAAAACAACGTAGCTAAAGTAAGAGTGAGAAAGAGAATAATAATCTCTCTCTCTCTCTCTCTCTCTCTCTCTCTCTCTCTCTCTCTCTCTCTCTCTCTCTGTCTCGGACTTTCGCTACTCGCTTGCCAGAGCGGTGCAACGACGCGGTTGGGGTAGAGCGTGGCGTGATAACCCTTTCGTTATCGGAGCGCGGACCGCACGGCGGGGGTGAAAGCAGGGAGGTTGGTTTCTGCGCGGCGGAGGGGTTGCGCGTGGAGCTTAGCAGTGCCGAGCCCGGCGATTCCAGACCCTGATAACGACACGATTCCTGATAACTCGCGCGCACACTCCATGTTATAATACAGGCCGAGGTATAGCGAGCTGCGGTGAGCGCGCGCGTTATACGAGAGTCGCGACTGACGCCGCGATAGTGTCGACCAGCACCCAGTACCGCAGTAACAGCAACAGCAGCAACCACAGCAGAGTCCTGCTTCCCAAAGAAATAGTGTGTACTTGGTACTGATTCCTGGTACATCAGTGAGAAAGAGAGAAACAGAGAAAGGATGACGGTGGTCGGGGTGTATACGCGGCACTGCGATAGGCGCCCCCTCTGGGTCGTACCGGCCCCGTTACGTTGTATTCCTACACAAGAGATATGGCCCCGGAGTTCTGGCTGGTGGCAACCCTGTTTGCACGGACATGAATGAAAAAAAATGCATAAGTAGAGAAAGAAAGAAAGAAAGAAAGAAAGACGAATGAAAAGAAAAAAGGAGTGAACAAAAAATGTTAAGTATACCAAAGTCTTACACTGGAGGAACTTACGTATAGCGATCTACGTACGAGGGCACATTATTTAAGTGTAGGAATTATGTAAATAAACGATAACTGTGAGACTCCAATGCAAATTGAACACGATGCGAGTCAGAGATGGGCGCGTCTCCCCCGGAAATAAGTAATTTTTGTTCATTTATCGCACTTTGTATTTAGTATTATTTATTTTTTTAAACTTGCCGTACTGATTAAAGTAGAGCGAATAGCGATTCACTGTAGCAATCGCGATTATTCAACGTCCGAGAATTCAAGATCGGACGAGCAAAATGTCCCAAATGTGGGTTGTAGAAAGCAGGCGGATGAACGGACAGTTAAGATCGAGCGGTCCAACGATCGACCGCGAAACTCATGAGGGATATGGAGCAAGCGCGAGAACTCGTAGAAAAGATGCGAAAGCGAAACGCTTTTTGTAGCCGACACTCCGCGCGTTGTTTCATACGAATGCTGTGAAAGTCCACGCGGAGTCACACAGGGCGAGATTTCTACCACCTCGTGCTCCGTGGATAGGTTTGTAGCGTCAACGCGTCGCCAGGGTGTCCAGACCGAACGACGACGCAGTTTCTCTCCCTCTCCCCCCTCTTTTTCTCTCTATCTCTCACACGCTGGACCCGAATGATAACGGCTGCCAACTCACCTCTATCTTGGCCCATGCAGGCTTTATAATAAACCCCCGCTGTCGTAGAAAACCACCTTGGGATTCAAAAGCTTCTCACTCTTCATTTTCCGGACCCCTCCTGCAAATAGGAACACGCACATTTATTTATACCATGCGAGTGAGTTAGCAACCCACTATTCTCTTCATCTCGACCAAATTCGCTCTTGCTCTTTCGACTACAAACCAGCCGCGGGAATGTAGAACGTAATAGCTGAGAATTCGAGCATAATTTGAGAAAATTCAGCACAAACTGATATATTATTGATACAAATGTTTGAAGTAAATAAATGAAAATGGGATATATTCGCACTATCGACAAAAATTCAAACATGAAAAGAATGTGCACTACTCCCAAAATAAATAATTACGACTGATTAATAATTAGGGTAGCTATCAAAGTCGAAGAAAAACCAGATGAATTACCGATGAATGGATATTTTTTAATAAATCAATCACTTGGCTTTTAACACGTATCAATGACTGTAATATCCACCTTGCATTGTCTATTTCACGTCGTGGATACACAAGTATCAAGATTCGGAGTGAGGCACAAGATTTAAAGGGTCACTAAGAAGAAGAAGCAGAAGAAGAAGAAGATGAAGAAGAAGATGAAGAAGAAGAAGAAGAAGAAGAAGAAGAAGAAGAAGAAGAAGAAGAAGAAGATGACGATGATGATGATGAAGAAGAAGAAGAAGAAGGAGAAGAAGATGAAGAAGAAGGAGAAGAAGATGAAGAAGAAGAATTAAGAAGAAGAAGAAGGCGAGGTGTGTGCGCGCTCTGTTCGCCCCAAACCTGCGAAGCAAGCGATGATCGTGGTGGTGGTGGGACCTCTTTATCGTGATCCCGTCTCGCGCGCGGTTCAGCTCCTCATTAGCCCGCTCGCTCATCAATCACTCTCGTTGCCGGAGCGCGCGCACGACCACCGACTCATCGTCTTTGGCCCTTCGGCACTGAGCAAGAACAGCAGCAACAGCAGCAACAACAACAGCAGCGGCACGGAAACTCGATGCACGTCCAAGTTCTTCTCCACCCCCTGGTGCATCGTTGAAACATACGTCGCCGGTTTGGTCAGATCGAAACGAGCACCGGGAAGCCCTCACGTGTGTATAGAATGTAAGATCGACGCTTGTAAGATCGGACGGTTAGCAACTCGGGTTTCGAACGAGCTGTGTGCTTCGTTCACGCGTGGATCTTTGGGTGTCCAAATATTTGGACCGCGGCCTCTTCTTTTGTTTTGTAACTCCTCCCATTTCTTCTTCTTCTTCTTCTTCTGATCTTTTTTTTTATCCTCCTACTCCTCCTCCGATTCTTCTCGTTGATTTCATACTTCGTGCTATTTATTTTTAACAAGAGATTCCCCCGTGCCTCGATTCGCCCTCTATCTTTTTCATGTTTCTCTCACTCTCCACCTTTGTCATCCTCTATCTTTCTTCTCCTTCTTCTTCGTTCTTACGGCATTTATCTTTGCTCTTGGAGCACAAATTTCCCTCGGCGTGGCCAACGAAAAGCGAACGAGAGGGGATGAGGGCGAGGGATACCGATCAATCGCGATAAAAGAGAAGGGAGAAGCTGTGGTAAGGTCGTTAGCGAAGAGAAACCTTGCTATGTGTGTGATGCTCTGCAGCTTTTGGCCTGGCGTGCCCGCGATGGTAGATAAAAATTAGGATGCAACGTGTATTATCGATGCGTCTCTTCTGCGAGCGCGTTAACGACACGTCGAACGATATAATTATCTTGGTGAGGAAGAAAGTGATCGAGTACGTTCGATGGCTAAGATTGATAGAACATTTAAAAAGACACAATAAGCCATTTTTAGTAGTTTTTTAAAAAATTTTATCTCAGCAGAAGATTATAAAATATACTAATTAAGCAAACGGTATAAAACCTTTTTATTTTTCGAAATCTTTAAGATATTTGATCAGATGTTTGTAATAAAAGTTTTATTTTAACGTTGATGTATTTCATTTTCATGGATTTCTCTTTTGAAATGGCTGTCGCCTTAATAATCGTTAAAATGCTAAAACTCAAAGTTGTAATAAAATAATTGTTATTTTGATTTGTAATTTAATTAACTTGAATTATTTTTATATATTGATATTCATTATCTGTTTCAATATTATTCAGACAGTTAATAATCGAATGAATTACCGACCAAATAATCTATAAAATAATAACCAACGACAAAATATCCGGAACGAAGTAACATGCTGAAAAATATTCCAAATAAAATTACACCGCGACATAATAATCAACAAAGAATACGTAATTATCCAAAATAAATATACTTTTTCATTGGAAGTAATAACGATTAGAAAGGTAGTTTTCGAGGAGTTTTCGACAACTAACCGGAATAGTTAGCAGAGCGCCAACTACTCGGTTGGTTCAAGAAACTACAATGTCGTTGGTAAAATATCGGTAGTAACGGTAGCCAATCTCCGCTCACCGTTTGGTAACGAGGTTAATACGGATATTTGTATTTATTTACATTGGCGAAGCACATATTTCGCGCGTTACTTCGATAGAGGAAGGTCATCTATTTACAATAGTTCACTATACATTTACCATATATTCAATGCATTTCACTTTTATTATTTGCAAGCCCTCGTCCATCCGCAACCACCTGTCACTTGAAACAATGGCGTCGTTTGCCTTTGTGAAAAGTTTTACTCGTAGGACGTACCAACCGGTTGGTTATACGAGGAAAGCGATTGGTAATGGGAACCAACTCGTAGATTGCTGGTACTATCCGAATGCTTGTCGCAACTACCGCCGATGTTAGTTATACTACCTGACAGCTCGTAGTGGCGGCAGCATTATGATTGGTTACGGGAATCAAGTCGTTGGCTTTTCGTATTTTCTTTCGCTAACCAATCGAAAATAGTTGGAAATACTATTTTGATTTCGTTTCTGTATCTAATTCACGACACAGCGTGTACTGGAAATGGTTACCGCAACTACTTTTTTCTTCCGTATATAATACATATTGTTTCATTGTATGTAACTTAAATTATATCAAATCTTTACGAAAATAAAGTCCGTGTCATTAAGCATATGAATTTATAATGCATTTTTTACATATATTCTGTAGGGTTGCTTAACCTTCCTCTCCCTCCCCCCTTTACCGGCACTAGCGGCTTTACCGTTACTTTATCATATTATTCTTGAAATTTGGATTATTTTGTTGCTCCAAGGATATCTTGACATCTCTTATCATTATCCGGTGTATTCTATTGGGATACCAGTTAACAACTGAGCTTAAAAGGTTGATGATTAGGGTAGCGAATCAAAGATGATTTTCCAATGAAATTCCATGGGGTTGGTGTAGTCTCGCAGGAATCTTGTCCGCTTGAGTTCTCCTTTACCTCGAGTTCTTCCACCATGCGGTTAATCTTAGGCTGAGAGACTCACGGAGACCTCGTATAGCTCGATATTGTTTAACTTGCCCCGTTATCGCAAGATGCACTCTCTATAGTAATCTCTCTCTCTCTTTCTCTCTCTTTCTCTTTCTCTTGCTCTATTGCGCTCTTCTCTCAAGGGAGGAAGATAGCGGAGTGCTGCGAGACGCGCGAGCGCACGAGGCACCTTCGAGCCGAGCTCTCTGACCTTCTCACTCGCTCACGTTCTGTGCAGTCTTGCGCGTCTTCTCATCCTCCATCTCTGGAGTGTTGCGTCTGCAACGAGAGTGAGTGCGACGGGCTTGGCGAAGAAGGGGTTGCGCTAGTTGGAAGGGAGCTGCATCCAGCTGATAACGCCTTCTGGACTGATAACAGAGCCGGCCAGGCTCTCATCCTACGAACGACCCTCCGACCTCTTCCACCACCACCACCACCCTCTTATCGCTTTCTCTCCCTCTTTCTCTCTCTCTCTCTCTCTCTCTCTCTCTCTCTCTCTCTCTCTCTCTCTCTCTCTCTCTCTCTCTCTCTCTCTCTCTCTCTCGCTCACCCTCTCTCTACCCACATTCATCTCTGACCCACCTGCTTCTCTTTCTTCACATCCCGTTCCCTCCCAGTATCCCGCAACATCGAGAATTCCTAAGGAGACAACCTCTTCCCTGAACCGCGAGCATCGACATGTTCACATGTGTAAATTATACAAGAAATAAATATCATTTTCCCTTGCACTTCATAAAATCTGGCTTTATCAATACATTTTCAATTTCAATATTTATTTATATCATTTAAATACGATGCAACGTTTTAATCTAAATTTATTCACAAGAGGATTACCAATTCACGTGATTAAATTCAATTATAGAGCCTTATCGCTATTTGCTAGATATTTCTACATTAAATTATATTGAACCGTATCAGATTAAAAAGATGGGTCGCTAGGACTGGTGCATCCTTTCCAGAATTGAATGTCGCTCGATTTAGAATAGATATTATCCTGGTAGGGAATTGACTGTGAACGGCAAAATAGAGGAAGAGAGAGAGAGAAAGAGAGAGAGAGAGAAAAAAGTAAATTTTGTTCACAAGAGAATCGTACGGTGGTCGGTCGGCCGACGTCACCACCTCCTCGATAAGCCACGAGACTCGCTATCTGCCTCAGTCTCGGCATAATGCGTTCGTTGTGCGTTTCACCGGGCGCCCGCGCTTACCATCAGGGCCGATGTCCGACGATATGCCCGGCATGTCGTTCGTTCGGCCTTCTTTCGAAAGCACCCGAGAGACGTCCGACATATTTTGCATTTTATTTTCTTTCCTCAGTCAGCAACGAAGGTAAAGACGAAAGAAAAAAATAACATAAAAACTTTAATCGATCAGGAAATATGCAAAAAAAACTCATTCCAGACAGACAAAATTATTAATTATTATTACTTATTACTTATTTCAATAGAATTAAACTGGTGCACATTGTCGGTACACCAGTGCGTAATTAATCGTCTGCAATTACCAACCGGTTTGGCGAATGTCGCTTCACGCTTCTCCGAACTGTTTCGATCTCTCGGGCCAAAGAGTAAATAAGCAAAAAGCAAATGTATATATATAAGAACGTACGCTCGGAGAGTGCTGTATAGCTGACCCAAGAGCTCGCTCGCGCATCTCTCGCGTTTTTATAAAGCATAAGCATAAAGCATCGAGGCAGAAGAGCGCGAGCCGAGAGAGGCAAGATATCGAACTATCGGGAATAATTACTCCTCGCACTATCGGCGTCGGTTCTTCGATACTGGCAAGAGAGACGGGGGTGGACCACGTTATACCTTCACCTACCAATACCTCCCGATAGATATAAGACACAAGTGGTCAATATGGCACAGCACTTTGAAATGGACCAGCTCATGCTCATAATAACGCGTTGTCAAACGAACCCTAAGCTTGATGGAAATTATAGCTAAAGCGCCATAAGGCATGGAAGTTGATGATTTGAATCAACGAAAAAATACTTTTATTTTTACTTCTAGGAACATTTTAATCGGGGAGCCTTACGGGATACGGCGTTACGAAGAAATTGGATTCTTCCGCCACAATGGAATATTATTTTTATCGGAAATTTATTTATGACATACAGAAAATTTCCTGGTGCTCCATATTCACCATACAAAGTGCACTGAAACTGCACGGTCTGATATTAACGTCTTCAAAGTGTCGTATAATAAATTCTAAAGTTGATGCTCCCATTCTAATATTACTAATAGAATGCAAGTGTTGACGGTTGATTAATTATATCGAATTACGAGATTTGCCATAATCTATGTGGAATGGAAGAAATTAATTTCTATGATTTGAACCAACAACAATTTTTTTTTGTCCCAACGGTACTTTAATTCCAAAGTCTCGTGTCGTATGGTTTCACGAACGAATTGTACCTCTGTGCCACCGTCAAATGATCTTCTAACCGAAAATATCTATGTGATAGACCGAAAAAATGATTCGTGATCCATATTCACCTCACCCACGTCCACTGCAACTGAACAGTCTGATGTTGGCACGCTAAGAAGTGAATAAGGAGCGAGAGAAAATGGACTGTGTGCACCGGAGCAAGAGTGACGGAGATGAGAGAGGAAGGAAAGCGAGAGAAGAGACACGAGAACAGTCGGGGAATCCGGGGATAAGTAAGCATAAGTGACTTCGCCACGCTATACGGTTCTCGGTGGTGGATACCGGGGCCTCGTGCTTCCAGGAATCAGTATTTATTGTGACGCACGATGAGATAGCGCTCATGGTATAGTACAACACTAGTACCTACCTACACTACATATATAAAAGCGCGCGTGCGTATGCGCGTGTGTGTTCGCGTAGGTTTCTTTGTGTTTGCGTGTAAATATATCTAAACGTGTATAGTTGTATATGTGTAAAGCAATGCCAGCACCAACGAATTATGGTTTTCAATATATGACGTCTCACGGTATTATCTCGAGGCCGCGTGGCTCCGTGCTCATAGAGGATCTACCCCCACCGCCTTCCTTTCACCCTCTTCCGATTTCTTTCACTCTCTTTCACTCTCTTTTCCATGCTCTCTCCGATATCTCGTCGCTGCGGGCTCGTAAACCGGCTAAAAGGCTCTGCGATTTTTTCTTCCCTGTGTTCACACTGCGACCGACTCGCGTGGATCACGTTGTACTCTCCTTTTCGTTCCTGTGAATTTTTTATTTTTATTATTCATCGTGCCGAGGGATAGTGTTGGAACGAAATAATTACATTGTGGAATAAGTAGTATGTGCTTTGTCATCGACCCGTTAACGCGAACATCAGAGCTAGACACGATGCCATCACGTTTGGTTGTATGTCGGTAGATATAGAGATATAGATATACTGCGATATATCTAGAGGACCAGGAAATACCAGGCGTGCCGAAAGTTTGGTCGATCGCGTCGATTCCGGACTGTTTGCCCGTCACCATCGAGCCCACCGCTCGCCAACTCGCTTTCCTGTCTCTCGGCTTTTAATCTCTGACTCATCGCGGGGAGGAAATGGAGGACAGAGTGAATGCGCGTCATCGAGAATCCAGAGGTCTCGTGATCTGATTCCAATGTGGTGAAATGAGAAGAATTGTTAGATAACATTTGAGACTCGTATTTTCAACTCTCTGTTTTATAAACAATTTACGATTTTCGTATCGTTTTTGCTTTCCGATGAAGTTGCTACGGTGCTCGTTACCATTTTATCTATTCCATATGATTTTTGAGATTATTTAAGAGGAAACAGTTGCCAATTGAAGCTGTTTTTAATTTCACTGAACAAAAAAATATTAGACCATTAGAAAAATTTCTCGTGTCATGTAAATTTTCTGCAGAGTATTTTCTTTAAGAATGAGCGTCAGTGATAATTTTGACTTCAATTAACTTTTGTTCGAGTAGGTGTTAGAATTATTTTTATTAAATTTTTCTTAAATATTACATTGCTGGTCTCAGAAATTATTATATTTATAAGGAGTGAAGAGGGGACATACAATACTTCTCCGTTGAAATGAACCGTCACTCGTTGTTTGCTTTTTTTGGCCCTTTGTATTCAGGATAAATTCATGGGATCACAATCATTTCGACAGATACTAAAGGCGTAAATGTTTCCAGCGATGATTTGTGATACTTAAGGTAGTTTTAGCGGTCTAGTTGAGTCAAATGATAGTCTTGAAAATAAAAATCATTGATGCATTATAAAAATGAATATTTGGTATCATCGTGTTCGGTGCAACGCGTAGATCGCAGAAATTTATGACAACAACCTATTATTTATACCAGATACGGATTATTAATTAACAAAGAAGTGTCTTACCCGGGGTTAACAACTTCATATTTGTCGAATCGACTCTGATAATAAATTTAAAAATCTAGATACAATACAGTTTTGACTTCCTCAACTATCCTAATTATTATAAAAAGTAACTTTCTGGCGTTTCGAATTATTCGTTATGTAGTTAATTATTATTTTATGAGCGCCGAAACTACAACCGAAATGTGACAACATTGCAGCATATCGATATTGGTCACGCTGCTGAGCACATGTTGACTTGTGCTGTATACACGTGCTATATACGAAATGTGGCAACATTGCAGCATTTCGATGTTGGTCACACTGCTAAGCACACGTGGACTTGTGCTGTATACACGTGCTACATACAGACACTAGCAATATCCTCAATTAAACAATATACTGGGTAATTTCCTTTACAATGTCAAAGTAATAATTTGCAACTGAATTGCACTCTCGTGTTTTGGATTATTAAAATAATCAGAGGCGCGCGTTGATTGATTTGCGGTCAAGCGTTGAGTAAGAGCGCAGTTGAGTTATTTTGAAATTAGCGCCGTCTCGCTTCTGTCTGTTTCACTGTTGCCAATTTTCAATGGCCGCCTACCCAAAGTTTGCCTTCTAGCTACATTTTATTGGTTTTAATACTGAATATCTTTTTATTGCAATGGCAAGCTAAAGTTTTTTTTATTGCTCGTCATGTTTCAATTAATAAGATCTTTTGTTTTTCAAATCTCGATCTTTTTTTCATATCATGGTAAAATCTGGTGAATTACGATTTTACATCTGTAGTAGCTACATTAACCTGTTAACCGGGGAATTCCGTTTTTAATTACGCAGCTATGACGTGTCAGTACGTCACGCCCGGTTAACAGGTTAAAATGTGTTACACTCACTCAAACAAACCTATTTCATATGAGTACAATTAATTGGAAGGTAGTCCCCAATAACGCAATTGCGATCGAAATTCGGTACTCTGCACCTGCTCTAGACCTAATTTTAGTACCGAAAAAATCTCCGTACTCGAACGAAATTATAGTTGATAATAAATAGAATGAGACCTTACGAAGTAAAATTAGTTGAGAGTTAATGGGAGAACCTTGGGTGCCGTATCAAAATCATCATTATGGCCTCTGCGTAAACATTTTTTTTATGCATATATATGATTTTCTTTGTGCATTTCCACCCAAGACGTATGGGTCAGAGTGGGTTTTACAACTGGCGGACCGTTGGGTCGAGCCTGAGTCAGACTCATTTGGGCCAACGTCGATGGTCATGGTGGAGCCTCGCCGTTTCTACCAATATCGGAAAACCTTGTTTAGTTATAATTTGCCAAGTGACTTAACTATTTTTGCATGAGATTAAATTTGGAAAATGATGATCCGATTGGTAACGATCTCTCCTTAAAACAAGGTACATATGTGACGTGTGTTGACCGTAAAAAAAACTGTATTCCATTCTCTAATCTCTTCCATCTCCATTTCTTCTTCTCCATGTTACTCTGGCAACAGATTTCATCCTTCGTTTTAGGTCCAAAGTTTCGCTGATAAGAGTAGACCCGAGCCGCATCAGAGAGAGGAAGAAAGCGAGCGCGGGGGGATGCCGATAGCCAGCAACAGAATAGCCCGTTGGCGTTGGTTCACCAGCGGACAGATGAGGAAAAGACAGAGACAAGGAGAGCTCGCGTGCGAGAGATAGCCTTTGGCGAGCAAGAGTGCGCGCTCAGAGAGCGTAGAGGAGAAAGCTTTCGTAGATAAGCCCCGATTATGATCCCTGGGCTGGTTAAAGTCGAAGTTTTTACGATAGATAACGTCCGAGCTACCCACGTGAATGGGTTGCCGGAGAGATAAGCGCAGCAGTACCAGTGGCAAAGGGGACGGGAGACGGGAGTAAGATAAAAACAGTAGATCGAGAGCCAGGAAAAAAATAACGAAAACAAGAGAGAGAGAGAGAGAGAGAGAGAGAGAGAGAGAGAGAAGGACCTCCGTGACGCTGCACTCTCATATCATCTCATGGTTCTTTCTCACTCGCAACGTATTATCCGCTTCCATCGGCTAAGTGCAGTGCCTTTTTCTCTTAGGTCGTCCGCACGACGAATATCTCGTCTGGTCCCTCATCTTTCCTTCACTCTTTATCTGTTCTTCTTCTTCATCTCTGTCTTCTCGTGTCGCCACTGGACTCGCCCCTCTGCCGGCTCGCACTCGATCGACGAAATTCTCGCGCACAGATTCCCTACCGAGTAGAGATTCTCTTGTCCCTCTCGAATAATTCCACCAGGCTAAGATGTTCGTGCACGCGTTGCTATTAAATTCATATTTATTACACATCGCTTGCTTCGCAATTTTCCTGGGATGCAGCTCACGGCACACACAATAATAACGCAAGGCGAGAACATCGTACACGACAGATATTATTTTTACGAGCTCCTATAGTCTCCAAGCGAGCAGATTGAATCCCGTTCTTCAGGCGAAATTTATTTTACGTCATCTCGCGGGTCCACAAAGTGTTTGTACATCATTCGCGACGTGCTGAGGCTTTGGCTCTGAGCTAAGAATGAGAAACGACGTCCAAGCCACCTATATATATACATATCTCTCGCGTTGTTGATGTGTATGTCTTTAGAGAACGCGTACACAGTCGACAGCAGCCATCGAAGCCGAAGTCACGGAGTAGCCGTAACCCACGAGGACAACAAGCAGCAAAGTACACAAAACTACCCGTTATATCCAGTAGCGTCACTTTACTCGCCCGTTAATGCGCTCTTTCGCGTATACTCTGCCCGATACCAGCTACGGCAACACCATCACGTAAAAATTTACTCTCTGTCTTGTACTTGTTATATTAATATTTTTATTGTTACTACCACTACTATTATTATTCCTACTACTATGTCCCCATCATTGATACCGCCCCTCGACCCTATCACTAAACCCCGTGTCCTTAGGCCTGGAGTACTCAAAAGAATATTTAGAATAATCCTGCCTTCGACGAGAGGAGGGAAGGGGCCTAAAGGCACCGTAGAAAAATCCGGACCTTGGGAGGAGTGTCCGGTACGGCCCCCCTTCGTGTGAGACGTCACGCTGAGAGTCTTTCGGTTCCTTACGTCTTTAAAGTTTCTTCTCGATTCTCCTGCACGGCGGTGGCAACGAGATATTTTTATAATATAGAGAGATTATAACAAAGGAATTTTATGAGCTCTCACGCGGCTATTCCTGTAGAGCTCCGACTTATCTACGGGACAATCGGATGGTGTTTTGAGAAATTCTGCCTGACTACTTATCCAACCCGAAGATAAGCATTGAGGTTATTTCAAAATTATGCGCCCTCGGTAGACAAAGTGAACGCAGGATTACCACTTTCCGCGTCTGACCCGATAGTGATTCGAAATGTCGCTGACAAGCGGGGATGGTTTTTAGATTCGTGACCAAACGGCGGTTTCATCTTACCGAGAACGCCGATTTTGAAGACCACCTATTTGACCGTGAGTCCCCGATGCAACCGACAATGTTCAAACAGGAAATCCTGTTACTTTGGCGGCTTGTCGTCCTCTTTAACGGCGATGTTAGTTTTGTTGCTGTTGTGATTGTTGTTGTTGTTGTTGTTGTTGTTGTTGTTGTTGTTGTTGTTGTTGTTGTTATATGTTATATTATATTATATTATATAGGTACAAGATACAGTACACAGGTACACACAGATGCCTAAGCGAAAGCACGATACGAGTTACATAAGCGCAGAGATTTGCAAGATTGCGAGTGACTCCCGACGACGTGGCAGTGCTCGTAAATAATATTGCAACGGGGAGCTGTCGAAAGCTTCTTTCAATCCCTCGCTATCAGCGACGTAACCCCAGTTCTATACTCCGTTGCGTACTTCATACCTAATTCCTCGCTTGTTTGACAAAATTCTAGTAGATTCAGTCTTCCCGGAGCAAATTTAAAGTTTAAGGCTTGATAATGGTGATAAGAATACGCGCCAATTATAAATTTATTGATGGTCCGAGTACTTCATCCGAGTACTCAATAATATTTGAAAACTCATGGCTATATTTATTAATTTTTTATTTATGATCAATAATAAATAATCATATTCGCTTGTTCTTGAAAATCGTGCTTGATTGAACAAGAATTAACGATTTCGTAAAGGATTTACGCCAGAGACTGACGGTGTCGTTCCTAGAAAATGGGCCACGATATACCTACATTGTATCCAAACCCTCGCTTTTTGTAGAATGCTATAATACATTAAGTTTTCTCCGGGAAAACTTAATGTTTAAGAATTGATAACTGTGACAAAAATACTCTCCAATAAAATTTATTGATGGTCCGAGTATTTTGCCCGAGTACTCAATGGTATTTGAATACTTACGGCTATATTTCTTAATTTTTTATTTATGACCAATAATAAATAATCATATTTACTTCTTCTTAAGAATCAAGTTTGATTGAATGAGAATTGAAAATTTTGTAAAGAATTGACACCGGAGATTGAGAGTGTCGCTTTTGAAAAAGATACAATTTCTCTTTCAGATTTAACCATGGAATTGAATTTACCGTTCCTATACAAAGTTATTTGCCCAGGACCTCCCTGCAAAATTGCTTTAATTTAAAAAAAACGAATAATTCTTTTCTTTTCAAATTACTTTGTATCAAACACTCAATAATTGACAATAACAAGGATGAAAATAGCTTGAGTTAGATTCGTGAAGCGAACATTGAGACGCGAGGACGATTCTGTCGGTAAAAAATATCGCATTCAACGAAGCGCCCGCGACTCTTCTCGAAGCCCAATGCCACGTCGGGCAATTATCGCTCCGCTCGGGACTCTCCTCGTGCGCATATATTAAATCCTTTCCGCGCGTCTATCTTCGTTTCTCTCATTCCCATCAGCTGTCCTTAACACTCTGTGTCTCTTAACGCGCGTATCTCGCTCAATCCCCCGCACCTCTTCCTCCTATTGGCTATATACGACATTCAGGAGGAGAAGGTGGAGGAGATGGAGGAGGCGAACGACGACACGACCGAGACACACAAGATTTGATATCAGGACGCACAGCGACGTACGCGACTGTTCCGCAGAGGACACCTCTCGCTCCGCCAACGGAGCTCTCCTCCGCCCTCTTACCCCACAGACCTCGACGTTTTAAGATCCTTATCGTCACGGCACTGCGGCGGGGTCCACCCGGGAGTCCACCGAATGAATAATTATCAAGGGACACCCGGTGCTCCAGAATATATATATACCCCGCGCAGCCCATCGCATCATTTCATCTCATCGCCTCGTCACACCGCACCATCGGAACTTCTTTTATGCTCATAAAGATTGGCCACGAACTTCACAACTTTCCTCACCGATTCTACCTCCTGAATCTCGCATTTCCGGTTACCTCGGATGCCAATTAGCTTCACGATCTTGTACAACCAACGGGAATATCATAACTTACAATTATCAATCATTTTACATCCATTGACAGAGTTATTTATATTACCTGCGTACTTGCGATGGACAGTAACGACTCGGTGGAGTACATCGAATTGGAATCGAGTCTGGGTTAGTTAACGTTAAGTGTTTTTATTCGTTTTCAGAGATTTACATTCGTAAATGAATCAATTAATAATATTTAATCAAAATCCTTTGATTTATCGAAGAAATCAACATTAACATTTATTTATCCCACAGCGATATAATATTATTTTACGATCTAAAGTCGTGAAACGTATTCGTTTCGTGTTCACAATATCTTATTTTACGTAAATTTACCCAACGAATCTAATCACTCCACCGCTTACCGCCAATGACGAAACATTAATCCAAACGTCTGAACTGAAAGCGTTAGAATAGAAATATAACAAATGAAAACATAACAATGCGGTGATAAAAGTGATAGGGGTGTTGGTATCGGACATCGGAGCTGGCGTATATATACAGAGCATCGCGATAACGAAACGAGACGAACGAACGAAAGGTGTACAACGAGTGTGAGCGCGAGGAGAGAAAGGACTGAGAAGGATAGCGCGAGAGAGAAAGAGAGCGCGGAGGCTGTGCCGAATCAGATAGACGAAGCAGGACCGCGGCCGGGCCAGATCCTCGAGATAAGAGAATTTAATAACCTGCTAGGGGTGATGGGGTGACGCGCGAGGCGGGGGTAATACGGTGGAGCGAAAGAGACGAAGCGAGAGCGCATGGGGCGCTCCAGTGGTGAGATGGTATATCGGTGTGTGGGAGAGAGGACCCCCGGACCGAGGAGGAGAGAGGGAAGTGCAATAATATCGAGAGATATCGATCTTTAATTAGGCACGCAGCGCGGGAATGTAAGATTAGATCGCTGGACGAGGGAGCGAGTTTGAGCTTTCTGGCTCCCTTTCCACATCTCCCTCGTATACTCTTCCTCCTCCTCCGCATCGTTTCTTTCTTCATCAGCCCCCCCCCCCCCCCCTTATCTCTTTTCTTGCCGCGATTCTCTATCTTCCACTCTCGTTATCTGTGCCTCGTTTTTTCTTATATTAAAATATTCTTCCCTTTTTTAATCATTCACTGTAACCCCAAAGCCCTGCGTAAATATCTCTTCGTTTCCATTTCATTATTTTGAATACAAAAAAAAATTGAGAGATATGCTCCGATCTTTCAGTCAACATGTGGAGGTGCCGCGAGGGTCGAAATGTAAAAGTTACAATTCCTATGAGATCCCCATTCTACATCGAGAGAAAAAGAAATTGATCGCACATTGTATTAAATGCAGTGACATTGAATCAATGAAAATTGTATCAAAGCCTACCAATCACTTTTGTTTCCTTCAATGAAACTTTTATTTGTTGATCAGTCTCATAACGATGCATTTCGTTCAAATCCTACATTTTAAATCTCTCGAGTGAATCTCACAAAATTCTGTTATGCCTGGCGTGCCATATCAGGCGCGTTCACTTAGCATCCTTGTTCTTACTTTATTTTACTTTAAAGGAATTAAGGTTAAGACGTAGCAACAGAAAAATTACAATAAAAATTACAATTGTTATTACAAAAAAACGGTGTGTTAGTGTGTTTTTTGTTTGGAAATCGGTCGCATGATGGCGTCCGACTCACACATACACAGACAAACAAACAAACAAAGAAACAAATACTATGAATGGTATTTTGGCGTCAGAGGATGCATGCGGTTCACATATCGCGGCACGTTTTTTCTATGTCTCTATAAATAGGTCGTGATGCTCACCTATGATTACATTATAGGTTATGTTTTATTTTTGCTTCTTTGCCGTACTAACCGAGGAAAAGTTCGAGGATTCGTTTAATGTTTATTTATTATTACATACCTTCGAATGTAGTAACGTATTCGCGGAGCCTCCTTCAAAAACTTCGCCGGTCTTGCGCTCTTGATACTCGTACAACACTATTAGAAAAAACAAATCACATCTCCGGCGAGCGGGGGCGCGCGCATGATGCCGTTAAATAAATATCTCTTTGAAACGGTGATTTGAAACATATTATTCATTCGAATAACATAAATGGTTTCTTTAGTAAGTACTATCAAATAAATGTTTACTCGAAGGCAATGAAATATTCTCATCATGGTTGAAATGCATCACATCATTGGAATCATGTAGTAAATAAATATTTACTCAAAGTCAATGAAATATCCTCATCGTCGTTAAAATTCATCACATCGTTGGGATCAAATAATTATTTTAATTGAATCAATGAAATCTTTTCTCTCGGTGTATTCATTCGAACGTCCAGCAAAATACTTTAACTTAATTATTAACAAATTGAGTTTAGATTGCTTTTTCTTAGTTTTGCTTTATCAAAGAGATTTCCATAATACTAGGATAAAAGTTCGCGATTTTCACGACAGGATATTACTTAAAGTTGTTTGAAATGTCCAGAAATTGTGATTTAGAAAAAATGTCCGGATAATCGTGTGTACGTGTGATTAGATCTCAAAATGTTATCTTCCATAAGTATGAAAGAT
The DNA here is from genome assembly GCA_963942595.1 of Cylloceria caligata. Lineage (NCBI taxonomy): Eukaryota > Metazoa > Arthropoda > Insecta > Hymenoptera > Ichneumonidae > Cylloceria > Cylloceria caligata. The sequence goes on along the minus strand of OZ012706.1, from coordinate 16,772,579 downwards.
TTATTCTTTTGTATCACGCTTGTTCCTTCGGTCTGAAACACACGTGCCACGCAAACATTTGCCTTTCTTCGTCATGATTTTTAAGAAAATTCGATCGTTCATTTGGATTTTATGGAAATTTGAAATTTGTTTTCAATTACTGAAAACGCTCTAGCGCTTGTAAATTTTGAGCTTTCTGGTTGAAATTTTGTTAAACCGAGCTTAGTATTGTGAATTTGGTGACAATCGATCGAACGGTTAAAATTTTATATGAATTATTACTTTTTAAATTTTACAATGACTAACAATTGAGATTTATTTTCTAACAAATCATGAACTAATTGAGTGGAAATTTTGTACAAAGGTAAACGAGATATATAGTACGACTGCGGCTGATTTTAGTGAGGATCGATGATTCTAATTAATTCATATTTTTGACAAAGCTTCCTCTATGACTCAGTTAAAATAAATTAACATAATTCCTCATAGAGACGGCTACATAAAAAAAAAGGTTGCCAACTCTTTACTTTTTCATCAAATACGAAGTATTGCAACAAGACGTATTGCAATCCAAAAACAAACATTGACTCAGGTTTTAATGTAAATACATATTTTGAATTTCCTAAAGCAAGAAAAAAACATTAATTCGTTTCTGTCTGTCTGTCTGTCTGTCTTGATTGTCTGTCTGTACCATCCGAAAGTGCCATAACTTTTGATAGAGACTACGTATATGGCCAAATTTGACATGCATACTCTATGAAGTTTTGGTATTGTTTTGCATTACAATTGCACAACTCCTTCTGATGTTTTACGTGAAATATTTTATCAAAAATTCTGTTAAAATTAGTAAAAATATTATTTTAGTCTGCGAATTTCTACTTCCATACAGATCATAAAAATGTTCATTTAATTGATGTAAATAATGATCAACGAATAAGCTATACAACATTTTATAATCAAATCTTTGAGATATATCAGGAGTACAAATTGAAAATGCGGGATTTTTTTCTATTTTTGAACGTTTATTCTGAAAAAATGGTAACAAATGAATTATTCAAAGTATTGTCCATCGCTAGCCACAACTTTTTCCCATCTTTCTGGCAATTTACGGATACCGTCGCGAAAAAATTCGGCCGGCTTGGCTGCTATCCAGTCATCGACCCATTTTTGGGCTTCTTCGTAAGAATGGAAGCGCTGGTCAGCTAGGCCATGTGTCATCGATCGGAAAAGGTGGTAATCGGAAGGAGCAATATCTGGGCTATACGGCGGGTGGGGTAAGACTTCCCATTTCAGCGTTTGTAGGTATGTTTTGACCGGCGCTGCAACATGTGGCCGAGCGTTGTCATGTTGCAAAATTACTTTGTCGTGTCTTTGCTCGTATTGTGGCCGTTTTTCTTTGAGTGCGCGGCTCAAACGCATCAATTGAGTTCGGTATAGTGCTCCTGTGATGGTTTCGTTCGATTTCAATAGCTCATAATACACCACACCCAGCTGGTCCCACCAAATACAGAGCATGAGCTTGGCGCCGTGAATATTTGGTTTGGCCGTCGATGATGATGCATGGCCGGGGTAACCATATGATTTTTTGCGCTTCGGGTTATCGTAATGGATCCACTTTTCATCACCAGTGACAATGCGATGCAAAAAACCCTTCCGTTTTTGCCGTTCGAGCAGCAGTTCGCATGCAAAAAAACGGCGCTCGACGTCTCTCGGCTTCAGCTCATACGGCACCCAATGTCCTTGCTTTTGGATCATTCCGAGGGCTTTTATACGATGGGAAATGGCTTGTTGTGTCACTCCCAATGAATCTGCGAGCTCTTGTTGAGTTTGACACGAGTCTTCATTGAGTATTGCCTCCAATTCAGCATTCTCAAACTTTTTCACTTGGCCCGGCCGCTCTTTGTCCTCAACGTCAAAATCACCACTTCTAAACCGCACAAACCATCTCTCGCACGTTAAAACCGATGGAACATGACTCGGATAAGCCTCGGAGACCAATCGATGTGCTTCAGCAGCACTTTTCTTCAAATTAAAGAAGTAAATTAAAACTTCCCGCAAATGCTGTTTTGTTGGCACGAAACTCGACATATTGAGAGCTCAAAAAAACTATGAATTTGACACTGCGACAAATTGACACATACTGAAAATTAAAGCTATAAGACGTAGCTTTGACATGAACATAGTCACAGTACTGCCTGATGCGTATAGCGTTAGTAACGCCATCTGTTATCAAACCCGCATTTTCAATTTGTACCCCTGATATATTTTTCGTTGGCCTCATTAAGGTTAACCGCGCGTAAAACCGCATAACAATAAGGCACATTTACATTCCTATCGGATTCAGCTCTACCACATCGCAACTCTACCAGGACACAAATCTCCCACTCAATCTCTACCAACTACAACTTAACCAGATAACAACTGTATCGAAATAACAGCTCTCACATCGATATAAATTCATCGGTATCAAACAGTAACCCGTCGGTAATATAGCTATGTCGGTATCTATACTATAATTCTTAAAGTTTGGATTTCCGTTCCTTAAACTCCTCCTAGACGGAGCGTGCTAGGAAGGTGATCTTGAACATTTTGGAAAGGTCTCCTGATTTCTAGGTCAACGCAACTATTTTCAGCTCTTCAAATTGAGTCCTTACAGAGTTACGGACATTTGAATTTTCTAAGAGTATTATTGAATTTTGACGTTTAATTTTTATTTTTAAAAAAGCAAAGTCATTCTTCGTAGTAGGTATAGCTATACACAGGTGTTGAAGGACTTTGGTAAACTATACTTCAATGATAATGTTTAAACGTTCAATAAATACAAATTCTATTTGAAAATCATAGCATTTGGTTTTATTTAAGGTAACGATACTAAAAATAAACCTGGGCGAAGCCGGGTACGATACTAGTTATCGATACAAAAATAATTTCGTAGCGCAACGTAAGGAAGTTGTTTATTTAAAATTCGAAAAATTTGAAAATCTGATGTACACAATGTGTAAACAAACCTGAAAAGTTAAATCTTGCATAAAAAATTACCCTATGTCGGGCTTCGAAATTATTTTTATATCTATAATACCAATGGATTAATCTGTTTGATCCGGCTGAATTTATATCATCCGGAGAGTTGTATTCCGGGAGAGTTGAAACATTGGAGATTTGTGATACAGTAAAGATGTTTTTAGGTAGAGATGTGAGAGCTGTTATTTCGGGTAGAGTTGTATTTTGGTAGAGATTGAGCGGGCGACTTGTTTTCTGATAGAGTTGTGATGTGATAAAGCTGTATGTGGTAAAGGTGTAATTGTGCCTAACAATAGTATTGCACATTCTCGTATACAATGAAACATCATCGCATATTATCATCAACTCATAATGTTATTTTGCCTACGAATGTATTATCATTTGTTGTCAATTGATTTACAGTCATGTTATATTAAAGACCATTGATGACACTTGTAGTAGAGTAAACAGAGAAGATGCGCCGATTCGTTTCTTCCAAGGTTAGGCTCGAACATGAAAGTGACGCAGCGCGGTACTACATCCAAGTATCTCTCTCTCTCTCTCTCTCTCTCTCTCTCTCTCTCTCTCTCTCTCTCTCTCTCTCTCTCTCTCTCTCTCTCTCTCTTTCCCCCCGCCCCTCACTCTTATTTCTGTCTCGACATATAGCAACTCTGCTACGTCACGCTCTCTTTTTCTATGAAGGTGCCACGCGCCGCAACCGAAGTTCGACCTATACATTCTAAGCCTACGGGATAGGTATTCACTTGGATCTAGTATCTCGTGTCACCGCCTGAAGTAAGTGGAGAGTCCCCAGTTACTTGAACGGAGATGAAACCTACTCAGGGGCTAACTAAAACTTAAAACAATCACTCACAGGGACAATCACTCACAGGGGCAATCACTCTCATTTCACTTCACAAGGATGTAAGAGAAAAAGCTATACGAATTACTACCAGCGCCTCTCGCGGAATTGAGGTGAGCCGAAACAATACTAGTTCTATCCCTTTCGCACTCATGAATATCTCGCCTTCCCTTCATAAAGCTGAGCTATCGGGCATGTCTCGCAGAATTATTTTTCCAGATTATCAGCAACAGCCGGAAAAAGTGATTTTTTTATTACAGATATTTTGTGATCTTTATTACAGCCTTCCCTTAAGGCGAGGCGAAACCTCCATACTTACACTGATGTGCTGCTTCTCTCTTACTCTGCCGTGAGCGGCATACTACCCTGTCTCTTTCGCACTCATGGCTGGAGTTAGAGGTTTCGCCTCGCCTTAACGATAGGAAACTAATGTATTCAAAACTATTTCCTCAATGAATACTCCCAATTTTAGAACTTCGGTGCTTCGGAACAAGATCATTCGTAACTTCATGTCAGTATCAAATATGATGAGAATACTTAAAGGTGCCACCACGCCATCGGAACTTTTAGAAATGTTATACGCCATACGCGCTCGACATTTTAATTTTAAACAGCTTAACACTGAGTTAAGTTAAATTCTTAGAATAAATAAAAATAAAAAAAGTAAACGATATAATGCCCAACTCCAATGACGCTTTAAATAACTTTACATTATATCTCGAGCATTTACTCGACGAAATCCTTTTGCCAGACTTCGTTCACGATTAATTCCTCACTCGTTTATACACGCGGCTAGGTACAATATAAGGGTTAAGTTGTTGCCGCAACAGTTGTAAAGTGGCGCGTCGGCAAAGATGGTCGCTTATCGTCGGGAGTGTCTTCACGGCGTCAACGGGTCGTTATCTCTTAATGACTACCCCATCTTTCTCTCTCTCTCTCTCACGAGTCTTAATCGGTGACATGTATAAACCATCCTCCACCATTGCATATTCAACGTGTACATCGCGAGTTCGTACGGAGCTTTGCTCTTCCCTTTAGATTCGACTACACGCTCTCGCTAATACTACTTTTCGTGACAAAAGGAGATACGAGCAGGCGTTTAAGGAAGAACACGCGAGGATCCTAAGGAAAAAAGAAATCATGAAAAATTATATAAAGAAGAGAAGTTGAAGATAAATCTGGCACCTGCGCAACATTTCAGCCAAACAAATCCAGACAATTATTTCGTGAGATTGCTAACGATAACTAACAGCTATTTCGAGTAATGTCTCACTCTTTCTCTCGACACGATGAACAAATACATTGTACATGTGTATATATATATATATATATATATATGTATACATACAGTATTAAATATCTCGGGGCAAGCTGCGATGTAAATAAAAAAGACAAATGTCGAGAATTTCAGTGATACGTGCGATGGAATGCAATTTTACACGGGGAATTGAAATACCGAGGATTACAGCCTCGTGAGTTGGAAGGAAGAAGAAGATATAGAGAAAATGAATAAGAAGAAGAAGAAGTATAGGCTAGCTTGCGGGTCGGCGTAGGGGTTAATTCGATTCGTTTTATTCGAGGAAGTCCCTACGTGCGATACTACGTCTCTCTTTTGCTACTCCCGTTTCTATTTTCTCTTCTTGTTCTCTTACTCTTTCGTTCTTGTCCAACTCACTCTTTTTTTCTCGTTCGCTCCTCGACATACTCGGCAGAAAGGAAGAGAGGAGCCGATCGAACGATCGTAAATAAGGCAAAGGGAACATCGCCTCGTTTTCTGTCCTCTTCACTCTAGTCGTTAAACGAGGTTCGCCAGGACGAGAGAGCGCGCGCGAGCTCCTCGTACATCTGTCGGAGGTCCTTAAGGTCGAACATTAATGTCTCTCGCCCTTATACGCGCTCACTGATGGGCAGGGGCTGCTGCTGTTCCTGCCGCTGCTGTTATTTCTAGTTACAACGATCGAATCAAGCCGCTCTCGTGACTCTTACATACTTATAAAACGTTGTACTCGAATGACACGAGTGAAACGACTCATTCACTCGAGCGACAAGAACCTCGGGAAACGGTTCATATTATTCAACTCGTGACATAAAAATAAAATATTTGAAAAAAAAAAGAAAACAAGGAATGAAATCGAAGAGAGGCGGTCGGGCGACTCGAGACACTTAAATCGCCGGCTTAGCGTCTTATTCCTTCTCTCTGTGGCATCGCAGGATCACTAATCTTTCTTCACCTCTCAAGAATATCAGGAGGGAGAGAGGATCGTGAAAAAAATAAAACAAAGAGATTTTCGTCGTCGAGACTACGGGCAGCGGCCAAGCGAGTGGCGGAGACTCGCGTGCGAGGTGTAACCTTCGAATTCTAAGCCTTCCGAAGCTAGAGAATGGTCAACACACCGAGTATATAAGCCCGGTAGGGTATACGCGACTATGGACGTAATCAGGTCCCCAAGATCGCTCCTCCCGAACCGGAGATTAGTCGAACGAGTCAATGAACGCTCACTCTCAAAACTCCCTGCGCCCCCTTTGCCTTCCACCTCCCGTAAACTCTCGAGAATGCTTCTAAAAGAAAGATTAAGATAGACAAAGATCACGAAGCGTGACCAACGTCGTTCTGGGTGTCGCTCTTGGGGACAGAGATGTTGAGACCACCACGGAAAAATTGTTTGGAGCGTGAAAAGTACCCGAGGAAGTACAAAAGAACGTAGGAATACGGTCTCTGGCAACAGGTAGACTGAGCTTGTAGCTTATACCCAAACAAATTAACCATCTTACAGACAAATAGTAATAATAATATCTATTTGTTGTTTTATTATTTCCTGTGCCTCAAGATTTTACGGTCTACGACAAGTAGGTAGGACCATTGATAATGATCATTTATTTTATCTATTCTATATTGTATTGTATCAACGCGTTTGGTACCAAACAATGAATAAAGACAATTAGTAATAATAATAATAATAATATTTTTTTATTTTTTATATCATTCTCCGTGTCTCACGATTTAATTTCCTCCAGCAAGTAGCATCGATAATAATAATTCTTTATATCTATTCGGTGTACAGTGTCCACGCGTTCAATAGCAAACGATAAATACAGACAAATAGCAATAATAATATTTATTTATTTATTTTTTATATCATTCCCTGTGCCTCAAGATTTCACGGTTTACAGCAAATGACATCGATAACATTCAGTATTGTTTTTTTTTTTTTTTTCTATTTAGTATTGTTGTATTCACGCGTTCATTCGTGAGATATTATTCTCAAATTTGATTCACGTGTAGGTCATCGTCAAACGTGATTTGAATTTGAATTTTGCGTGAATCGTTCATGGTATTCGATTAAAAAAAAAAAATATTTTGCAACTGTAGACGAATGTCTATTTGCGCTTTAACTAACAAACTTTTCAAGCCATAGAACTAAAACTTTCTACACAAATGTAATAACATTGAACAATTATTGATATAGGATTTTACGATAATCGATCGAGTGATTTAAATTTTATATTAATTCTTTATTTTTCCAATATTTATAAAAATTATCATCGAGACAATTAATATTTCGCTAATTGTTTAAAATGTTTGAAAAAAAACACTGCAAACCATTGATAATGCAAGTCAGATATTCTTTTTAATGTCTGATTTTTTTTATATACTAGCAAATTGAAAATTATTGAGCCTGGATGGTATACACAGCGTATGAACAATGTTAAGCAAATAAGAAAATTGCAAATAGCTTCCTCATTATTTGACACCGTTTACAAAACTTCCTCTGCATGAGGAATTCGTAATCGATCAATATACTTTTTCATAGACGGTATTTTTTTTGAAGTTCACTGTAAAGAAATAGTCTTACGTTCATAGAACTTCCACTGTGAGTGAACCAAAATCGTTCAAAACACTTACTCATCGGGGTTTCTTCGTGGAAGGAATAAAATAATAAACAAGCAATTTGCTAGGTTCTACCGTACAGACTTTTAAATTTTTGTTACTATACCTTAAATACTGAAAAGATAGAAATAATGAAAACTATAACAAGGGTACTCGATAGTTTTCATTCTTTCTATCTTTTAAATATTATAGTATCCACGTCTTAAGTCAGCTCAGTGGAGTTTAATTTTGAATAATATTAATCATTATAATGATAAATACACAGCATAGGAAATACGATTTTGAATTATTATTAATACGGTTCGTTCGACAAAGTTGATTTGATACTGAAATTATTTAAAAAAAATTGATTTACAATAGTTAAATTTGAATTGGGTTAAAGGTCTCCCCGAAGGTCCGTCTGTCGATTCGTTCGTACCTCGCCCTTCCGAGAAGCGGCTGATCGCGTTAGCGAGTGCATTATTCATGCAAAACTCTCCTCGTCTCTCTGTTCTGGATCAGCCATACTATCTTGCGTAGCTCGAAAGCTCATTCGAAAGAGAGACGTTACCTGCATGTACACCGGGAGGGAGGCAGAATGAAAGAGAGATCTCTCGAAGTCGCGCTGCGATGTGTGTCCTCGCAATGCTTTCCATACCGTCGGTTCATTGCCGAGGACTGTGCTCGAACAAGAGCCGAAGAAGTGATGAGAAAACAAGCAATTCACGTCCGCACAGTAGTAACGTGCAACTGTAACTGCACCGAAGCACGGGAGAGAAAGACAGAGACGAAAAGGGAGTGATCGCATACAAGTGCACGAGGCCATTGCGATTATCAGAAGGAAACGTAGTGCGATCAAGAAAGAACGAGGCGAGAGAAGGAGGAAGAATAAGAAAGAAAGAAAAGAGCAGGCGAAAGTCTGTCTCTTTCCCGCAACGAGTTCGAGTTCGCAGTATTACTGCAGTTAGGACGATGGCACGAGGAGTCAAGGAGGTCTCTGCTGAGAGGCACACGAAGAGTATAAAGTTCTCCACCGGGTATCACTCGAGCAATACGAAGTAGTATCGGTATAGGTCCAAAGCGATACGTATTCACAGTGGCAAGAGAATAAACGGAGAGAAAGAAAAAGAGAGCGAGGGGGGAGGAGGATAGAGAGAGAGAGAGAGAGAGAGAGAGAGAGAGAGAGAGAGAGAGAGAGAGAGAGAGAGAGAGAGAGAGAGAGTAGTCGTTGATGAGAAGACGACAAAGAAGACGAAGAAGGAGAGGAAGGCTGCGCAGACTTGAGCTCTCACTTAGCAGCGAGCCCGGTGTCACGATCGCGAGCTCGCTCCTCTCGCTGCATTAGCATATCTGCTCAGAGACCGGGCTATGCGCGAGAACCGTGTACACCAGAAGCGAGAAGTGCTCTCCTTTCTCTCTCAGTTTGTAGTTATAATACACTGTTCTCTGCCTACGCTGTACGACGAGAAGAAAGGAAAGAGACACTGCGAGAGAGTAGAAGGACTCACTCAGAGACTGAGCATAAAAAAATTCAGAGGACCAGAGCAGCGCACAGAAAGAGAGCGAGATATATATATATAGAAAGAGAGAGCAGACCCTGTTACCGGTACGTCGCGTGCTGGTCACCGTCACGATCAGGATCCTATTTGCATAGCACCTCGAGATGAAGCTACTGCTGCTGATTCAGCAGTTGCACCTCTGAGTATTGCAGGAGTCTCCGCTGGATGAAGACCTTGATGTTCTCAAGGGCAGGGTTGTTCTATTCCTTTGAACAAAAAATAAGAGAGCAAAATCATTTTACGTATCTAACTCTTTCGTATCAATTTAAAATCATTTTTTTGTACAAACACTATTTAGATTGAATAAATATCCCGTTAATTCATCAAATAAGGTTTAATTGCCGGAATATTAATTGATACATTTTTTTTATTGCATTTGTAAGTGCGATTGAGGCACCTTCATCGAATATTTATCTCTGGAACTGTTTTGGAGCATCTTTGGTATATTCTTCTTTTACTCTCGATGAAATATCCTAATATTTTCTACTCGTACAATTTTATTCGAGACAATTAGACAGATGGTGCACCCGTATCGCGATTCGTTCATCCGACTTTGCGGTACAGCAAAGGATTAAATAACCCGAGACTAAACGCTGTCTCTTTCTGGTCTTTATGTTGCTACTGACTATATACGTACAACCGTGGTTACCACTGAACTAACAAAACATTAAAAAGTGTTGAGCGGGCTCGGTCTTTCTTACACCAACCGGTGAGATAAGGCTTCGAGCCTCCGTAGTACTACGTCTCGTACACAACGTGACCGCTCGTTTCCGCGACTACAGTCAACAACTGTACGGCCATAGACGGTGCAGAGTTGGCGCAAATGCCTTTATCTTTGACTAAGTCACCGCGTGCCGAGTGCGAAAGTCTCGAGTAACGATCGCGAACAATAATGTTAGCGGTGTAACGGAAAGAGGAAAGAGAGAAAGTCACGGCTCAACACGCCTACCCGCTTCTTGCATAAAGTATAGCGAGAGCGCGAGAGTTTCAAACGGCGAGTCTTTCTCAGAGTCTATAGCTTTATTTCCTCGTGCGAAATACGCGCGCGTACGGTCAACGACAACGTAGCGAACGCTGGTGGTGGCGGTATCGGTTCCGAGAAAGCCTTATCAGCTCGCGGATATGTTAATGGCGACCGTGTACACCCTCTCCCGCCCTTCTACCGCTTCTCTCCTTCTCTCACCCCTGCCCAGAGCTCTCCGCTTCTACGACTGGCAGCGTTCGAGATATATTGCGTGGCGACTCTCTACTCGGTGGTTCGTCTGGCTACGCTTTTCTGCACCGCCACATCCCTCGTTCCAAAGCCTTCTATGATCAAACCTGCCAACGTTCTTCAACTTTCTTTCGATCCTTCGCCAAGCAGCTACGCAGCCACGCGCGATTAATTTTTAATTACAAACGTAGGGTCATTCGGACCTCATCACTCCACTAAACTTTCATTTATCGGTACGCGGTTTCAGCTTTATATCATACGCTATAAATGATTCTTTATTAAATTAATAGAATTTTTTTTGATAAAGTCATCTTGCGATATTTATGAAATATTGGAATTTTATAGAAAGAAATTGAGTGATTGCGCGTCCTTAGAAACATGGAATGACCCTTCTACGCGATGCGGATCACCGGAGGAAGAGAATAAGGAGGCGAAGAGAGATGGAATAAGGCGAGGAGCAGAGAAGAGAGCCCGTTCGTTCCGATCCATCGATGACTGCTTATTTACAGAGCGGAGAACACGGGATCGGCTTGCAGTGCGGTGCAATGTCGAACATTACGTATATCTATAGTTGGTGCACTGCCACGTGAGATGCGAACGACGGATAGCCTAGAAGAGCGTTCGCGAGGGCGGGAAAGATGTATATATATATATATACATGTATAGGTACTTGTTCTCTCTCTCTGCCTCACTCGAGGCTTTCTTTCTTTCTTCCTCTCATATGTTACATTCACGTTTTATTCGCCTTCTTCTCCTCATCGCACGTCCCTTTCTTTCCTCTTCGCTACCAATCTCTCCGTGGATCTCTATATTCCTCACGGCGCAACCTCGCCCGAGGAGGCAATTAAAGTATCCAGGTAATTCGACGACGACGACGACGACGACGACGTCGAGGAGTTCGAGTCCAGCAGTGTCCCGACGGATAGAGATTGAAGCTACGAAATATCGGCCTTTCGCGTTCACCGAAAGCCACCACAACTGCCACCCTCTTCTCTTAGAAATGCCCTTGCGATATGCCACTCGTTTTTTCTTATCTCTCTTTCGTCTTCTCGTAATAAGTATATACACAAGTGCTCTATTTATAATTGAACCAAGAGCCTTGTTACAATATCTCCGTCCGTGTATCAACTGATAAAAACGATTTTAGTTGAAAAGAACTTAATTAAATTAAATTAAATTAATGATAAATCTGATGAAAATTAAATAATAGATGAAATTGTTATTGTACGGAACCTTAAAATATACTATAAAAGCTTTGCCAATGAATAAATGAACAACCAATTGTGAATAGGCTGTTAAGTCCTTATCACCGATTCTCTTTGACGCTTATTCGTGTACCAAAAGCTCCCTTTTTTCCTTTGAGGCTGCTAGTGGCCCTGCAAGGCATACACGAACTCACCGAACCTTCGACCTGCGCAGAGTAGAGACACGAGGTTTCTCAGCCCGAGGAGTCCAGCCTTAAGAGAGTGGGGATAAACCATCGGGGGTGGGAGCACAAAGCAGAGGGGAGAAACAGATAGATGAAGTGCAGATAGACGTCCAAAGCTGGTGGTAGCGAGCGAGAGAAGGCGCGAGTGCAGTTGGAAGGGATCACGATCCGTGGGTGCGAGAGAATCCAAGAGCGACACGGGGGATAGAGAGAGATAGAAAAGTGTAGGGTACGCATCGCCTAGCGTGGCGCGTTGCCATTAGGGACGCGGACGGCCGCGGGGACGCACCGTTTCTCTGTGCGTGTCATACTCAGCGACGCGTCTTTTTCTCTGTCGTGTTTTTTTTTTACACTTGCATCTCATTTTTATCTCTCTCTCTCTCTCTCTCTTTCGCATTCACGTTGTCGCCGTTCGACCCAAGTGTTACTTCCGGTTTGAAACGATAGCACGCAAGTTCCCACCTCAGTTCGCGATCCCTATCGCGGATCCGGTTCTATGGTGGTTTCCCGCGAGTCACCGGACCACGTGGTGGTGTGCCAGGGCGTTAGAATTAAATGTACGTGTTGAAAGGACAGATTTAATCAAAAAATAATTACAATAGCACCAGTGACTGACCATTTTAATGTTTGTTTTTTATCACAGGAATATTTATCTGAAATCACATAAAATTTACTAAAACAATAATTGCTTTGAATATATCTTGGCTTTTTCTTTAAATGATACAAGTTTTTTTATTAAGTTATTTTCCCATTACGTATTTATGACAAATAATTATAATTGCTTGTGGATATTTTTGAATAACAAATGTTGTTTTTTTTTTTTTCAGGGGAAGATGAGGAGTGGAGCGATTCGGAGAAGACACCGTCAGTGAGCAGCGGTGTCGAGGGTGGAGGTTCCGCGGTGTCGAGTCCCGCGGCGCCGGTTGTCGACGAGGACTCGAATCAACCACCGCCCCCAAGACTGACGAACAGTGGTAGTGGCACTGCTACGGGTCCAGCGACGATATCCGCGAATACAACGGGCGAGGACATCAGATTGCGACTGAGCGTACTCAGCGAGGACGCCAGAAAGCGACTGGCCAGTTTCACCGAGGATTTCGAGGTGAGTAATCGTTGTTGCTTGCTCCGGTAGCAGCAGGAGAATCACTTTGCGACTGGCGAGTTTCTTTATCGATCTTTAATCTCGCCGCTTCGATGACGCATTTCTATTATAGGCAATCGGGCCCTCCTGGTTTATAAATAATCGAGCGATTATCGCGAGAACCGGCTACAATCATGAATTCGTTATCTTTTTGCAATTAGGTCGCAAGAGGAATTCGAGAGCGTCACGGCGGAGCGACAGGACGAACGAATCGAGGTCAGGACACGAGCCCAAAGTCGACGAGAACCGACGGCGAAGACGATGTGGTACTCTGCAGTCCGAGAGCTCTCAAGGATAGCGATGACTCGCCGAGGTCCGTATCAACGGGACGACGACGAGAAGTCGGTAGACGAGACTCGGAGGACTCGAGACGCTCCGATGATCCTCCGTCGGAAGCGAAAAAAATTCGTCTCGACGATGAGGCGGTACCACGACTGAGACTGAACGCTAGTCTGGCTACGGATCCGGCACTTAGACCGGCTACCGTAGCCGCGCTGACTATCAAACCGGAAAACGTCTCGCCGCCTAATTCAACGCCAACGCTGCCCCCCGGTCTTCAGAATGGTACGCCGATTGAAGCAATTCAAAATTAATACTTTTTAGTAATTCAGTAATGATATGAATGTACAACGTTATTATGTTTTACAGCCATTGCGTCCGGTCGTCTGTTCGTACTACCGACCGACGGCAAAGAGTCCATAACGGTAGAACCAGCGAGGCCAGCACCGCTGATATGTCCACCGTGCGGTATCCGCTACAGTTCGGCGAGTACTCTCGAGGCCCATCGTACGTTCTACTGCGCGCACAGGCCACGCTTGGAAGAGGAAAGCACGAACGACGACGACGATGAGAAGACCGGTGTCAATAAGTACGAGACTCGCAAGGCGTACGCGTGTCCTCACTGTTCGTACAGCGCTGATAAGAAGGTCTCGTTGAATCGACACATGAGAATGCACGCGGCATCGCCGGCTGCCCCGGCACTACCACCGGCACCAACGACTCCCGGGGCCGTGGCCGCGAACGTCACGAATTCGAATTCGGCAAACGGTTCGTTGAACGAAGAGGCCGAACGATATTGTCGCAATTGCGACATTAGGTTCAGCTCGCTCAAGACCTACAGAGCGCACAAGACTCACTACTGCAGCACGAGGCACGTAGTCAAGGACACGCCCGCTCCTCCAACCGCAAAAGCCTCTCCACCGATGAGCTCGAGTCCCGGTGACTCGCCGCCCCCTCAACCTTGTCTTGCATTACCGACGAATCCTATTCTAATAGTCCCGTACTCTCTCTTCCGCGGTGCGAGCGTTCTCGCCGCTCCCTCGCTTCCGACTCCGGACACTCCGTGCTTCCTTCTACCCAACGGATCTCTTCAACCGATGACGCGCGGTCCCACTCCCGGTCAAAACTCTGCTCAAGATCCACCGGCCGTTCTCAGGGTAGCCAATAAACCTGCCACTCCAGCGGCTATCTCCGTTCCCGCGTTATCCACTTCTCCGTCCTCCGCAGCATCGACTCCTCTCGATCTCAGCGTCAGAAGATCACCGGTTCAGCAGGACGAGAAAGAAAACAGAGTCTCGCCCGCCCCATCCTCTCTGCCACCTCCGCCCGGTAGCCCTAGGTCCAGAGGTAGCATCAGCCCCAGGACGAGGTCTCTGCCTACCGCGCAGTCCGCAGGATCGGCTCAACCTCCACCGCCCACGGAATTGGCTCTCAGACTCGCGGAACTTCCACCCCCACCCGTTCCTGGAGTTCTCGTCAAACAAGGCGTATCGCGGTGAGTAGGAAAATATTAAAAGTTTCCCTGAACGTACGATTCAAGTACGAGTCACATTTCGATACAACCCTATCGTTTTCCAAATATGTACGATCGATTGATATTTCTATTGCAATTTGCAGATGCAAAGAGTGCAATATAGTCTTCTGCCGGCACGAGAATTTCGTCGCTCATAAGAAACATTACTGCCAGGCGAGAGAGAGCACGGTTTGTAGTCCACCGCCCGCCGGAACACCGTCGCCGCCCCTCGTCCAGCTAATATGTGCCGCTTGCGGTATAAAATTCGCTTCAATGGACAATCTGGTTGCTCATCAGGCATTCTACTGTCCAAAGAGGCCCGAGCCTCAGGAGCATCACACGCGGTGTCCAAAATGCAAGGTTCGTATTCACTGAATTTTGTATTTCGAAAAATCTAAAGTTCATTCGCAAATTTACTTTTGCAATTCATCATTTTAGACGATGATCGAGCCCGGCGGTACACATACTTGCTCGAGCGGCCCTACAGGCGGATGGAGGTGTCCTGTTTGCGGTGCTGTCAGTCCCACTGCCGGTGCGGCTCAACGTCACATGGACGCTCACCAGGGTGTCAAAGCCTTTCGATGTACCATCTGTCGTTACAAGGGAAATACTCTTCGGGGCATGAGGACGCACATAAGAATGCATTTTGAGAAACGGGGAACTGATTTGCAGGTAAGCGTCCTTCGACAATTCCGTTGAATTAGAATATTCAATCGGAACGTGTGCGTTCAATTCGATCTCATAACATTTTGCATCCTCATAGAGCAAGCTTTGGATTTGTGAAAAATCGTATTTTTTTTGTTAATTTTTAGCAAAATCTTTACAGTCGTTTAGATTTCACGCGGTTAAAAATTTTTTTTTTTTAGTGTTCTGCGCACGCTTTTACAATACTTGGTTATTCGAGTAAAATAAAATGACGAGAGATCAATGTTTCAGTTTTTACCGGTTAAAACTTTTTTGAACTCATTAATCAATGATCAAATAATCAATTTAATAGTAATTGCGTAATTTTTGTTTAAATGTTTTGCGAAAAAGTAATTAACCAAGGTGTTCTTGTTTATTTAGGAAGAAAATTACATAACGTGCGTACTCGACGACGACACGACCGTCCCAACTCCCGAGCCGGCTCCTGCGACCACTCCCGAGGAAATACCAACGGAGGTTCAAGTAAACGGAAAGGCCGAGGTAAGGAAAAGTCCTCAGCCCCCACCGCCGCCGACAGCTCCGGCAGCCGTGGCAACCGGAAAGGTCAAACAGGAGCGAGAAGACACGCCGCCACCGGAGGAGAGTCTCGATCCGAGCAAAACGGGTCCACGTTACTGTCGTTCGTGCGACATAAGCTTCAATTACCTGAGCACGTTTATAGCTCATAAAAAGTTTTATTGCTCGAGTCACGCCGGCGAGGCGAGCAACAATAACAACAACAACAACAACAATAATTCAAGTAGTCACGCGACGACGACACCTCCCAGTGGCAGAACCGAGGCTTCCGTACTTTAAATTAACCCGAGTCTCACAGCTTAAATCCGTGAGCGATGCAATATTTTGCATTAGCTTGTACGGATCAGAGAACGTAACGATTTCCCTGCTGACCGCAGTCGTCGAGATCTCGCGGTGAGCTGCGGAAACGAAACGTCCGATCAATACCATAGGACTGTTAATTGTTGCCAGTTTATATAATAACGAGAAGAAGATTACGAAGGTGAAATGCAAGTAATATCGAGTATCGATTTAGTTGAATACGTTGTGTGATTTTTTTTGTTGATCCAGGGAATTGTTCGTACTTATTAAGGTCGATATACCAACGTGTAAATAACGCATACATTACATACCAAGAAGGTGCACGAGGGGATTGTAAGAACGGCTATGGTGATACGAAAGAGCGATATGATTCGAATTGGCGTAATCGATGTCTCACGTCGTCCTGTAAATAGAAAAAATTCTTTCTTTTTCGTAGAGGGATTTAGGATAAACGAGCTATTATCGTGCGTCTACGAGCCTGTATGAATGAGGAAAAAAAACTTTAGGGAAGATAACAGACGAGATACGACTGTAAGGCAGCTGGTCTCCAACTCGTAGGACGGGGAGGAAAAAATGCAACAAGCGAAGAAAAAAAAACGACCCATACGAAGGATGTGCAATCTCATGACTCTTTCAATAATCTCGTAGTAGTATAGTTTAATCAACATACCTAAGGAAAGCGATTTAAACAAAAAAAATTAATAAAAACAAACACAAGGACAACAAGTGAGTGTAAAATGTTGTACAATAGAGGAGAGTAGAGTATTAAAATACGAATAGAAACGATCCTGAATGATACCAATCTCAGCTTATGAATCTGTAATTTACGTTGCAATATAACATTTAATATATATTATATATAATTGAATGATTAACGCGCCTCTATTAATTAATGATGCGCTCGCTTATTACAAGTGTGTGATGAATTATACAAAGAAAAAAAAAATGAAAAGAAAGACAAAACGAAACCACGGCAAAATCTCTGAATAATCATTTTAAAACAGTGATAATTATTTTGCGAATAATCAAAATTATCGCGGATATAACTCTACCGGCACATCGTTCATTCGCGAATGATTTATATGTGCGAGCGCAAATGTGTATAAATTAGAATTAAGGCCAGTGTTACATGTATACGCAGTGTACTACTCATATCATATGATGAAATCATTAAACAAAACATGAAATCAATGGTGAAAATTCCTCGAGCGACTTTTTACGATTTGGTAGAGTAAAACCGGACTAGATAAAAAGATAATTTAACGTCGTTCGACCGATGTTAACGAATCACGTATCGTCCTGCGTGACACGCTTCGATGCGAACAAGAATACAGGGCCCTACAGCTTTGCGAACCTGAACAAAAAATATTCCTGTGCTCCGTTTAAAAGTAAAAGGAAAGACCGTTTGGCAATCGATACTCTGTGATCAAAGAGATCCTATGTAATTTGATATTACGTCACGGAGAAGCTTATTTATTAATGAACCTTTATTTTCTCAATTAACGGTATATCTCATAGTATACATCCTCTTTACTATTCTCGACGCGAACGCTTTCTAATTTCTTTCCATCGCTACAGAATTCTCCCACCTCCCAATTTCGTCGAGCGTCTAGGCTTACTTTTATTCTTTTTATTTTAATAGACGAATTTTACACACAAGATATATCTATATAAATATGTAATAAATATATAAACAATATTAATAAAATTCTGCAACTTTATCAAAGTATCTTTTTATTAAATATATTTACACGATTATACAAACAGTACGTTCCCGCGTATCTATAGTTTAATGAGTTTTGTTTGAAATTAAAAAATATTTAAAAAAAAACAAAATTAGATATATATTAAGTCCGTAATGGAGTTTTAATCTTATTCGGGTTTATCTTCATCGCCTTCATCGCTCGGTTCGGAGTCTAAGCTGTATTCGCTTTTATCGCTATCTTCGTTATCATCGATCTCCTCCTTTACTTTTGCTTTGTATTTCGCGTAACCGTAACCAAACGCCTCAACGTCATCGTCATCGACCGCGTAGACAAAGTCCTCTTCGTCGCTCGAGAGATCGGAGGATTCACCGTCTATCTTCAATTTTCTAACGGCCTCCCTCATGTCGTCGTCGTCGACGGAATTTGAAGAGTGATCCGAATCAGGATAATCATTTCTCCAATTGGACTCGGAGTTTGAATCATCCGATTGGCAATCTTCCTCGGGAGCACCGTTTTCTCTGTAAGGATCGAAAACCAGCTCTTGCTCAAACGGATGAATCGAGAGTTCATCGTCGATATGCATGTCTTCCGCTATTTGCGTGTAGTAAACGTCATAGACATAGCCAACTTCCTGCAGATTTAATTTTTTTATTAATAATTCAAACGTATACCTCGAATCATTAAATTTCTAATAATAATATCGTAGACTTAATACTTTGCTTAAGGGGAGGTTCAGGTTACGGGGGCTATGACCGAGCTAAAAATTACTAACAAATTTTTCTCGTATCCTCATTTTCTTATATGTAAATTTCAGATTTGTGGAGCTCACTCTCAGACACATTCGTGCAGTGAACACCACTCTTCTCAAGTTCCTACAAATATCCAAGTTTGAGAAAAATATGTCAAGTTTTGAGGTATCGAGTCTCACCTTGAGTTATTAGTATCATTTAATTAATTTAATTAGCAATCCCTTTCACAGATATAAACAATTCCATTAACATTTTTTTTAAATAAGTTTTTTTAACTCTAATTACTGTTTAATTAATTTTTCTTTCTGATCGACGTATCGTTTCCCAATGCAGACCTACTTTGGAATGTATTTTATCGCTTCCTGTACAGCCTACCGAGTGCGGCCTAGAGATTCTTATGACTAGCATCATCAAAATTGACATTAAATCCATTTGTTAATTCAGATTAATGCAAAGAGGACATTTTCCCTGAATGCAACAGTCCGAAAGATGGAGTATAATAATTTTTTTTAACCAATAGCATGGATGGATACATAATTAAGGGTTATACCGCTGTGAAATCTTTGAAGAAACTATTTATTTATTATTTTATGCAAAGTAATCATATTTGAGAAAGCGCTTGAGAAGCTTCAGAGTTCAATTCAATTGAATTTGACTGCCACGGCCAAAAATTGTAGATAAAGCAAAGCTTCTAGTGTGCCACGATGCCGACTTTAAACTTAATTTTTTCAAAACATCGCTTTGTCAAACGGCATAGGCGAACGTTGAAAAATTTACCAAACTTTGTAATTGAAACTTTGAACCTACATCATTTTGTAAATTTTTCATTAATGAAATTAATTGTGGTCCGGTGGACAATGACACTCGTTTGTTCGTACACTTACTTTTCCCAGAATCTTTTATGCTCGTGGCCTGACGCTACTTAAAGGCACACAGTTTAAAATGTCCACAAAATGACTCATTTTTCGAAGTTTCATAGCGAAACGACACCCTTAATTGTAAGTCTTCGACAAGATTCTATGCTTCTCGGTTCGCCTAATTACCACTGAAAAAAATGAAAAGTACAACTCGCGTGTAAGCTTACTTTCTCAGAATCTGGAATATCATCAGTTGCGGAAGAAGCAGAATGCTCTACATCTATGACAGTCAAGATTTTTTCATCTTGATCCTTGGTATTTTCAGGATGAATTGAACGATTGTAATTAACAACTTTGTAACGATTAGCTTTGGATTTTTCTTTAGTCTCAAGTCGCATTTTGTTTGCGACATCGACGACGTGTTGTTTGTAATTAGCTTTGAGTTCATCCTTGGTCAAAGTTTTGTGCAAATGTTGAACGACGTCATCCTCCTATAAACCAGTAATTTCCAAATAAAGTATTTATCGCAAAATTACGAAAACACAATCAGCGTGATTTGTTTTTTTTTGGTTCTTTTACCTGATTTTCCAAAGTACCGGCAAATTTTACGACAGCAGTCAAAGGTGTTGTGTCGGTAACATCGGTGGAAGCACCGGCTTCGATTTTGCGTCTTTTGCCAGCTATAACCAAAGCTTCGAGAGGCTCGTCGTCGTTTCTACGCTTTACACGCAATACCGTAGCCATTTTTTAACAATTCTTTGTCTCTCAACGATACTGTATTTCAAATAAACTGAACACTCGCGCGTCCAAGTTCGATTGAATTTTACGTACATGGAGGTCGGACGTTTCAAAACTACGACTCAGGACTCAGTACTCGGTAACTATTCCACAAGTCCGCGCATGCAACACGCAAACACTATAACACGAGCTATGGTATTGCCCCTCCACTCTCCGCATTATCCACTCTCTTTAGCTTTTAGCTTTTAGTTGTGTTGGTGGTGGCAGTGGTCGTTTGGCACAAGCACGACACCGGCTGCGAGTTATATCGATTACGTGTTTCTCAAACTCGTTGACTGTTAGCGCACGACGATTTCTTTCTTATCAACATCAGCACACTTAATTACCCCTGATTACCTTGAAGCAGCATTGCAGCATCCTCGACTCGTTAGATCAGTTCTAACAGCAACAACGACGCACAAATACAAGATAATGTCGCTCACCGCAATTCCACTCGTCACGAAATTATCGAAAAACGTAATTCGTATTCTGGGATGTAATCCCGGTGCGATGACACTTCAAGGAACCAACACTTATCTCGTGGGTACCGGTACGAGGTATGAATTTAACGAATTTAACTAACGTGATGTAAGTTAAATAAATTATTAATATGAATAATTATTGTGTCAGAAGTCGGAGAAAAAAAACGAGAGCTAGAGTAACAGTGGAAAATTTTCAGACGATTGCTGATAGACTCTGGAGACGAAAACACTGCACCGGAGTATATAAAACTTCTGGGTGATGTACTCCAAAAGGAAAATGCAACAATAGAACATTTAGTGATAACACACTGGCACCATGACCACATAGGCGGAGCTGGACCAGTCAGAGACCTTGTTAAATCAACAAAGGGGTCGCAGCTTGCGATATGGAAGTTGCCAAGAGCCTTGGAGGATGTAGGAGAGAACGAGGGAGGCTACAACATCGAGAGCTGGCTAAAGCTCGAGGACGAACAATCATTGGATGTCGAAGGTGCTAGCCTCAGAGTAAAGTATACTCCTGGGCATACCACCGATCATATTTGCCTCGTTCTCAAAGACGACGATATTTTGTTCAGCGGCGACTGTATTCTTGGCGAAGGAACTGCGATCTTTGAGGATCTGAAAGATTATATGCTGTCTTTGGAAAAGATTTTAGCAATGAAACCAAAAACTATATATCCAGGTCATGGACCTGTCATCGAAGATCCTGCTCCAAAAATTCAATTTTATATACAGCATAGACTTAAGAGAGAAGCTGAGATCATTTGGGTCTTGAAAAATCATGGGAAAGACAGCGGTATGTCTGAAATGGACATTGTTAGTCACATCTACAAGGTATCGCACATAATCCATTAAATTGCTTCTTCGATACAATGATTGAACTGAAAAATTGAAACATTTTATCTTACTAATGGAATTTTTTTAAATGTTGCAATCTGTTTGAGGTGATGCGAAGAACATGTATAAGTTAGGGAGATAGAACTAATCCAGCGATCCCCAATTTCTCGGTCGAGATTGATCCGTTGGTTGAAAGACGAGAACACGTCATCTATCACTCTCGGATTGCGATAAAGACAGCACAATTTTATAATTGACAATTGATCCCCATATGATTGATCTTTAGGGTAAAGTATGAGAACGTGAAACTGTAAAATTGTGATACACAGTTCACCGTTTTCCTTTTATCCGAATTATCTATCGTCACGAAGAAAATTGCATTACAGTTCTTGTTACCGATCAAAGACTCGTCTTAGGAGGGAGGGAGCTAAAGTTACGTTATTTATGGTCCAAGAATCCCTTAGTGCGAGAAAGACGGTCAGTCCCACTCTTCTGACATTTCTACAAAAATCTCGGTTCGAGAAATATTTGTTGAAAGTTTTTAAATAAACTGTCGGTATCGAGCCTCACATTATGATTTTCCGTTACGTCTTGGTCGGTATAAAAAACTGTAATTTAAATATCTGTCACCATAGATCTATCAAATTAAAGAGGAGAAGGGTAAACTGCGTCTTACAATTCTTCAGTTTACCGTTATCATTTTTTATTCCAACTATCAATCGTGGCGGAGAAATTGGCAATGGGAAAAATCTGTTGTTGCTCTGGCACGCATAGCGATCTCAGAGAGAACGACGACGTGTAGCACATCGTTTTAACGTGATGTGATACAAATTTCTGTCGGTATCTCTCGCTTCACCGCGATCGTTAATGACGCTATCTCAATCGCACCCATTACAGCTTTGTCGACATCACCTTAACGTAGCACGTTACCTTAGTAACTGAGTAAAGTAAATAATTTTCTTTTTCAGGAAACTCCGAAAAATTTGTGGCCAGCAGCGGCGGTGAACGTCGGACATCACATCGAAAAATTGCTCAAAGAAGGCAAAGTAACGAGCGAAGGAGGTCTCTGGTATACAGTTTAAGGCGTTAAAAGCATACCGACAGAACTACCGTAATTGAGGATCCGATATCTTCCTTATTCTCGGGCGAAGACAAATTTCGTTCGCATGCAGGATGACTAGACGCGTCCAAACTTAATTTTCCATTGTCTAAAATGTTAAACGTCTCTGAGAAAATAGGAAATTTGTAATTTTGTGACGCAATCGGTGTTTCACACCACCTTAAAGGTAATGCGTCACATCGCAAACGGTAACAGAGGCTGTAGTCCAATTTATTCCGAGCCGGTAAATCTTTCAGACAAAAGCAAATTATTGTTTCACTTGGTTCATCTATTCTGCGGTGGCGCCGAATTTATTTATTTTTTTCTTCACAAACATCAATAGCCAATGAGTAGATTGGATTGCAATGTTTTATACTGACTGGGACCGAGATAGTGGTGGAGGAAGTATGTCTTACATTGAATTAAGGTGATGTACTCGGTCGGTAATAAAAATTAAAGCAAATTCCAGCACCGGGATCGATCTTTCAGATAAAACTGAAGAATGTTGAACTGCGTCTCACCATTCACCTTTCTCATCTTTTAATCGAAAGATCAATCGTGGCGGAGAAATTTGCTTTAGGAAAATCCTGTAATTTCTCTCGTACGTATAGCGTTTTGAGAGAGACAGACAACGCGCAACACTTAAAGCTTTTCAGGAAAAAAGCAAGTAGAATCCCACGGCTAAACTAATGGACGAAGCGTGATCCGATTTTCTATTCCTCGAAATGTTCGGCACTCTCGAACTATATATACCGACAGTTCATCTCAAAACTTGAACCTCCCCATAAGACGATGTATTTATTAGAATTATATGTCATCTTTTCTTCTCAGATCGCCATGCGTGCGAGAAAAATAGCAGAACTTTCTCATCGCGAATTTCTCCGCCACGATTGATCTTTAGGATGAAAAATGAGATCAGTAAACTGTACAATTGCAAGACGCGGTTCACCGTTCTCCTCTTTTATTCCAATGATCAGTGGTGGCAGTTAAATTTGTATTACAGTTTTTGTTACCGACCGACTAGTATCACATCACCTCAAGGTAAGGCGAAATATGTACCACGTGACGTATAAATGCGAAAAGATAGCTGCTAATTTTCCATACAACGCCATACTGAGACAATTGATATTTCGGGAAACACAAATTGTCACAACACGCAGAATCAAACTCCGTGCACGGTGTTTCCTTCCACTGTTTCTTTCCGAAATGTCTACGGTATCTAAATGTTATTGTTTACAGTTATTGTTACCGACCCAGTAGGTTTCGCCTTCCCTCAAGATGATGTAGTACGGTGTACTGCATCTCATAATTCTACAATCAACCGTCCTCATCTTTTATTCGAAAGATGAATCGTGACAAAGAAATTTCCGATGAGAAAATTCTGCTATCTGTCTCGCACACATGGTTATCTAAGAGAGTAAGACATGTAGCACATCTTCTTAAGATGATGTACTACATGTAACAAAAAATATATTGCAAATTTCTCAACACTGACAGATTCTTTAAATAAAAGAAGAAAACGGTGAACCGCATCGTACAATTCCACAGTTCACCGTTCTCATTTTTTTTTCTTCAAACGATCAATCATGAATAATAAATTCGCAATGGAAGAATCCTGCTATCTCTCTCGTATAGCATAGCGATCCGAGAGAAAAACGACATGCAGCGCATCGTCTTAAAGGAATTGATAAAGTTAACGAATTTCAGGGTAGAACGATAAACGGATTCGATTAACTATGAAAATTGTGTGATATCACTCTTGCCATTTATATTGTATATAATAAAAAATATTCTTTTAAAACTGTTAAATCAATGACTTCCAACTTTCTAAATTTCAACTAGAAAGAAGGACGACACAAAAATGCTGTGAAACATTTATTCAACTTATATGAGAAACGATGATACATGCTTTCAGATATTTCATTTCAATGAAAAACCATTATTGAATACTAATGATGTGCTCAAAGTATACGATACATGTTTACAGATAGCATTACGCGGAGTACATATCATACACGTTATATTATACGAACGATTATTCAATAAGGCGAGGAATTGACCGACTACATCGAAACGATACGCGCAGTTTTCATCGATAGATAGATTTTATTTTATTTTTTCCTGTTACCTCAAGTATCCACGTTTGATTTATCGAAACAATAACTATCACCGTTAGTTCATTTTCTCGAATTAGCATTATTTATTGTATTGTATAACGAATACCAAATATATATATTTTATTAAGTTAACGAGTATATTTCCTGTTTTATATCGCAAACATTTTTTTATTATTTATTTTTTTTCTTAAAAAATTGAACTTGTTTCGAAAGACATTGATTAATCTACGCGTAACTCTTCAATTGTATACACAGTAAATACGTATTTAATAATGAGCCTTTTCATTTGGACCAATATACTGGTGTATTTGAATATTTTTTCGATGTTATTACGACAGGCTCGAATAGGATTCATTTGTTTATTTATTTTTTTACTTCGTAGTAAGCTCACTTTCACATTAATAATATATTTCTGAACGTGTTTCTCTCTTTGGGTAAACGTAAAAAATATATATATATATAAATGTTCATATGTATATATATTTATATATATATATTTATATTTCTGTAATGATATATACTTTCATTAACTATTATACTCGTATCGACATATAATATAATCTCTCTGTCATATTTCATCGTTTACTAAATGTTGAGGATATCAACGTAATCACATAATGTTTTTTTTCTTCTTTTATGTTTCATCTATCATTACTAATTAACAACAGATTCAAATATTAAACAATATAAGAAAAAATCTTTAATATTAAGGTTGGTTTACTATAAAAACAAAATTAAAACAATGATTCATTATTTCGTAAAATGAAATCAAGTCAAGAAAATCTTTATCGATTGATACATTCGTAGATATTAGGGTTAAGTTGGCTACACTCAATTCCGTGTCTCTAACAAAAAATGAATAGAGATATTTAACTTGAGTGGGGTCAGTATATATTTTAATAACTCTTTTAAGTATGTTGTTAATCATTTTCTTTAGAAAAATCGTAATAAGAGCTTTCACGAATTGCCAAAATGCGGCTCAAGATCAATTTGAGCGAATATTTTTATGTTGAAAGGGAAGGGAAGGAATAGAAGGCACCTCGATGCACCACAGTTACATTGTCAATGAGATAAATTAATGATTTTTCAACAAAAAAAAAAAAAAAAAAAAAAGAAACTATAACTCGCGTAATAATAATATTTAAAAAACACGTTCGCGTTAACATTCGTTTCACAAATATAATCAATTGTCGCGCTCTCTCGTGCGCCCGTCTCGCTTAAACATTAATAGTTTTTTATTTGCCGAAGGTCGGAGCGGGCTCGTGTTCCACGTTAAAAAATAAATTTAAAAAACATAATAAAAAAAAAAAAAGAGGAAATAAAAACCATGATTCTCTTTCTCCGAGTAAATAATCTCCACAGTGACGAACAGAGCTCACGAGTGACCTCCTTTCAATGTGAATAACAAGCATATATGGAAATCACAAGAGTTCGCCTCGCGAACAACGGATCACGAGCGAGGCAATTGTTTCGCGCACTACATGAGAAAACCGCCCTGCGGATCGAAACAACTCGGATTGATATAGCTCAGAAGATCGTGCTCCGACATGGAGGTGAGTTCCTGCGGTAGCATGTTGCCGTCGTCCTCAGGTTTTCTTAGGACCTGTCCGTTTGTACTGGGCGCGGTATTTTGTATCGCGTTGTTAGGATTCTGTCGATTGGGCGTAACTGGCATCGGTACGGGTGGTGATTTTCGCGACACTTGCTCGGCGATGGTACCTTGACCGGCGGAAGGTGACTTTGGCAAAATCCCTTCCATGGCGCAGTTCATGAGTTGAGCACTTTGAGTCGCGACGCTGTTCAATATATTTTTCGTAGCGATTATCGCGTGAGCGGTGGTGGTGGTGATAGGTCGATTGTTGATTATATCCTGCGTCGCGTTAGTGATAACGCTGTTGATAGCTTGTTCGGCTGCGTTGGTCAGTCTCTGTTGGCAGGGTTCTTGGGCGGCACCGCTCGCGAGAACCGAGCTAGCCTCAGCGACGAAGCCCGCCGGTTGATTGAGCATAGATCCAATGTCCTGTTGAACGGCGTGTTGCATCGCCTGAGCAGCCTGCGCCTGTTGCACCGCCTGCTGAACGGCCTGGACCTGTTGCACGACCTCCTGCGTAGCTTGTTGGACCGCCTGTTGAACGACTTCCTGGGTCGCTTGTTGCACAGCCTGCTGAACCGCGGGAACAGCTTGAACTTGTTGGGCAGCCTGAACCTGCTGTACAGCGTGTTGTACGACTTGCGCGTGTTGAACGACCTGATGAACGACCTGTTGCTGAGCCTGCTGAACCGCCTGCACGGCCTGTTGCTGCGCCTGAGCCACAACCTGCTCGACTTGTTGCTGTGCGTGCGCCACCACCTGTTCAACCTGCTGAGCCTGTTGCTGCATTACGACGTCCCGATCCGTGAGAGCCTGAATCTGCTGTATGTGTTCGGCATTCCTGCCGATGGGTTCGCTGCTTACTTGGAGAGGATTGTGCGTCGTGACGCTCGCTGTTGGATTCGACAGACCCGCGGCCGTGACAACCGGCGATTCTTGCATGGGCGGCAGAAGAGCCGCGTTTATCGTCGTCAAGAGACTCTCCTCGGGACTCGATTCGGTAACAACGGCAGAGCCGTTTACAACGGACGCTGTGGCATTCCCCGTGAGAACCTGACCCGGTGGCGTGGGCATCAGAGCCTCGAGGAGCATCGTTTTCACCGGTATAGGCGGACTCGTTCTCGTCGTTTGTTGAGGACTCGCGATAGCCCCGTGATCCGACAACTGACTCATAATTCCGTTGGGACTCGTGTTTACCACTCTCATCGGTGAGACCATCTGATGACTCTCCATCGCGGAGTTAACCAACGCGTCGAGCTTCACCGTCGCAGCGTTTGGCGCGAGTATGTTGGAGCTTTGCTGAGACGATTGTGGACGATTGCTCGATATAATGGGAGCTCGTTGCTGTATCGTACCAACGAAGTTACCGTCGTGAGTCTCGGGTTCCTTGGGCACCGCCGTTGATTCTATGTGATTGAGATACTTTTCGATACTCTGACCGCTCTGAGCTGGAAGAGGCTGGCCCGCTGGCGTGGTCGTGAAGTTGCTCAGTGTATTGTACTCGGACTGGTGATGCTTCATACGAAGATCCACCACTCCGGCACCCTGGAGCGCAGCGCCGTTCGTCGTCGCCTCGTTTGGCATTATTGAGCTCACGTCTTTGTTTATGTGATGCGGACTCAGTACTTTTACGTGCGATTGCTCGTGCATCCCCGCGAAAGGACTCTGATGGGAAGTTGCGAGCGTAAGCGGA
The DNA here is from genome assembly GCA_963942595.1 of Cylloceria caligata. NCBI lineage: Eukaryota > Metazoa > Arthropoda > Insecta > Hymenoptera > Ichneumonidae > Cylloceria > Cylloceria caligata. Next base: position 16,744,307 of record OZ012706.1, on the reverse strand, counting down.
TGTTGATTGCGCATCAGATCGACCACCCCGAGTATATCGACGGCCTCCTGCGCGGGAGAACCCAGCGACGCCACGGAAACCGATCTTATCATGCCCGACTGCGAAGCCTCCAGTGAACTTTCGCTAACGAGTTGATGCAGAGGGCTCGAGCCTGAAGCTCCGTTCGACGTTGGTGTCGGCATGCTCTGCATACTGTTGTCGCTCAGCATACTGTTCTCGCTGCTGTCGTCCAAAACCTCAGACTTGAGATTGTCGGGAATAATCAATTGGTGATTCGACGACGATCTTCGATTGAGAAGCGGATTCGCCACGAGATTTGGCGGTGGCATCATCACGTCCGACACTGAATTTTGACAGTTCGCCGCCTGCGCGGCCCACATCATCACCGGGGTTACTTGGTTAGTCACTGACGAGGGTGGCGGACTCGGATCGCTTTTCAAAATCTCGGACTGCACTTGTTGAGATTGGGGAGGCGGTTGAGTCTGTTGTTGTATGCTCGCTAAGAAATTCGGAGCTACCGCTGAGGCTTGCGAGATCAGTGCTACAATGAAATGAAATAAAATAAATACATTTTATTACAAATCATGAGTTTGCTTTTTTGAAAAATTTCGTACGCGGCCAAACGTTTACTTCAAACTCACCATTGTTGGATACCGCAGATAGCGGAACCGTCGTAGGAGATGTCGCGAGGTTCGCGGTATCGTTACTCGCGGAAACGAGTGGCGAAGCCGTCGGCTCGATCTTGCCAACCGAGGGTTCCGGTGGCGTCGACGCCGCGGTGTACAGAAACGTGTGAGGCTCGCTTGTCTTTCCCGAGGATACAGCGTAAAGTTTCACGCTGACGGCTTCCGATGGCGCAAGATCCTGCCTACTGTAAGCCGGCACCACGCAGACGAGATGCGTCTGCTGAAGGAACTCCTTGTCGGGCGTGACGGCGCATTCCCAGTGAGGCTCGAGACTGCTCGACAGATCCTCGTTGTCCAGTTGGAAGACCACGCGTGTGTCTTTGAGAAAATTTTTTCCGAGTACAAAAAGCTCGAGACCTCCGGTGCATGGGCAGGATGTCAGAGATTTTTTACATATTTCCGGTATACCGGGTGGTTGAGCTGTGGATTCAAAAGATAAATATCAAATTTATTAATACGCTTTTTAAATATCAAAAAAACCATTTTATTTCGTCGTTATTCATTTGATTCAATTATCAACTCACTGCAGACTATAGGCTGGGAGCACACTTGTAGCGTCTCGTTGGTACCATCCACATGAGTGATGGTCGTACGAAAAACCATGCGACACCTCGTCGACTTCTTCTTACTTCGACCTTGAAGTACTCCCGACTCTTGGGGAAAACGATGCTCGACGTCGACGTTCCGTTCTTTGAGTATACCGACGCAGTCGCACGTCACAAGCATATCCTTAGTCGGATCCATGTCTACCTCGATGACGATTGTACCGTCGAGTTTGCGTTCGACGCACGGCGTCGAATTTTTGCCGCTGACTCGACACGCCTGATAAAACATGTGCGGAGCGACGCGTCCCAGATCCGTACCGATGAAGACTTGTAGCGTCGCCGGTTTGTCGTAACCAACGAGTCGCACGATCGGAAAACTATTTCCCGTGCGATCCTTAACTGCCCCTCGAGATCCCTCCGTCTGATATCGAGCTCTGTGTTGCTGCTCCGGCTGGCATATTATCTGGAGCTGAGTCTTGCCGTCCCTGGACGCGCTGCCTAAAAGGCGAGAAATAAAAAAAAACGAATAATGGCAATGCCGCAAATATTATTATTAAAACTCTATGAATATAATAAATGCAGGATCAGACGCAAACATTCACGAGAATTAATACTTTTGTAATGTTGGGATGGTGGATGTCTCGGTAATTGTAATGAGGCATCCGAGTTAAATGAGAGATTCGGGGATAGAGAGCTAGTGAAATAAATAAAACCTATTGCATTCACTCTAGTCATTCTTGATTAATGCAAATATGTAAATCACTGGTTTAAATAAGAATTTATTGAATTTACGAAAGAAATAGTGCACTTGTGAGCTTCTAATGGATGAAAAAGGCCATTCGTGCCAGGGACACGTACAAAGCTGCGACGTAAGAGTGACGGGACCTTGATGGGCTGGTGGTGGTCTCTTCGTGTATACTCCCATGGCCGGACGTGGTCTCGTGACACCGACGACCCTTCCTACGGTGCCGTTTCCGTTTCCCGTTCGACTGGAGATCGCGCTTGCGCCGATACCATTGGCAGTTGCGGCGTTACCAACGCTGCTGCTGCTTCTCGTAACCCCCGCAGCCTTGTTCACCTCACCTCCGTTGCTGTTGTTACTGTTGCTGTTGCTGTTGCTGCTACTGCTACTGTTCGAAGACACGCTCGCGCCTCGTCCAACCTCGGGAAAAGCAAAGTTGGCGTCTTCGGACTCGAGCTTTATGTCCATCTTTCGTCTCTTGGTGTCCTCCTCACCGGCTCCGTTCCAAGCCTGCGTTCAAGCAATTGATAGGATTCAGTCCGTGCTCTCCGAGAGCTCGATACTGCGGACCAATTTGATAAATAAACGAGTCGAGAGCAAACGAGCGACAACCAAACCGGGTTCAACTACCGTTGAAACCGTCGGTAATCGCTCGGTTGCTCTACTCACTTGTACGTCTCTATTATGCTACTTTTGCAATTTCCTGATGCATCCAATATATGTGACTCTGTTCTTCCACCGATAGATCATGATGACTAGCCACGCTATCACTGGTTTATTCGTTAAATAATCGAGATACAATACAATAATTTACCGTTAAAGACATAAAATATTTTGCAAAAATTGTATACTTTAATGAAAAAGCTTTTTTAACGACTGAAGAGTCTTTCTAGATCTAGGATCCTCGGCGCGATCGATTGTAACTTGTCTCGTTATTTACGATTTTGCGGGAGTTATGACATAACAAAGAAATGTGTAATCTTATAAAATACTATGTGCGGTAAAATAAACTACAATGCTTACATTGTAGTTTATTTTTGTAAGGGACAACGTACCGGCGTAATGTCACACATGATAAGGAAAACCGCACGTTTACCGGTCGCGCGAAACGCGCATCCACGATACAAAGAAAGTGTTGAGAGGCGTTCATGATCCTTACTAGCTCCAGTTGTAGAACTGAGTGTTGGGACTCGTCACGATACGGCAAATAAATCGCGCTGCGTGCTAGCGTAACGCCCGTTAAGTTAGCAGAGTTAAATTCCCAAATTGAACCAAGATTTAGTGCCATAATCAACGTTTCTATGCTTTTCTTTTTTAGTTCAGCCAATAAATTAATGCTGGGTATTATAAAATTTGTATATGACAAGTTTAAGCGATTTTAAATACTTACGAAATGTTTGGAAGACAACCCTTAAGTTCTAAAAAATAAATCCAGTAACACAACCAACAACTCCACCATCCTCCGATGCACGTTTATCTGTAGAAGACATAAGAGACATAATTAAGTCCCTTTGCGTGGTATTTAAGTGTTACTTGAATAAATCGAATAGAACCTCTCAATTCATTAAGTTGCTCTAAATAACAGCCAAAAAGGTATAAGCAACCCTCTAAAAATAAATCCAGTATATTATTGAGTCTCCTTGCAACATGGTATTCAAGTGCTACTTGAATATATTAAATATATCGAATAGAACCTCTTAATTCATTAAGTTGCACTAAATAACAGCCAAAAAGGTATAAGCAACCCTCTAAAAATAAATCCAGTATATTATTGAGTCTCCTTGCTACATGGTATTCAAGTGCTACTTGAATATATTAAATACGACTACTCAATTCATTAACTTCCACTAAATAACACCCCAAAACGTATGAACAACCCTCCAATACAATATTAAAACTATCGAACATATGATTAAAATAAATAACATGATATTAAGTCATTTGTAAGTGCCAATTGAATATATAAAATACAATCTCTCAATTCGTTATGTTCCTTTAAATAACACTTCAAACAGGTACAAATCACCCTTTAATACGATACCTGAAATATGGAATCAAATACAATCCCTTAATTCATCAATTTGTTCTAAATAACATCCCAAAAGGTATCCAACCGTTAAGCGCTTCTAGAAAATATTTTAAATACACACTAAGCATTTGAATATCACATAATTTAATTTAACGATAGAGGAGAGACTTACACACACTAGGGGTGTTATTTCGAGATACTTATGAAATTAGCGATTATATTCAAGATGTTTAAAGAACACTTGCTATTGCTATTATTATTATTCAATGTGATTCTCTATATTTTCAAAAATATATCGGAGGATAGTTTATACATTTTGAGGTGTTATTTAGAAGAAGTTAATGAATTGAGAGGTTGTATTTAACATATTCAAGGAGCGCTTGAATAAAATTTAATAAAATTTAATAATATCTTCCATATTAAAAATGCTGCATTATAGGGTTCTTAAGATCAGCTATGGTTGTTACTTGGAGTGCATTTACAATTTTGGAGTAGAATTAAAAATATTCAAGTAGGATTTAAAAATCACTTAAAATCGTTGAGAATTTTTATATTAGATGAAGGGTGGTATAGACATATTAAGGGTGATATCAGGTGAAACTTATAGGATTAACCCTTTATAAGTCACAAAAATATCCCCATTCCTCGGCTCTACCACAAGAAAGCGTTAACCCCGCTCTTCTCTTCATAGTCTTCATTCCGGGACGGTTTCAGGCGTTATCACTTATAAAGGGTTAAGGGACTGCATATAAAATAATTGAAAAATAGTAAAAAAAAAAAAAACTAAAAAAGCACAAAAATTGTGAGTATGACACTAAATTAACAACCCAATAGTAATTTTTATATACAGTTAACTCATTTTGGGAATATTGGCTCTCCTCCCTTAACGAATAAACCAACAATACCACTGATTAAGGCGCGGAAACGACAGAGGCATAAATCATATTATCGTCGATAACGATGTAACATAAGCGATAGACAGTTTCGAGTTTTGTCGCGGAGACGAATCGCATATGGATTGACTCGACAGCACAGGAGATCTTGCAAAACAAGAGCTTGCGAACGCTTGTAATCCTAAAGCGTTGCACTCGAAATAGGTGCCACACAGAGTTTACGTAAAATAATTCACGACATTATCCCAAATTTCGCCAAATGCGTCAGCGGAACAAGTAAATAGAAGAAAAAAAAAAGGAAGATTTAATAATAGTTATTCTATTTTCGGATAAAATGATAAATATTTAAAATCAGTGAGTCGTTACGTTGAATTTACTATTTCTCCAGTAATCGTCGATGATGAAACACATGAGAACAAAGCGCGTAAGGCTGAGCGTTATTCCGTAGTCTTTCGCGTAATTATTTACTCCAATCGTGCTGTCATTGACCAAATCCAGTATCAACACTTTTTTTTTTTAATATTCCGATTTATAGTTTAACCGAAACTCCCGGAGATATAGCGGACAGAATGTATATCGGACGATTGATGTAACGTTAATATAACGGAGACTGCGAGATGACGAAGTTACGGTTAGCGGTTCCTCGAACACTTTGTAAAATATATTTTGTTCGACCGATTGTAAAACCGGTCGTCTCTTCGTTGTTTCAACATAAATATGTAATTGCTTGAATACGAAGAAACGTGATGGTTCAATCATCGGTCTATCATCGCTCATCGTACATAATTAGACGTTATGTAAAGGCGATATGATATTGAAATAGAATAGAAGATATAGAGATAAGAAGAACTCGCGCTAGGGAGCCGGAAGTAAATAGCCGAGTGCAACGTGAGTGGATACTGAAATAGAAGTTGCGACTTTGCGGGACTGTACTATAGCCAGACTTATATACATCGAAGTCACGAAGGTGCGAAAATAGAATTGGAAGAGTGAAGATATGTAGATGATGCGTGCGCGTTACAAGTTTGTATTGCTCGCAATAACGCCGTAGGCCGAAGAATTTTCGTCTTTATCTTGGACCACGAAAAATGGATCTAGCTCCACCGAGAGATTCTTCGGTGACGGAACAGAATAATCGATAAAACATTGGTCAGTAAAATGTTCATCGATGTATATTCTACGATAAAACGTAGAATTTGACGAACCGATGCGTTGTTCAGTTGCTGTTGAGCCTGTTGCTGTTGTCGCTCCTCAAATCCAAGGCCAGAGTCGTTGGAATTATCACAAACGTCCTGAGCGGAACTGCTGCTCGCCCGCACGGTGCACGACTCATCCGAATTTCGAACAGCCACGCCGTTTAGTGACGATAGAGAAGTTCTCGTTTGCTGCTGCGCCTGTTGCGCTTGCTGAACTTGCTGCTGATGACTTCGCTGTTGCTGATGACGCTGCTGAGGTCCGAGACGCCGCGCCGAATGCGAACGACCGCTCGACGTTATCGTGCTCCTCGCCGAGGAGCCGGTCACCGTCGATGACGTCCTACCTGCCGCGGTATTACCTGAAGAAAAAAAAAGTCATATTGCTTAATTAAATCGTCAAGTTATTTAAAAAAATAAAACCAAATATAATTTAGCGGGAAACATTGCAACTCCGCCCCCCCCCCTTTTCCTACCCTTCTAATTCACCGATGGTAAGTAAGTACAGTCAAGTAGCATCGTAAACGATACAGTCGCTGCTCGAGAATGACGTAGCGGGTTCAAGGTCTGCACTTAGGTCGTCGTTACTCTCCTAATCGACCGCTCGACGATGGCGCGACAGCGAGCTCTGTTTCACCTTTGAAAAAGCCAACTACTGCCACACTCCGATTTATTTTTACAACTGGTATAGAAATTACGGTTTGTTCTTCTGCTCGACTTTAAGACCTGGCGTAACTCCGACATAAGTAAAACGCACGTACGTTGGAGTGTACTCGGGATTTATATACATCGAGGTATACTTTGGTACACCAAGTATAGAAATTTTCTTCATGAAAAATTCGTGAAACCGCGAGGGCGTTGACAACGCAGAGTCTACCTCTCGCTCTGCCATGTTGATACTCTCCTGGCTACGTCATACAAATGAACGCTGCGACGTGCAAAGTCCAACTTACGACGATGACTCGAAATACAGTCCCGGGAAAAATAATGAGAGCACAACGTGTGTTACCGTATCGTGGAGGTATCCGCGTGCGTATATAGAGCAACGACGAGACCAAACGAGACATTTGATATTTACTGTTTGTCGTCGTATTATCTACGAGGAATTGTTAACCAACGATGGCCAGTATTCGAACAAATATTCGTACAAAATACTTTTCAGATTGAATGAATGTGAATTACTTTTCAAAAGTAGTAAAAATAAATATTTTTTAAGCCTCATTGTTTCTAATTATTTTTCCTTGTTCAATAAAGAAAGAATAATTCAGTAAAGATTTCGAGAAATTTTTTTTTTTAAACGAGTAATCATAAGCAATTTCAGACATAAATTACGACAATCAAGCTTGAATAATGAGAAATAATTTGAGATAATTATACTTTAAAAATGCTACTAACTAATTAATTATTTGAATTCATTTTCATTCAAATACTTCGCATCACTGATGATTACAAAAATTTCTCGTGAATGATAATTTGAATTAAAACACCCATTTTTTATTGAAATAAAGAATAACTAGGGGCGCGTTGTAAGTCGCTCGCTCCCAACGATGAGTGCGTTGAATTGAGTATGACCCGTTGAAAGAGACCCGCAACAACTTCCCAGTTTTTATTTTTTCTCCCACGTTTTCCTGGTAAGACTGAAACATGACTGGATCGACTCTTTCCAAAATCAAATCCATTCTCAATTATGTACATGACAACAGTTCGGTCGCATCGTTGACGACTTTGATTTTAGCATTTGTTCATGAAATTCAGTGAATCGAATTTTTTAAATTTTTCGTTGCATTATTCCCTCCGAAACTGGAGAACGACTGAACCGATTTTTTCCAAAATCCAATCCGCCGTAGATTACATGAAAACGCTCCGATTGCGTCATCAATGACCTTCATCGCATCATTCGTTCGGGAAAAATCATTCATAAAAAGAAAGTAAAGAGAAAAAAATGGAGTTTTTTCTGGAAAAACTGAAGAACTAATGGACCAATTCTTTCCAAAATCTTATCCGCTCTAAGTTACACGAAGACACTTCGATTGCGTTATCGATGACCTCGATCGCATCATTCGTTCACGAGATATCGTTAACCAAAATGTTTGGTCACAGACATAACTACAATCTCATTCACATTCACTCACTCACACGCACGCACGCACGCACGCACTCACGTACGCGCACACTCACGCACACACACGCACACACACACACACAATTTGGAAAATGATCGAGGAGTGTTGTGGAGACCTTTAAACGTGGAGATATGATGAAAAATCGATTTTCGATTATCGGCGTGATTACAATAACTTCCGTATCCCGGGAAATTAATAATAATCCAATTAAGGTTCAAAAATAAACATTATTACTCGTTTTCAAGAAGTATTCATAGACAGAGAGAAAAAAATAGCACTGACTATTGCTATTAACTATTAAAAGTGACAACTTTTCATTTTTGGTACATGCGATTATTTTTATATTTACCTTAATTACCTTTAACAATTGGTTTCATTATAAAAATAGTTGCATCGACTAACAATTAATAGTTGAACACTGAACAGGATTGAATAAAATTTAAACAGTGAACTACCTATACGTGAATCTCTCAAAATTTTATTCAATTCTGTTCAGTTTGCAACAAGAAAAGAATCTCAAAAAATTCGGTGATGATGCACGAGTATTTCGCTTTCCCTTAATAGTTGTCAGAAATACCACAATTTATCTGATCGTAGCCATAGGATGTGTTAAGTATTTCGAAAGATTTTTGTATCCGAAGTAACAATAAAATGTAGAAAATATTTCGTATAAATTTTTATTCATATAATCTTATTCAGTGATTGCAATCACGATTGTATGCGAATAATGCGATTCCGCAGCGTTAACCTCTTTATTTTACACTCGAATTTTGGCGCTGCGGGGCGGGCGGGGGCTGAAGAAAATATACCGCGCGCAAAGTTGTTTGGCTTAGGATGCATGGTCAATTCGGAGCATCGCACGTGCGTCACGAATTTATATTCACGTAGACGCCCATTTATACGCACGGGCGGTTTTCGTACGACCACGTTCCGCTCGAGCACCCGAGACTAAACGGCGAGCAAGCGAAAATGCGAAAATTGACCTCAAAATTATTCCTCTCGCTTCGTTAAATAATTTCTAATGTTGTCATTATCTTTTAGATGCAAAGTAATTACAAATAATAAAATAATTGACAAATTGGAGGGAAAGGATCGAGAGTATCGTCTTCAACGCCCAAGATGTTACAGCAGAATGATAAGAATTAATAAATCATCGTCAAATTCAGTCCTCCCGTTTTGCTCAATTCTTACTATTCTCTTTATTATTTTTTTCTAGTATTTGCGTAATTTATAATAATAAAAGAAGAAGAGATAACATAAAAATATAAACTACTACCAAAATCCCGATAATTCGCTCGGGACAATATGTTTCCGTCCAACAGAAAAAGTCTATCGCAAGCTTTCGGCCGTCGAGTTTGATGGAAAAATAGCGAGGACGCAGGGTGAAAGAAGAGAAAGAGAAATGGAACGAGGATTTGCGTGAGCGATAGATAGAAAGGTCGTGTAGGTGGTGTAGGTAGCAGTGTGAGAAAGTGTCTCGAGTGAAGGAACACGTCGGGCTCGTCATTGACGTTCTATCTATAGAAGCTCGACTAACCAGCGAGGATAATTGCGCGCTTGGACGGTTGAACGAAGCACGGGGATGGCAAAATTGCAATCGCTACGCAATCGTTGGCTAAGGGGGCTGTACCACTACTCCTTCATCATTCGCCATTCGCGTTCACTCCCTTTTGTAGGGTTTGTCGTAGTACGTATATATACGTAATGATCACACAGACGCGCGTGCAGGTGCACCCGCGCCAGCGCGGGAGGAAAATCACGGAACGATGTCAACGACCCGCGAAGCGGTACGCGGATCACGGTTTCTCTCTTTCCCTCTCGTCTTCTCTCTCGATCTTTGACGCTTGCGTATCTTGGTACCCCACGACACAGTAACAGCAGCGGTAAACTCCCCGCGGATGCAGTCCGATAAAATAAATAAAAGTAAGAGCGGTGGTAGCGCCTCGTTGTCGGCAAATCGATGTGACCTCACAAGGTTTCAATACGTTTTTTTTTTCAACCATGTATTTTCTTTCCATCAATCGGGTTAACAAAATGAATTTTTTTGCTCTTACTTAAAGGATTTACAAGAATATCCAGTTGAAATATTATGGCTTTGAAGTCGCCGCAGTTCAAGTAGAAAATTATGACGCGCGACCCTTATGTGACGAGTGTGTGGGCCTTTTCTTTATGCTTCAGAATAAATATGCTTCAGCACGTCGAATGATTTCAAACACGACACTTTCATTGATCCAAGAGTTTGAGAAATGTTACTTCCCACATAGAACGATCGAGTAAAATAACTGGCACGTGGAAATTTACTGGAAAGATATCTCGGCGGAAACACACAAAACTGTAACGAGAACTTCAATGCAAGTGTCTGACGACTTGCTCCAAAACATTAGTTACTGGCAGCATCGATCTTTAATGATGATTATAACGCAATTTTGAAAGCATTTATGACGATGGATATCAGTACTGAGCCGATGTACAGGCTGTATGCCGAAAAGAAGAATGAGCATCGGATCCGGAAGTTAAGCGTTTGACACTCTCGAGCCTCGAAAGAAGCCCGAACAGCTCAAAGAAAAGTTGAAGACGCGCGGGAGGAGTTGAACTAACAAACGTAAGGGCCGTAATTATAGCTACGGAATCGCGGAATAAATGTAACGTCAGAATAATCAAACTTTTTCTACATAAAAATCATTCCTCAAACTTTAAACGCGTTTTTTTTTAAAACTACTTTATTAAGCTCGATGCGCAGTATATCTCGAGGACTAATTATCCGATCGAATTTAAATTTGAAGGGATATTGTAAAACATACTTCTTACGGGATTTAACCGAACTTTTAAGTTAACTTTTGTAAATTAAACTTTTTGTATAGAAACAGAATTTAGATTACAGTTTTCGTTACCGGCCTAGTAGTACTGGTTCACCTTAAGGCGAATCCTCTATACTTACACAAATGTACTGCTTCTCTTTTACTCCGTCGTGAGCTCTAATTCTAACTTCGCAATGAGCTGTAATTCTCTACAATTGCAGATTAATTATCCGCAGTTATCTGTAATGGAAAAATCACTTTTTACAATGCTTTAGGGCACAAAATGAAAAAAACGCCGTTTGTCACCCGGTAGCCAGCACAAGAACACACACGGTACACTCATTCCGATAACGATTTAAAAACAAAAAAGTTCCTGAACAATACACGGGAACTATTGTTGATAATCCGGGAAAATAAATCCGTGTGACACGGCCGATAACTCAGCTGTGTGAAGGGGAGGCAAAATAACCATGAGTGCAAAAGAGATAGAACCAATACAGTTTCGTCTCACCTGAATTCCGCGAGAGGCACTGTTAGTAATTCATATAGCTGTCTCTCTCACACACCAGTAGAGTAAAATGCTATTGTTTATAATTTTAGTTACCCACTGTGTACGTTCGTAGTCTAAGGATACGCTTCACGTTGTACAGGATTATAATATGAACGCAAACGCTTTAACATCGTGTTTTAAATTTCAATTGAAAACGTGTAATAGATGAAAATAATTGTTTATCATTCGCTTGACCCTTCAGAAATCCAATATGTCCGCTCGAAATCTCAACAGCAACTGTTTTGTAGAATATAATCATATCTGATATTTTGAGATTTTCTGAATATTTCAATATTGTCAGAAAGTCGATTACACCCGAGAAATCAACGTACATTGTAAACTACATTCACGTCTATAACTGATTTTATTTAATTATTATTTCTTATATATTTATTGTATCGATTACGACGGCGACGATTGAATTAATCACGACTTAAAATTTTTTTTTATTTCGTTCCTCTTTTTCTCTCATGGAGGCGCTATTTACAATGTTCAAGGAATTTAGACCAATATTATTAATATGAATTTGATGTCTTTACCGCCGACGTGATATTGTTTATGTTTTATTCGATGGTTGCTTTTTCATGGTAAAATATAATATTTTATTTTGTGAATATTGTGTTGTGAAGTGGTGATTGTTCGTTTTGTTCTAACGGAACTATTTAACGAAACATCTCGTAAGTATTAGTTTATTTTTAACCTAAATATATTTGTCTCGTTATCATAATTGTTTTTTTCTTATTTGCATTTTGTTATTAAATTTTTTTTTTTTTTTTTTTTAAATACCACACTTAAAATTGTTTTACTAGTGATTAACTTTGGGAATACTTTTGTCCCATTGAAAGGAAAAAAATGTGGGATTATAGAAAAATGTCCATCACGTATTTTCAAGAAATTGCAATAACAAAAAATGTCTTTATTTTCATTATATTGTAAATTTCTAGCTATCAGAAATGACTTAAGCTGTGTCAGCATTTTCATTCTTATCATATAAGATAACGGTGTAAAGCACAATGTAATCCATTGAGGTATTGCTGAATCCTGACTCCGTACGGACAGAAAAGTAATAATTTTAGCTAAAAATCCTTGTTTTTTTTCTAGGAATTCCAAATTTGGCATGTACCAATTGGATTTTAACTCAATGGATTATGAGTTTATACCAAGAGGAAGGAACTTTGTCAAAAATAATCGAATCGATTCAATAGTTCCTGAGATATCACTTCGGATGGACACCCGACGAGACACATTGGGGAAAGTAATAACAGTAGGCCCTCATTTAAGGGAGTGAGTGCCTAAAAGCGATAATTGATGAAGCTAACCTATATCTTTCACAATTTTCTGACTAAATTATTTACAGATGTCCATCCCATGACGAAAGGTATTCTGTATAACGTTTTCTTTTGGTTTCAGACAAAATGGCGAGCAGTCATCGATGCTTACCAGGCCCCTTCAGCCGCGGTACATTTTCATATATCGACCGAGCTTCTTACGTAAAAAAAAGGATGCAAAGTAGAACCTTGCACGTTCCTTCATCAGTATTTTTCACTTTTAACATGGAACCCCCTTCTGTGAGGAAGTATGTTGATCAATTTTAACTTCCTCACAGAGGAAACGTTGTGAAAGGTGAAAAATAATGAGGTAGCAATGCGTAAAGTTCTGCTTTGTATCTTTATTTCTTTTATTTTAATCGTTCTAGAGAAAGTAAAGTAAAAATTAAGTCTATGAAACGATCATTTTATAAGACAACACATAAATGATGCACAATTGATATAAAACTGCTGTAATACTGCAACAGGGCATCGATGGTTTAATATATACGATATATAAAACCGATTGGTTTACACATTTTAACGGATATTTGTAACAAACATCGCTAAATATTATTTCGTCTGTGTAAAAATGTTTGGCCTACCAGCTCAAGTTTTACAAAAGTTAGTGCAATAACGTAAATTTGACACAAAAAAAATTCAAAATCCCATAAAATGTGAATCTATTCAACGATTTTGGCCAAACTCAATAGCAACCTTCAACATGTTTACAATTATGTCCAACTATTTAGCGCAATAACCAAAATTTTACAAAAGTTAAAGCAACCACACAATTTTTTTTGTTTTCAAAACATTCAAAACGACATAAAATCTAATCGACCATTTAGAATATTCTGACATAAAAATCTCAAGAAAAAAAAATAAAAGTCGTTAAATTTTTGTGACAAATATAGAAATCCTCCCTTGAATGATTCCCATTGTCCTCTATCTACGTTTAAAACACTTGCGGATCCCTTGGAACATTAGGTTTGGAATATATTTAATGTATCACAGTACTTGGAGCATTGCTAGTGGTTGCAATCCTCTTCTAATCGTGAATACCGTGGTAGATATATAGTTATCGAGGTACAAGTCTCTTTTTCTTCCTTTTCTTGGTGGGTTTTGAGTGGTAACCCCGTGATAACAGGATCGATAAACATCGTTACTATTAGACGGTCAACAGCAGGCGGCAACGCCGATGATAGAGATGGTAGGAAGTGGTGCTCGCTAACTATGACGTACCCTATGGTCTCGAACTCTCTCAAGGATAAGAAAGGCTCGTCCCAAATGACACGAGCAATTACTTGCGGCTTCCTTTTGTATCCTATCTACCGGCACTACTATTATATTATCTTTCTGGTAAACTGAATGCCGGACCTTCGAGCCCCTGTACACAAACTCCTATCTTCCGCACTTTTCATTCATTTTATAAATAAATATGAGATCAAATATTAATTTAGCGACTGCGAGTACGAGAGAAATAGCATCTCGTATTTTTCATTTTTTCACAGAAGGTAAAAATTTAAGGACAAATCAAATAAAGTTTTTGTGTAGAATAATTATTTGACGCATGCAATTAGCTAATTTCCTTTTTTTAAACTGTAATATCAATTCTAGCTGAGAGAATAAAGTAAAATATTTTCGTTACAGATCGCCATATGTCACTTCACCTTAAGGCGATGTGCTACTTCTTCGTCGGTCGCAACAGCTAGAATGGAAATTTCTCCGCGATGATTGATATTTCGTATTAAATTGGAGAACGGTCAACTGCGTTTCACAAACTCAATGCACACTCAAAAAAATGTGCACGGAAATGTTTGTCGCTGACTGAATAGGTTTCGTATCCCATTAAGGTAGCTACCGTATCAGCGAAAACAGAAATTTTGGTGTGACATTGAATTATCATGATATATTATTTTGTAGTGTTACAAACGTAATTAGAACATATTTCAAGGGTCGTTATCACTTAGTTACTGAAATATTAGCATTGAAAGTTGATCAGTTTCAAATCGGACTATACAAGCGACAAGTGTAAAATCATAATTTACAAGATGTTACTATTATATTTAAAAAAGATCGAGATGCGAAAAACAAAAGATCTTGTCAATTGAACCATGACGAACAATTAAAAATAAAAACGTCAGCTTACCATTGGAATAGAAAGATATTTAATATTAAAACCAATGAAATGTACCTAAAAGGCAATCTTTGACTAGTCGACCATCGGAACTTGGCAACAGCGGAATATTGTGAAACGAGGCGGCACCTAACCTTACTGTCGGCGCTAATTTCAAAATAATCAGAGGCGCACTCAACGTCCTTTGTAGCAATCCAAAGCACGGGAGTACAATTCAGTTACAAATTATTACTTTGACATTGAAAAGGAAATTACCCAGTATATTGTTTAATTGAGTATATAGAGCCGCTGATATGTAGCATTAACTATATAATGAATAATTCGAACCGCCAGAAAGTTACTTTTTATGATAATTAAGATAGTTGAGAAACTCAAAACCCTGGTGGTTAACCCTGGGTAAGACACTTCTCTTTTAAGGTAGTTCTGCTGGTGCGCTTGAAGTCATAGACCCTAGATACTATATTATTCAATAACAAGTGTATGCTGAATGTTGTAATAATAAGCATGAACAATTGGAAGCTTTCACTGTGGCGTAATTATGTGGTGTGGCTAAATTGACGAACAATTTATAATTATCAATGTTGATTTGACTCTGTTCAAGTTACAATTATCATTAGATCGACAAACTACGACTACTCGACTTGTCATCAACGTGACAACGTCGTAACACGCATAGTCTGTATACGATGTGCGACTGCGCGATCCGCGAAACGTGATTGCTCGATTGCTGGCGCGGCGTTTTTAAACTACTCGATTGTCTACGATACACGTACTTATGTGTGAGGTTATGTTTTTCTTTTATCCGAGAAAAAAGCATTTATACAGAAACTGTCACTAAGAAGAATCACAATGTGAACTCTCAGTATGAATAAATAATATATTTGAAGAATACCTAAAGTATATCGTTTAATTATATTATAATTTTTTTGGCCCGAATATATGTCACGTGTAGAAAATTTATTTTTTAATTCCAATCATTGACTTCCGATCCCATAAGAAAGGGTGTTAGGCGTTTTTATGTACATATCTATTATTTTCTGATAATTTTTGTACTTACACATGGTTCATTTATATGATAACATACGTATAGCGTGGTTTACACAGGCGCCAACTTAAACGCGCTGTTGCCAAACTCCCGAACCATTTTTATACCGTAACGTGTACGTCAATCTGATATAATCCCGTATCTATTAACGTGAAATAACTCTTCCAAATGTGCAGCAATCTCCCTTTTTTAACAACAAATATTCGTAATGTCTAACGAACGCGTGATGCATTTTCTATTTTATTAATCTCATTTCGAAGTATACAAATAATTGACCGGAAGTCGCGATTCGATCCTCCTGTCATAAGACTCTGTACTAAAATGTCGATTTTGGACATTTTATTCCTTTTTTCAATAACCCGTGACCGAACTTGAAATTTCGCAAACATCTCCGTAATTAGTTAAAATTGACGTACCGCAGTTCAAATCGATTTCATGGCAGAACTACCTTAATGAATTATCCGTATCTGGGATAACTAATAGAACGTTAACATAAATTTCTGCAAACTACGCGTTGAACCGAACACGATGATACCAAATATACATTTGTTTAATGCATCAATGACAACATTTTTTTCGAGACTGTCATGCGACTCAACTGGACCGCAATAGCTACCTTAAGGTGATGTGTGCTACCCCTTGACTGGTAAGAAAAACTGTAATGCAAATTTCTCGATCACGATTGATCTTTTAAATAAAAGAGAAGAACAGTGAATTGCGTCTTACAAATCTACAGTTCATCGTTATCATTTTTTATCCGCAAAATTCCCCCCGTGGCAGAAAAATACGCTGCGGGAAAATTCTGATATCTCTCTCCCATACATGGCGATCTGAGACAGAACGACCGCATGTAGCACATCGGCTTAAGGTGAGGCGAAATACCAATTGACACGCCGACAGTGTAAGATTTGATGTCAATTAATTTTTCTCGAAGTTTTTAAGTATTTGGGAAAAAACAAATTAACATCAGCGTCCTTTAAAATACTATTTTCGGGTTATTTCAAGTTTTTAATAATTTCAACATATAAATATCTCAGGAAATAATAGATTTAATCCTTTGAAATGGACAACTTTACGGTTAAACTGAAACTACAGTTCAATTTTAGTGCAAACAGATTAATTAAGTTAAATTTGTTTAATTAATGTAGTTGTTGTTCAATCAAGTGCATCAATGCACTAATGCACTCAATTGAATATATTTATTTTTAACTAACAAATTACATTAATTACAATTGTACAATAAACATACAATTGTAAATATTATCATTAATAAAAGATAGAAGACGCCATAAGAAACAAATTGTAGATCTTATAATGTACTTTTACTTGAATCTCACAATTGTGCGCGCAGCTTTCGCTTATCCGAACCCCAGAGCAGATTGAATTATGTCGGTTAAAGGAAGATAACAATATTATTTTTCTAGGTCGAACGGTTAAGTAAACTATTAGTGAGACTATCGAGCGTGAACCCTCGAGCCTGCGTATAGTGACTTGCGCGAAATTATTTTTCTATGTAGAATATTCTCAAAGTATAAAAGAAAATTATAAAGAAGAGATTAAGCCACATTTAAGATTAATCGATTATATATATACGTTTTAAGGTAATTCGCTTGTGAGAACATGCGCATGGAATATGCGCAGTGATCGGGGGAAGAGAGTGACAGGCAGAGAGGTGCACGGAGTCGGCTCACGCCCGACTTGCATGAGAAAAACGTGAGACGGGATTTGCAAATTAACCATTGACTTGTGATATATCACAAGCAATACTGATATTAAAATTTTAATATATGCTTTCCTTAGAATTTTATATTTCCATTGGTGTTTTATAAATACACATTTTCGAACTGATTTTTTTGCAAGTTTAAATTATTTATGAAGGCGCATCGTTTTATGCATAAGATCGACATGTTAAAGCAGCTAAGTTGAACATTTAATTGAATATTTAATACTTTGAGAATGGGACGGTGAAGTATAATTTCTCTGGTATCGATCGACGCTTGCGTCAATCGAGGTCTCTTACGAGGTCAAATATGGGAAATCGAAAGATAGACTTAATGTAAGTTTGATAAATAAATTAAAATATTGAAAAATAAGAAGATTGTAGTATTGGGATAAAACAAAAAGACTGAGAATCGCGAAATCGATATTGATTCAACCAATATCCCTGATATTCTTGACATATATTTTCCAGATTACAATTCTTTTTACCCGACTTCATGTTGAGATTTAACTGTTTTCGTAGACTCTAATTTATAATTTCGATTTCAACAGAGACGGAGCTCCAGTGCGAACTAGCACACTCAATATATATTAACGATATAATGCCTTGTCTTGCTCGTCTACGTATACTCTTAATGACATCGTTGATAGCCTACTTAAACATTCGGTAAGATAAGAATTATGTACGATAACATAACACGTGGTATGTATAACGATGAGATGAAACGCAGAGGCGCCTCTCCGTGTATAATATACATAAACACACATCAATGTCTCCTATTGCTTACGCATAATAACACTAGACGTCTACATGCGTTCCTACGTTCGCAAGAACGACAAAAAAACTGGAATATATCTGAATGAAATCAGTGATAGAACATTTTAAGCTGTCCACACAAAACTCGTGTCTCTATCGTAAAGTGCTAAGTGACAGCATAGCGAGTGATGACGGATTGGAATGCAACCGAATGAAAAAAAGGATGTAGGGCTAAAAAACTCTTTCATTGGCTCCTTAGGTAAAATCTATAGCAAGTTTACCTCCTAAAAATGTGCGACAACATAACACGCGGTGTGTGTTAACGATGAGATAACACGCAGAGGTGGCTCTCGGTGTATAATATACATAAATACACGTCGATGTCTCCTATTACTTACGGATAATAATCTGTGTGTGCGGACCCGAAGCGTACATATTCACTTAAAAGTTTTCACTTAATGTCACGGTATAACTATTTATACACTTTGCCCACAAGGGTCGTGATTTTTGGATGGAAATGCTGTGGAATAAACACCTTAAATGCAACCGAGTGAAAACCGTAATGAAACATTTTAAGCTGTACACACAAAACGTGTATCTGTATTGTAATGTGCTATGAGATATTAATCGCTACCTTAGTTCCGACCTTAGCGCGATCACGGCATCGCGCGTAGTGATTACTATTTGTTCGTGAACCTGTATCGATTCATTAGACGACTCTGAATTTTCTGCTCAACTTATCGAGCTGTTTTCATTTCGAAATATGATCATTAGACAGCGAGTTACTGATATATAGATAGAGAAAGTCTTTTGATCTCTCAAGGTCACTCGAAATACTCACGCAGTGACCATTTTTCTTTCATACATTGTTGGACAGAAGTCTGTCCGATGTTTGTATGAGTCCACACTGACAGCTGGTATTAATGACCGGTGTTCAATAGCTGGTGTCGATATGCATTATAACCTCAAAACTTTCAATGCGTTTTACTTGAAAATAGGTGTATGAAATTCATTGAAATTTTTGGATCATATTTGTGCCATAACTTTGCATTGATTGCTAACGATTTATTGATTTTCATCTACTCATTCCGAGCATTAATATGTTGTAAATTCTGAGGTGGAGCCTAATCGCTATACCAAAATTGTTTGTGTGGATTGGACACTGTAAAAATTGTTATTATTAACACCAAAGAGATCAATATTGGTAAAAAGTTCACACAAATTACCATTAACATCCTGGATTTTCAACATCGTACATATTTTATCGAAGATGGCTCGATAAAATTCATCAAAATTTATTTACCTACGAGTAATAAACTACAGCAATTTTGTACATATTCGTCATTTTTTCCGATCGGTAAGAAATTTGTGAAAGAAACTACACTTTATATCACCTTAGGCTGTTTAATAAACTACTATTAATTAAAATTATTCAATAAAATTCATCAATTTTTTCCAATAAAACATCCATGAAAACAAATTTAATTAATAATTATTATAATTGTCAATACCAATAATATGTTACATATTACAATGTTAATAATTCAATTGAGCTTGAAATTAAATAAATCAATTATTTAAATGTTGATACCTGCTTCGTCTGATTAATGAAATACAATTAGAAACAAAAACAAAAATAACTTTGACGTAGTTTAGGTAATCACAATTCCAATAATAAAGTAAACTTTAAATCGAAATTGCAATTGAATAAATCAATTCTAAAAATGTTTCCAAAGCAATCTTTTGACCCACGGATCTTTCTCGATGAACAAGTCCCCTGATTAATTATGACTTCCTCGTAGAGAAAGCTTTATTGACGACAGTCCAAGAGAATTCGAAGACAACGTGCAAAACTCTACTTTACAACTTGTCCACGATTACCTTTAGTCCATAGTTTTAAAATAATTAGAAAGTATCAAGTTTGGAAATTGAAAGTATGATAACTTCGGATGGTTTCAATATATTTTAATAATATATATTAAGTGGCAGTTCGTCATTTCTACACTGTGCAGTTGATGGGTGTAGAGTCGGAGCTGTGTTGAGTTGCAACATGTAGAAACAACGCATTGCCTATTGAGTTCCTATAGCTTTGTTTGCCTGTCAAATTTTAGTTCAACTCAATCTATCGTAACATTCGAATTCCTTTATCGATTTTAGCTACATTTTATACCAAACATCCTCAACAATATTGGGTATGTACGGAGAGTTTTAGTTCGTTGTCTTTTAAAACTTTCAAAAATTGAGAGCGATGAGAAACAAAACAATTCAAAATCCCCTAAGGTGTGAAGCACTACTCTACAGATTTTGAGAAAACTCTGTATGAAATGCCGCTAAATAGTCGTTCATTTGTGTAATTTTTACTCAAAATTTCGAGTTTTTGCGAAAGTTAGCGCAGTAACGTCAATTTTTTTTTTGCAAATTCTCGGTTACCCAACATTTTACGGAACTTAAAGCAATCACGAGAAAAAAAAACAACGTCATAAAACCTAAATGTTTGCATTGATTCTGTCGAAATTCACAATAATCAAAATGGATTGCTACTTCAATCCTGTGTCAAATATGAGAACAATTCATTTAACAACCGTTGAGAGTTATTAACGATTGAACTGATGTTCGTTTTATTTAAGTAGTCGAAACAATACACGCGGTCGTATCTGTAAACAAGTACATTTATCTGCCTTATTCACGTCACGATACGTTACACCCTTTCTCTAATAGACAACTCGTGCCTACCGTCTCACAAACACTTTTACTTTACAAGGTAAAACGTATCCGAGTAACGAAGATGTGTACATTTTCCAAGTGGCTATCGATTAAGAATTAACATGTATGTCGTACTTGGAAAGATAACGATAATATCGCTATCATTTTTTGAGAAACCAGAATTAAGATTCAGTAGTCATCGTCATCGTACACTCGACATTCGTACGCTGCCAACTACTATACGAACACATAGTTCAGAGAAAAAGTGACTTTTCCCGTACGAGCCATTGCACTATTAGCATGTTCGGTAATAACATAAACAGCGAGTACGTAAATGAAATTTCACAAAGTTCAACTAGGAATCAGCATGTACTTGTCGACAATGCCACCAGCTTTCCTTTCAATATATTTCACGTCTTGCAGTAAGAATAAATGGCATTGCCCATGTAAATTGACTTGTTTCAAGTAAAAGTTAAATAATTTTAAATGAACTTGAACATTTTCTTTCACTGGACAGATAGCGTTTTTGCGAAGTTGTATTTAGAGACAAATAGCGCAATGATATTTACATAATTTAGCTAATCGGACGATACAAATCAATTCCAAAAAAAAAAAACGATTAATCGGGATTTTATTGAAACTGATTATGCTTGTAAGATGATGAATGCAGCATCTTTCATTCAAAAAATAATTTGGGGAGGGGCATAAATAAAATGAGAAATAGGTACCAATGGTGGAGTGATCAAATAAAATAAAAAATAGGTACCAATGGTGGAATGATCATTTCATTTCTATCAACTAGAGCTCGCTTACAGTACACCGAAGTGTAATAGTTCTGTTACAATCACATATATCTCACACGATTATCTGTGTAAGTATTACATTGTTAATGATAAATGGAACACGTGTTACCGTGCATTTGGTTTTATTCTGGCGAAAGCTATGCAGGAACGTAAGGAAGAGGAGATGGCAAATAAACTTTCGAGTATAGAAAGCTTCGATAACGAGTTACCAGGAACCCGTAAACTTCTTGATCGATTGCCGAAGCTGTTACCAATCCGAACTGCAAATTGAGAGCTGTTACCAATCCGAACTGCAAATTCGATTATTCTCAATACACTCACCGACCCTGAGATACGATCGTGTCATGAGAGAGAAAGAAGGGTAGGACGATGCACAGAGAAACGAAACGATTGTCAGTGACCAAGCGAAACGCAACCGAATCGCGAAGAACCTCGAGTAAGATCGGCTTCGTGTGATACATACAAGTGCGGATATATATCACGTATATATAAATATACAATATACAATGGACAGTGGAAAAGGAAACGATGGTGGAAGAAAATGGCTTCGCGATCTCGACGCGTTTACTAACGAGAAATTAACAGGTGCTCCACGGGAATGTCTACGGATCTCCGTTGGACCATCTTAATTTCGCGTACTCTTTGTCGTGTTCGGCAAGTTTTATCGTCGCACTATTACGTCGATTCGTTATAGGCTCAGATGTAATTCTGCCGCCAAAAGCGTTAACACAAAAGTGGTGAATCTATAACAATAGTCTAAGTAACACGACGGTTCTAATTCTTTTTCTGAACAAAAGTTTTCGGTGCAACTTCTACATCATAACAGGTGGCCTGAAAAGTTCGTAGGCTAACATAAAAAAATCTTTTTTTGATAACATTTTATTTTATTATTCAATATAGTTGCCTTCGAGGGCGATACAACGATTATAGCGGTCATACAATTTTTCGATACTATTTTTATAGTACGATTTGTCTTTAGCCTCAAAATAGGCTTCAGTTTCGGCGATTACCTCTTCATCGGCGCTAAATTTCATTCCAGCGAGCGTTCTCTTGAGGTCTGAGAATAGGAAAAATTTGCTGGGGGCCAGATCTGGAGAATACGGTGGATGCGGAAGCAATTCGAAGCCCAATTCATGCAATTTTGCCATCGTTTTCATTGATTTGTGACACGGTGCATCGTCTTGATGAAACATCACTTTCTTCTTCTTCAAGTGGGGCCGTTTTTCCGCGATTTCGTTCTTTAAACGCTCCAATAACGTTACGTAATAGTCGCTGTTGATGGTTTTTCCCCTTTTAAGGTAGTCGATGAATATTATACCATGCGCATCCCAAAATACTGATGCCATAACCTTGCCAGCCGACTGTTGCGTCTTTCCACGCTTTGGAGTCGGTTCATCACATGCAGTCCACTCGGCTGACTGTCGATTGGACTCCGGTGTGAAATGATGGAGCCATGTTTCATCCATTGTCACATATCGACGCAAAAATTCGGGTTTATTACGATAGAACAGCTCCAAACACTGCTCAGAATCATCAATTCGT
The DNA here is from genome assembly GCA_963942595.1 of Cylloceria caligata. Lineage (NCBI taxonomy): Eukaryota > Metazoa > Arthropoda > Insecta > Hymenoptera > Ichneumonidae > Cylloceria > Cylloceria caligata. The sequence goes on along the minus strand of OZ012706.1, from coordinate 16,720,735 downwards.
TGTTGTTTTTGATTGATTGTGAGCTCGCGCGGCACCCACTTTGAACAGAGCTTTCGCATACCCAAATATTCTTTCACGATATGTCCAACACGTTCCTTTAATATCTTTAGGGTCAGTCAGCTATCTCGAATAACTTCACTTTACGGTTATCCAAAATTATTTTGTGGACTTTTTTGATGTTTTCATCGGTAACAGCCTCTTTGGGCGTTCACTGCGTGCATTGTCCTCGGTAATCATTTCGCCTCGTTTAAATTTAGCAAACCACTTCTCAACGGTTGATTTTCCTGGTGCAGAGTCCAAATAATGTTTATCAAGCCAAGCCTTGGCTTCAACAGTATTTTTCTTCGCCAAAAAGCAATGCTTTATTAACACACGAAATTCCTTTTTATCCGATTTTTCAAACTAACAAAAGTTGCTTCCCTCAAAATGCTATAGCTCACAAACTAATAGTGCGACAGCTGTTAAATTTATACACGTGTCTTTTGAAGGTTAGGGCTAACTAAAAATCATATGGATTTAATACTAGTAGCGCCATCTATGTGTCAGCCTACGAACTTTTCAGCCCACCTGGTAGATGTGTTCAGAGAGACTTCAATTATTTTTGTGAAAACCTAATTCTTCAAGGGAATTGACGTACAGGGAAATGGATTCAGTGGTCTTTAATTGCTTTCAGAATTTATATTTTCAGCAATATTCCAACATTTGGTGTCAATTTTGCTTCCTCATAGAGGAAGCTTCGTGATATCGAATACATTTTTTTTCCAGTTTTCAATGTCAACGTGTTCAAAATACCCCAAAACGTCGTAAAATTATATTTAGAAAAAATGTCTGGATGTGTGTGTGTTCTGGCACTGTAAAATTGAGAGGTCTGTAACTCGACAACGGTTTGAGCTACAGGGCTTCCGATTTGAACAGATATTAATCTATACAATCTCTTTAATCATTACAATTTTTGTTGAAATAGCTTAAAAATTACAAATATTACGGCATTTTTAAATAACTGTAACAAATGTCTGTAAATTTTTATTATTCCGGCTAATTTTAAAAATATAAATAGAGTATCATAAAAGGACAGTTCCTATTGAATTTCGGAAACATCGGCCGAACGGTTAAGATATTATAAATTTTTGAATTTTTCGAAAAATTGTCAAATCGCTCGAAATTAAGCAAATTTCAAGATGTCGTGCTTTTTTTTTTTTTAATAGAGTATTATAATGTTGGTATAAATTTGGAAAGAATCGGTCGAACGGTTCGGATATTAAAACGAGCTGCAAATAAAAACTTGCAAATTGCTTCCTCGAGATTTCGCACGATGCTCAAAGCTTCCTCCATGAGGAAGCCAACATTAAGAAAGGTAGTTCCTCATAGAGAGGACTTTGAGCATCACACGGAAACTCGAGGAAGCAATTTGCAGCTTGTTTTAATATTCATACGTTTTACTCCCGACTGCCCGTAGTGCAAAAAAAAAGGGAATATACGTTTTACTGGTACAGCGCGAATATATCTGTTTCTGTGTCCGATGTTCTCCGAATCTCCTAAAGATGTCTTAATAGAACTGGGTACACAGTTTTTATGCATCGTAACCTCCATTTTTGTTCTAGATTGTATATATTATGTATGATTTCAGAAAGATAAAAGTGTTTTAAAAAAAAAGTAAGAGAAGTACGGTTGTATATAACGAAATGCTACAAGATGGCCGTCATTCCTACTATCAGGAGTACAAATTGAAAATGCGGGATTTTTTTCTATTTTTGAACGTTTATTCTGAAAAAATGGTAACAAATGAATTATTCAAAGTATTGTCCATCGCTAGCCACAACTTTTTCCCATCTTTCTGGCAATTTACGGATACCGTCGCGAAAAAATTCGGCCGGCTTGGCTGCTATTCAGTCATCGACCCATTTTTGGGCTTCTTCGTAAGAATGGAAGCGCTGGTCAGCTAGGCCATGTGTCATCGATCGGAAAAGGTGGTAATCGGAAGGAGCAATATCTGGGCTATACGGCGGGTGGGGTAAGACTTCCCATTTCAGCGTTTGTAGGTATGTTTTGACCGGCGCTGCAACATGTGGCCGAGCGTTGTCATGTTGCAAAATTACTTTGTCGTGTCTTTGCTCGTATTGTGGCCGTTTTTCTTTGAGTGCGCGGCTCAAACGCATCAATTGAGTTCGGTATAGTGCTCCTGTGATGGTTTCGTTCGATTTCAATAGCTCATAATACACCACACCCAGCTGGTCCCACCAAATACAGAGCATGAGCTTGGCGCCGTGAATATTTGGTTTGGCCGTCGATGATGATGCATGGCCGGGGTAACCATATGATTTTTTGCGCTTCGGGTTATCGTAATGGATCCACTTTTCATCACCAGTGACAATGCGATGCAAAAAACCCTTCCGTTTTTGCCGTTCGAGCAGCAGTTCGCATGCAAAAAAACGGCGCTCGACGTCTCTCGGCTTCAGCTCATACGGCACCCAATGTCCTTGCTTTTGGATCATTCCGAGGGCTTTTATACGATGGGAAATGGCTTGTTGTGTCACTCCCAATGAATCTGCGAGCTCTTGTTGAGTTTGACACGAGTCTTCATTGAGTATTGCCTCCAATTCAGCATTCTCAAACTTTTTCACTTGGCCCGGCCGCTCCTTGTCCTCAACGTCAAAATCACCACTTCTAAACCGCACAAACCATCTCTCGCACGTTGAAACCGATGGAACATGACTCGGATAAGCCTCGGAGACCAATCGATGTGCTTCAGCAGCACTTTTCTTCAAATTAAAGAAGTAAATTAAAACTTCCCGCAAATGCTGTTTTGTTGGCACGAAACTCGACATATTGAGAGCTCAAAAAAACTATGAATTTGACACTGCGACAAATTGACACATACTGAAAATTAAAGCTATAAGACGTAGCTTTGACATGAACATAGTCACAGTACTGCCTGATGCGTATAGCGTTAGTAACGCCATCTGTTATCAAACCCGCATTTTCAATTTGTACCCCTGATATAATCGTTCAACTGTTGCTAACTTCAGAGCGCTCACATTGGAATGAAAGAAAGAGCACGTAGGATTCAGTCAATATTTGTTTATATATTTTATTCAGTAGCATGTAAATTTTAATAAGTTTGTTGTACGTCAGAGATTTTGTTAACAGCTAGAAATCAATAGAAACGCAAAGCAATTTTTTAAATTAAATTTGTTGATATCATTCTGAATACAAGAGTGCTAAAATGACTGAGCGATTAAATAAAATAAAATTATTAAAAATTATTTAGCTGTTTAAGTTTAAAAAAATATAGTAACTATAAAAATATTTAGCACTTATAAAAATTCTGTAGAAAGTCACTTTAAATCGTCTTTAAAAAGTATGAAATAACGAAAATTAAAAATTATAAAACCTCCTGTCTGCAAAAAATTATAATGAACTTAGTTTTAAGAAGTTTTCTTATGAACATAAATCTTAAATGGATGAAATAAATTCCGATGTAATTCTAGTGAACATAATGTTTAAATAACAATAATTCATTTATCGCATTCATTTCTGTTGGGAGACGTCTCCTGAAGATTGCAGACGTCTTTAACATACCAAGAAACATGATCGCGTACGGACTCTAATTTAAAAAAAAATTATATACGATACGGACGTTTCCTAACGTACAAGAAGACGTCCCCCGACTGTAGTGACAGCGGTGAATGAATTATTGTAATTCAAATATGAAGTAAATGAAAATGACATCGGAAGTTATTTCATACGTATTAGATTTATTTTAATATGAAAACTTTATGAAGCTAAAGTCCTGTTTGTTATAGTTTTTGAAGTCGGAACTGTTCAAAATTTTCATTTTTTAAATTAAATTTATTCGTCCATGCGTAAAATTGTTTATCCAATACAGACAAAAAAGTTTTAACAAAAGGGTAGGCTTTAAACGTTCTCATGATTAAAACGCACGAGACGTATTGATGTGAACATAGTCGGTGACGCGAGAGTCGTTTTACCTGATAAAGCCATAGGTGAAAAACGTGATTCGACAAACACGCAACTCACCTGCACCATGTCGCGAAGTAGGGATAGCGATAAGTATCATGACAGGGTTAAACAAACTATGATCATCAAGAGACACGGTAGCGTCTCGATGCCAAATTAAAAAGAAAAGTTAAAATAATTGCAACTCATTATACGTCACAAGACACGTACAGAGATATCGCTAACATGAATAACGAGTGGGTAAAGTAATAACCGACACGCTATTTTATTTCAACACCTTGAATGTCACTGATGCATATATCGACAGATATATGTAATATCGATGTATTGAAACTCAAGGGGACAGTAAAGGACAAACGGTAATGGACAAACAGAAATTGCTGGCAGCTTTTATATTTTTGAAATATCCCTTACCGTAAATATTTAAAACATAGAGAATTTGTGATATACACAAGAACACGATATATCGGAGGACACGTAGCCATTGAGCATCACGTGCGTGTAAAGGCGTATAACGTGATGTGCATCATGTCCATGAACGGAACAGAGCCTTCGCGAGGCTTTAGATTATCCAATAGATACTGGCGCTGTACATCCTTGTTTGATAATTAGTGCGAGAAGCTCACGGTGTGAATTCCCTACCGCTGAACGAAGTGTTTTATCGAATAACAAAGACGGGAGTTTATCAAAATTATTATATCTATTTTTATTTTATACTTTTTCAAACTAATTTCAAATGAAATCAGCTAAGTTTTCAATGTTTATCTAAGCGATATCTATTATTATTTAATATTACAATAGAACTCAACGACGACGCCCAGAAATAGCTGTACATTCGTTTGATAACTACAGTAACAACATTAATACATACTGTCGGTAGTTTATCAATGTTACAGTTACTAACTCAACAGAATAGATAAAACTATATTTTCTTCTACCGGCAAATTTAATTTTTGCACCTTCCGTACACTCAGCAGTGATATTAACATTTTAGATTAAATGAGAATTCAATCAAAACGTTAATTGAATCTAATTTTTTGTTCATAAACGCACTCTTCAAATCCAGATGATAATTTTTTTTTTTTACATAGACTAGAGTACTAGACGAACGATTTTAAACGGAATCGGGATTGATTTATTTTGGATTTAAAGAAATACTTCGGTATTTTTGCGATATACAAATAATGTATACTCAAATGATTACATACTTGCTGATAAACCAAATGAGACATCATCCGCGGAACGCAGTTAAAAATTATTACAACGTTTTATATTTGTACAGTGAATTTAGTGGAAACGAAAATGAAAGACGCGCGATTTCGTTCATTTCTCTTTCGCTCTCAGTTCCACTCATGGCCGCAAAAGCGCTGTGCGTCCAAATGACAATTCAACCTAAGAATATCGCCATATGGAGCGTACTTTGCGTATCTGTGAGTAAGTACGTCGATAAATTTTGGCTTCTTCACGGAAGAAATTTGTTGGATAACGAACCATAATAATGAGGAAGCAATCTGCAAAGTTATACTTTACATAATTGATTAAAAGAATTGTAGACATTGAAGTACAACGCATTTTTAGTGATAAAGAAATTTATTATCATTAAAATCCCTTTGCTTCAATATTTTAAAATGAAAATTGTAACCAATAACAAAAACGTACTGCGGAAATGATGTGATAAATTTTTAATCGATTACCCAAAACATTTTACGAGTTACAGGCACATTACCTTTGCAAATATCGGCACGCGTTGGTAAAAAAATTGGATCTGTTATAAAATTTCAACGCCTCTGTAAATTTTCACCAAATTTGATGCGAAATATCTCTGAACGTTATTTTGTAAGTGTGTAAAGTTATGACTCGTTTCGTTTAATTTTTATTAAAGGTAGAATCGGTTAAAACTTGATAAATTTAAATTGTTGCAAAATTAGAACCCATCTAGCGATCTTCACCAAATTGAACCTCTGACACACCTAAATGATAGTTCGCTACTATAGAAAATGTGAGTTTAATTGATAGATTTGGATGTGAGTTACAGCGAAAACGCTAAGTTTTTAAAAAATTCAAAATCCCGTAAAATCTTGACCTGTTTTCTCATTTTGATTTTACTTAACTTCATTCATGAAAATCTATTTGGCGCGATTCCTAGAAATTTGTCGAAATCGAAGAATTCTTTTTTTGAAAAATTCCAAATGGCATAGAATCTGAATGACTGCATATATGTTATTTTGTCGCATATCAATTATATTCAAGAGGGATTGCTGCTTAACTAGTTTGCCTAATTTTAATTCAGTTGCTCCAATGGTTCTTGAGTTATAGACGATTGAATTTTCAAATGTCTGCACGCATGCGCGCGCGATATGTAAAGTATCGAGAAGTAAACCCGACATGTAAAACTATAGAAATAGCTGTTCGGGAGGGTTCCTACCGCGATAATAATACGACCAAGATGAGAGACAGGAGACAGCTCGTTGCTAAAATCCATTTCACAACGCCATCTCGTGAGCATGTTTCGTAGTTGTAAGCTGTATTGTATTTTTTGACGTGACGTTCAAAAATTGTAACGAACAATGGATTACAATTATTCTACGAAAATCCAAAATTTCTGTCTATATCGTTTGTATCTTTACCTCTCAATTATATTTGTTTATTTCATTGGTAATTTATGTAATGTCTTTGTTATTTTTAATGCTCTAACCCAGTGATAGTTTAAAAAATCTCAAGATTTTACTGTAAAATAACAACATATGGTTTTCCACGTACAAATATTAATAACTTTAAACTATCGAACATCTGATACTAGAATGTATGGAGCGGGGTAAAGTATGATCAAACAAATAATCTATTGAATCAAGATTCCAAAGTTTATAACTGTAAGACCCATTACAATATAAATGTAAATTTAAGTCAAGTAAAATGAGTTGTGAGCATTTTTCATAGTTGTACACTGTCTCATATTTCATGACGTGACGTTCAAAAATTCTAACGCAGAACAGATTACAATTATTCAACGAAAATCCAAAATTTTTGTCTATATCGTTTGTATCTTTACCCCTTAATTACATTTGTTTATTTCATTGGTGATTTATGTAATGTGTTTGTTGTTTTTAATGCTTTAACCCTGGTAGTTTAAAAAATCTGAAGATCTTACTGTAAAATACCAACAAATGGTTTTTCACGTATATACAAATGTTAAAAACTTTATAGTATCGAACATTTGATACTAGAATGTAAAGAGCGGGGTATAGTATGATCAAATAAATAATCCATTGCGTGAAAATTCCAAAGATTACATCTGTAACGACATTGCGATATAAATGTAAATTAAAGCTAAGTGAAATGTACGTATTGATATGCAGTAGGTTGAAGATAACTCGTCTAGAATAAGTAAAGAAACTATATTCATCTTTTTTGATGTAATGAATACAGTTGGGATGGTTTTTCACATAAATGAATAGATAACGATCAATGGAAAAAGTAACAATCAATTACTTTCATCATTTTTTAATCTTTCATACATTTTTTTAAACAAATTTTCGCAGAAAATACTTTAAAAAAATGTTTTTTCAATCAAATATTCAGATATTTAACTTTCAATAGAACATTTCTAAAGATAATTGTAACAAAATAATTGATATTATTAATAAACAAATAATAAAGTCAGTTGTAAAAAAAGTAACAAGAGTGTTTCAATTCTCTGTGACATTTTCGGATTACCGATCTATATAAATTGAACATTGAGTATTTAAAAAAAAATCGTTAATCAGAGAAGAATGAAAAGATGTTAATTAAGAACGATATTGTAACTTTGCGTTAAAAAACATGATCGTGAGTTGTACTTTGAGAATCAGCAATGCAATAACCGGTGGCCCGCAAATGTTTTTCTTAAAATTGTATAATTACTTGTTTGGTATTTAATGCAGATAAAATCATCTCTCAATTTCTTCATAGCAGTCTCTTGTAAATCCAATGTTATATGTTTGAAGGCATTGAATAAATCGTCAACCGATTTGTAGCTATATATAAATATATGTGTCTTTGAGTGTTTGTGTTCAATAATGCGAGTCGTTTAACGCAATTTATTGCAACGCTGAATTTTTCTGCTTCTCTTGCAATCGTCTTGTTTTATAATCGTCTATGCTGTTGAATTACCGTGATGATAGTAATGATCGGTAGCAATTGGATTTCCAGGGCACCTCATAAGCAGCATTCCTCCGATCTCGCTGCCGTTAAGAGCGACCAAGTGTTGTTGACGATGTTGTCTCGTAGACGCGCCGTTAACCCTCCTCGGCTCCCTCTTCTTTTCAAAGTCCGGTGCCATTCAAAGCGACCCGAACTCGTGTTAAAGGCCTCGTGATATGATTTTTTTTTCTCTAGAGTGTCCGTAAGCCAGATCGGCCGTAGTTATTTTTTCAGTCTTATTCTACCGCGCAAAATAACAACAACCTTGCGAATCACGCAGTCGGATGATTTCGATAGATCGACGGACGTCAAAGGCAAGAAAAACAACACGCGTATCTGAGCTAAGCGACAGAACGATATTTTTACACGCGGAACTAAATTCACAATGGAACGAACTGACAATGAAAATTCTTTGACGATGCTAACGAGCGTAGATGGCACGAGCGGTGACTTATTATTATTTCTCGTTTTTCTCGCCTGAGTCTATCAGCGGGTTCCTTAGTCTTGGCACCTCTTCTTTTCGCGTTCTTTAAAGACAAACAACGATGAATAATATCTCCGTAACAAGGAAAATAGTGGCAGTTCGATTGCGCGCAAGCACTTTCGGTGCAGCTGTCGCTGCGAGCTCGATCGGCGATGATACGAGAATAATTGCTGGACCGATTGACTGCCATATCACATCGGCAAAGTCATAACGAACACACCGCGAAGCATTACTCGTATCATTTATTTCTTAATTATTCACCACGATACACCAATTACTTTGATAATGCAGTTGTGTATTCGATAAACATTATCATCGATATCGTAAAATTAACGTCCAGTCTTGACAGCCGTGTACGCGTGCGCGTTAGAGTCGATTCATAAATACGTAAAACTAATTCCACAACGCGCACTTGTCCGATAATTGTCAATTATTCGTTCGATTTTATTATCATCGCGATCGTTGCGAGAAAATAAACGTCTCGCACGCGTTCCATGTCGTTTAAGTTATAAACGCAATGTTATTCGTCATTACAGTTGTAAAATAGGGGAAGAAAAAATATACAAAAGACACGCGATCATTCTGCGCTGAGGACCATGGACCACGGGGACCGGTGTGACCGAGTGAGAATACGCGTCAATTATAGTTGGTTCGACGAGAACGGCGAGAGAGGAGAGACAACCGACTCTACACGCCAACACGAAAGAAGCCACGGCGCAAACTGGTGGTCGACGTCGATCCGTGCTCGATGCCTGGCACAGTGAATAGCGAGTAAATAAGCTCCCACTCCTTCCTCTATCACTGCTGCTGCTGCTGCTGCTACTGCTGTTCGTCGTTGTTGTATATACAGTATACGCGGCTTCTTCTTCGCTCCCCTCTTCAACCGATGAATCGTTGAACGCCACCGCCGCTGCTACACACAAGGTGGCATATCGTGACGCCTCCTTCGAGAAACACAGCGGCGATCGAACGCGAAACTTCCTTTCGTCGAGGATATATATTCATGTTGCGAAGCGGTGAACAATCTGCTTTGACGCTATCGAAATCCCATCTCACGCTACTGCTCATTATTTTGTTACTAAAATATCTTGGCCTACGATCCAATACGGAAGTACTCGACGCACTTTCGCTGTAAGATTCTTCGCAAGGAATTGGTAATACTGACAAGGGGACCTCCAGGTACGTGGAACACCGATTCGGACCAAATTTTTTTTACAGGTAGGTTGCACCCAGGGGTGCAATAGGTGCAAGTAATAGGACCCGCTTCTCAGCCGTTTTCGAGATATAAGATATTAAAAATTTCCGAGCGGCCATATACTGACTATATACTCTCTGCGTTAAATCATTTTCAACAAGAGCACATAGCGTAGTCGGCAACGTCTCTGAATTGTATGGTTTTTGTAGATTTTGTATATTGTACCATTATAAGTAAAATGTAACATAAACAAGCAATAAACAATTATTTAAAAAAAAAAAAAGCAACGTCTCTGATTCGTAAGCGTTGGATCGGCGGATCGAATCCCGGTGCACTTTTTTTTTTTAAATATTATTATTATTATTATTTAATCATTTCTACGGCACCTGCTATGCGATAATATTAATATTTCCGTAAAGGAATGAATAAATATTTTTTATTGTGGATCATTTTGGTGTTATAAGGAAAAACGAGCAGCTTTTTTTATTTATTTATTTTTTTGTTGAAAGGTAGGGAAAGAATTGTGACAAATGTATACACGAGTTTAAAAGAATAACCGATATTTTTATTAACTTTTCATTGGTTATCGCAACTACAAGAACTAGGGTGGTGGTACTGATAATAAAAACATGGAAAACAATAATTATGTCGGCATCGGGCGCACGTAATATGTGCGACAGAAATTTTGGTTGGTATCTCCAGAAATTTAAGTTGTTCTTTCCTGTCTGAAAGGGAATGCCCCTTTTATCGTACCAACTGGACACGTAGACTCTCATTAATATAATACGATTTATAATGCTTTCATGGAAACTACATGTATGTTGTTATTGTTCTTGTTGTTCTTTATGTTTTTACAGGGATAACCTATTATAAATTTTCGGAGAACTTAACGAAACACAATGTTGTTTGTAGATTCGAATTACGATAGTCCACCCCCATAGAAACAACGCTATTAGCTAACAACACGCTTCTATATAATAGAATAACAGTTATGTATTATCTTCTGACGCGATCAATAGACTCTCTGGATAAAACTACAGAAATGTGCAATGTTTGAACTATGAGGAGTACCCTTTCGGATAAGCGGTAAGTTGTTATGTACATTTTTTACTTGACAAGATATTAAGCCATGAAAAGATCCATTGAAGATGACTCCCCTGATTTCTATTTCTGGGTATCGTACCGGAGATAAAACGATGACGTTATCTTTATTATAAAACAAAGATACAAGATTAGTTGAAATTGCAACAATTTGAAAATACGTCGATGCGTTTGTAATTGAAAAAACAATTACGACGATAATAAAAGCAACAGTAATAACAATTATTATTATATGAAATTAAAGGTTGTGCTTTCAATATTGAGGGTAAATATCGGATTTGTGCGTCTTTAGGATATTAAGATTGATTGAGTGCGGGATTGAAACATCTGGACGGACAGCCTTACAAAAAATTTTGAGGCCACCAAGATCGTACGTATACGACGATCGAATAACATATTTAGCGTGACGTACGTGACATCAGGCGCAGGTTGATAATATTCACGCACAAAAAATGTGAAAGAATTCGTTCTGTTGCTGCGTGGTGGTGCTGCAGGCTTGAGCGCGACGGTTATATTAATTTTGATGAAGGTCTACAATGACCTTCCAAACTCAGCGTGCAAGCATTACGTTCTTATCTGCCATTACAGATGAAGGACCGGACCGACTGAGGTTGATAAGAGTTTCATAGAATTCTAATGCCGAGTGTTAAAAGATTTATAACATATTTTTTATCAATTTCAGGCTCAAAAGCATTGACTTAATTAGTAAATTGGTGTATTTTTATTCATTGTTAGTTTGATATAGACAAAAACTGTCTTCTTGTCTAACGCGATGGATAACTTTATACTAAAATCGTTTAAAATTCATGGAAATTGTTTTCTTTTAATGCTATAAATCACCTCGAAATACAAGCGACTAGACGAGTGCGTAAGGTAGTTAGATATACCGGTCTCTAATGTATTCCTCCTCTTATATGCAGCTATCCGTATGAAACGTTTGCTTGCGAGATAATGGTGTTTTTTTTTAAGTAGACGTTTATTTTCTCTTTTTTTATTTACACGACATTTCAATCAATGTCGCTTTCATTAAATTTTATTTAATATTAAATAAATTGTGGGATAAATCGTTGAACTATGCTTATTAAATTTCATAGCAGCGAGGGCCCTCTCCTTGTGTCATTTTATTTTTTTTTTATCATAAGTGACAGTATGATAGTCCAAAAAACACTTTGGATTCTTCAGTAGTAACCGGAGGTTATTACCTGATGTGTGTCGATGAGTAGGCGCCAGTAGGGGCATAACGTGTGCCATGCTTACGCGCGTGTATGACCTCGCTATAGTTTGATTTTCTTGCGTAACCGTCGCACATCACAAGAGTATATAGCAATATGTGCCTCTCGCGGGAATCGCAATTCAAATTTGCCGATTGCAAGTATATTGCTTCCACTACACTGGTGCGCACAATACTCTTACGAACAGTTGACTTCTGTTGTCTCTGTATAGGTATTCGTGTGTCTCACTGATGATACTCGAGGAGGCAAAACTTATCTACCAGAGTTATCATCATTAGACGATGACCGAATCGTATTGACAATAATATCACGACTTGCTACAATAATAATTATTGATCGAGACGTAAAAGTGCAAATAAGCTTTTTTCACGTTGGCTTTAACATGAAACTAGTTTATATTGTATATATTTAACGCCACATTGTATCTATATAAGTCTTTAAAAGTTTAAATTAAAGCATCGTGCGGTTTACAAGAAAATGTACAAGTGCAACGCAATGTTCAACGAACATAGGACAAATTATTAAATCTACGATCGTTGAAACCCATCCGCACTTCGATAGACAAGAGTGATCCCTATGACGTCTTTTTTCAGCAAGATGCACCCTTCGTTCTCGGAAATAGGCCTGGCTGACTGCAAAAACGCAAAAGTCAGTCGTACCGATAAGACGCTCGAGTAAGACGTGTTCTTACTTTGGGAGGTAAATATGCAGTTTAGGGGACCCACCTCCGATCGCCTTCTAACTAGGCGCGTTCGACGCGTTTTTGTATCCCTAACAACTTTTCCCTCTGACAAAATCGTCGCTCACTGTCCATTAAAAAGTTATTAACAAATAAAGTTGGTAAAATAATAATAAAATTAAAATAAAATAAAAAGAACCTAAAGAACCTAAAGAACCTAATTCTGTAGTTTTACCAACTTTATTTGTTAATAATTAATAACTAAATAATAATAATAATAATAATAATAATAATAATAATAATAATAATAATAATAATAATAATAATAATAATAATACTAATAATAATAATAATAATAATAATAATAATAATAATAATAATAATAATAATAATAATGATAATGATGATAATAATAATAATAGCAATAACAACAACAACAACAACAACAACAATAAAAGTTATTAACAAATAAAGTTGGTAAAACTGCAGAATTAGGTTCTTTAGGTCCTTTAGGTTCTTTTATTATTATTAGTATTTTATTATTTTTATTTTATTTTTATTTTATCTTTATATTATTATTATTATTATTATTAATTAGTTATTAAAAATAAAGTTGGTAAAACGGCAGAATTAGGGTCTATACAACGATGACCTTCGAAATAGGCTCATTCCTTGAACCTCTAAATGTCTTGAAACAAGTGATTCGTCCTGTAGTCGGCTACTGCCGTGTACAATTATATGTACGTAGCGTATGTGATTTTTCAGTCTTTAACGGTTAATATCTTTTTCCGGCGGCAAGAGCGACGCTTTTGCCAGAGAAAAAGTTGTTGGGCATACAAAAACGCGTCGAACGCGCCTGGTTAGATGGCGATCGGAGGTGGGTCCCCTAAACTGCATATTTACCCTTTGGGACAACGACGAAATTCACGTAAGATGTCTAAACATTCCAGTGACCATATGGACCGGTACGTATTTGCCTAATCCGAATGCCATCCAAATATCTCGCGAGGAGATGTTAACCACGGCAAAAGCGAGGTTAAAATCACTCTCACCGGAGGCGCAGAGCTTGAGGTCATCCAGCACATAACATAAATGAGTGACCTTGGGTTTCTGATTCCTGAGTTTTACCCATTTATACCCATGAGATTGACGCAAGACGAGATACAAAAGTGCGGAAGTATTCACGGAATTGCCCTGAAATACGTACATCTCTCGTGTATAATGGGTTAACTCTATGGATTGTAGAACCCTACCGGTTCAAATGAAGAAAAAATGTCCTCCGGAATGGCCGTAGATCTTCTATGCATCTCACTATGCGGAGATGTGCCGCAAGATACTTGAGGAGATACACGATGAGCGCATGTGCGATGATTTGTCAAATATTTTACGATAGTTGATCAACGCCATTGACAGGTTGCATTGATAATGAACTGAGTCCTATGTTATTCGCGTATCATCTATCGCCAGACCAGATTTTCTGTATCGAATATTTCATAAAACGCATTGAGGCAGGTTATCGATTTATGGTCATTTGGATCGAACGGATACCCTTTCTTTGGGATAAGCACAACGCATCCCCACACCAATCAGATCGAAATCGGCATCTCCTCATTTTGATGCGACGCAAAGAGCCGGGCCAGATAACCGTGTGTAAAAGAAAACTTCTTCCACTAGTCGTTAATACCGTCTAGTTCGGGAACAATAAAGTTCTTCGTGTTCAAGATGACCTTGTTAACTTTTTCCTCGTTGGTTGTGGGGGAGATTCTTCACTTTGGTATTGAATTCCCTAGGTCAGGACGATAAATACTATAAAATAACTCGAACTCGATGGGCGGATAAGAGTGCTATTGCTGTGGTGTCTTGTTTGAACGGGGGTTCCTATAATCATATAACGCCTTCCAATAAGCTTCGATCGCTTCTATTGTCGGTATTCTTTTCGCGGGCGATCAAAACCCATAGTCATCGCACCGTAGCCTCAAACGCTTCTGTAAAAACTTTGCATTTTTTTATTATTATTTGTATTACCACCATCCTGAGTCCTTTCCCTTTTGTCGCACTCATTTCCCTAACCGAATTCAAATTCCCCTCCTGTGCGGGTGCAGCCGTTTTCCCTACGATGTCGCATTCGTCGGGGCCAGGAAAACCGCAGAAAACTTGTTGTCCATACAGCCGGTGTCTACGTATGTCCGCGGTGGTAATGCAAGTTAACTTATCAGAGGTACTTAGGGAACCATTTTCTCCCTATAATTTAATTCGCCAGTCATAGTGGTCAGTTAAGTGGACACCGATAAGAACCACGCGGGAGACACCTGAGAGGTTTTGGACATAGATTTAGCAAAGGTGGAGTCCGCATCACCGGGATTAGAGAAAATCACGTGAAAAAATGTCTATTTTGATGTCGACGAAGAACCAAACTCGTACTCACTAATCGGGAGCAGTACTGACTTGACGGTATACGTGGTTTTGGCGTCGCAAGATGGCACAGATCATATGTCAAACCTTGAGCGTAAATACCTTGCCGGATGATATACATATAATCCAGCACACTGAATGTAAAATACATTTAGCGTAGTTGTTGTTGTTATTACTCTTGTTATTATTATTATTACTACGTAGAATTGTTGTAATTATTAAAAAATACCCTATATTGTAGTGAAAAAACTGTAGAACGTAAAATTGAAAAATGAACTCTACTTTTAAGATAAAACCGATAAAATTTTATTTATTTCTAACTGTGCAGTGCGACGTTGCGTCAAGTGGCCACTCACAAGTAATTCAGATGCGTTTTATAACTATATAGCTACTGATATTCTTGCGATGCGATTGTCTACGTGTTGTATTGATCTATCTCGAACGTAGTCCGCGCGATTGCATCCCTCTTGTAACAAAGACGGGGATATAATCGTCCTCGATGCGGTATCGCAGTTTTATCAACAAGTTTGATCAGTGCAATTAACGACGTTTCGACGAGACGACAATGCCGAAGAGCTGAACGCGGTCGACGGAAAACAAGACCCCTCGGAGTGTGGATGCCTCAAACACGATCGATGCGATGACCCCCTGCTCACGTGCTTTCAGTGATAATGATTCAGATCACGAACTTTGACACACGCGCGACAGAGAGCGGCCGATCCATTTCCGTGAACTTCTCTGAACCCTTTGCGCGCTGCATCAAATTTTTTGAAAGATCCGCTAATGTTGCCTGCGCCTATTTACTATACTGACCTCACGAATAATAGGCAAACCTTTCTTTTTTAATGTTAAATTTAAAAAAAGATTCTTATTTCTCATTTGATTTAATTGTCGCTTCAACCAAAACAAAATAGCTTTTTATTAGGATTAACTTTTTGTAGATTTACTTATTACACTGACTGAGCCACCTCCCCTAAGGATTTTTTTGCAAAAATAAATATATCAATACCGACCTTTTAGTATATCAAACACTCTCCGAAAACAAAAACCTGCAAAGTAGAAACTTGCAACTTGTTTCCTCATTGTTTTGTACTTTTGACAAAGTGTCGTTTATAAAAAAGTGTAATGATCAATGTTTGCTTCCTCTTCCTACTTTACAGCTTTTTGTTTATATACTATTAGGTGCGCAACTAAGTTCCTGCTGTTTTTTTTTTATGAAAATGCAACTTTATTGTGAAAAAATGTTTACAAATGAATCATTCAAAATATTGCCCATCGTTAGCGACAACTTTTTCCCATCTTGTCTCAATTTTTACTTTTTGTTCGAATGTCAATCAAAAATAGTAAAAAAGGAGATTTAGTAAAAAATTATTTGTAACATTAACTGTCTTGATAGACCTTTTCATTAAAATTTGACAATTTAAACTTCTCAGAATAATTGAACCATTCGATTCTCGTAAAATTCTATACCAATCTCATTATTCAATCCTCAATTCAATTGTGTAGAAAATTTCAAACCAATATCTTAAAAATTGAGCGAGCTAGAGTCTTAAAAACGAAACCCAAACACACACATACATGTATGCGCACGCATGCATCCATACGTACACAACCACGCGCGCGCGCATACACACACACTCGCACACACACTGTTCTAAACCAATTATCTCGACGTTCTAAACTAGAATTTAAGGAGGTACGACTATCAGCTCGAGTCGAACTTTGAAATCTGAAATGTTATTATGATATAAATAAGATCTTCATGGAACGATTTTCAATATTTGAAGAATATCAAACGTGTAGTTTTTTCGTAATGTGATTCAGAAGTTGACCATTTCGAAAAGGATAAAGCATTGCGAAGATCGGTTCACTCGTTCCAGAGGCAGTATTTACTGACTTTTCGTATAGACACAGGAAACTTGAAACTTAAAAAAACTCGCATTCCGAAGATAAGTCAAATTATTTGAAAAAATATGAAATACGAATTTAACCGTACTGATTTAACACTAAACGAAGACAAAGCTTATGTTTATGATGAGAATAACGAGTCGCAGCGTAAGTATTCTATATTATATAAAATAGGTGAACATAACCTCAAATCTATTTATCCGAGATGATTGGGGTTTTCCGCTAACCATATGTTTGAAACATAAAATTGAATTTACTTTTATTGCTTTAGATCCGTATTTTTCATTTCTAATTGTCCCTATGTATTTTCATGTTAATTTCAAGTAAATTTTGTCGATTGAGTAGTGTCGGACAGCAAATGCCTGACAGCGACTCCAGAGTCGTTGATAGTCTCATACTTTGTTTCGGAATTAATTAACTTTTGTATAAAGCAAACGTTTTCGAAAAAATTAGGCGTAAGAGCGGTCATCGCAATCAAAGATTCTAATATTGAGGGCAATTCGGGATAGCTGCAGTTAAATTTATTTCAAACACATGTTTGACTTTAAAGTAATAGTCGTATCCCCTTAAACAAAAGAAATTCTATTTGAATCTCAAATTAATAGACTCAACTTATCTGATTTCAATAACATAATAAATAATATTTAATTAAAGTTTGTACTTTATTCGACTACCTATTTAAGGCAGTGATTTCGAATGACTTGTCGTGCAATTCAGGTAGTTGTTATCACGTGGTAGCACTTTCTTAACATTTTTTACTTTCTGCACATACTAATTATAATCATATCTGAACGACTGTGAAATTTATGAAAGATTGACAGTTGCAAACTTAATATTTGCATTATAACCTCCAAACTCTCAAAACATTTCATTGTTAAATAGGCGAATAAAATTTGATGACATGTTTCGATTTTATTTGTGCCAGAATTATATATTGATTGCTAACAATTCATTTTCATTTACTTATCTCGAACATAAATATGTTGAAAGTTTTGAGGTGGGACCGAATATTTTTAACGCAATCGCTTGTGTGAATCAAACACTGTTAAAAGTGTTATTATTAACACCAAAATAAGTCAACAATGGTCAAAAGTCCACACGAATCGTCTTTAATACCCTGAATTTTTAACAGTGTACCGAACGCATGCTAATGTCTTGTTTTCTTTTGCCGTTTTTTTAACGATACTAAAGATTTTTATAAAACACCACAAATCGGTCAAGATGCATTTAGTTTTCAATGAACTACCATATAGTTTTTGGCATATTGAAAGTGAAAAATGTACTTGTAGCCCATTAACGGCCTGAGTCTCTCTAGATTCTGCATCCCCCCTTCCCCTCACTCGACGTTTACGATTACGCCCCGCAACACAGTAGCACGATAACTGCCTATATTTGTACCTATATCTGTACAGTATGAAAAAATGAGTTCCTAATAAGGCGCAGAGTTTTATTTGCATTGTTATAATGACGAGGACCGTCAAATTGAAATTTGTTGCAAACAGCTCGGCAATCGAGAGAAGCATCATTCGGTATATAATTGTGATATTGTATATTTATAAACATAGCCATTGACCCGTCACGTTAGTAAAGCGTGGTACTTCACCGATTAGAGCGAAACCCGGGGCGCAAAGTGTACAAGTCTTGCTCTAAAAATAGTCTCATACACCAGGCTGACTGATGAAACGTGCAAAGCATGTACTATCTTACGGTCAGTCTGCTCGCTCCTTTCTTCAGCTTGCGCCCGCGTGGCTTTCAGTCTCTCGACTATTATTTATTAGCGATAATCCGAGCGGTCGATGCGAGATAGAACTGGTATTCACAATCGACTGTCTTGTGCTCTCGTCCAATATACTCGTATACGACTGGCAACAAATAAACAGAATAATAGGAAATATAAATCAAGTTTATTTATTTATTTATTCTCATTCTCTTCCATTAATTTATTCCAGTTAGAGTCATTGGATTTAGAGTTAACCCTTGAGGTACGAGTAACGCAATGTGGTGCGCGCGCGAATTCTATTCAATCGACTGATGTGAGTGACGCATTGCAATATTTAAATTGATGTTTTTAAGCACTCACTTTTAAATAAAACAAGAATGCCCATTGCCATTGGCTTCCTCGCATCTGGGACGTCCATAACCCATCATATTTCAGGAACTGTCGAAACAATTTTGTTATTCATCGGCGTACAGCTTCATTCTGGTGCGAACTAAAAATACTTAGAGTTTAATGCTGTTTATCCAGCTTGAAATATGTTTATTTGAAAAAAATGCTTTGTTTTTTTACCAAAAACATTGATTTTGTGTCCCTGTCGCGTGAGAACTCAATGAATATTAAACATAATGGTTTTTCCTGTATAGCACTTTCTCAAATAATGACAATGAACTCTCACACACAGTTATGACTCATTCGAGTAAATAGAATTATATGAATTGCATAAAAATATGATCTTTTTTGGCTGTTTTATACTTGAGTTCATTATTTTAAAACGCGTTAATGAATTTCTTTTCCTTTCACAGTTTCTCTTCATTTTAATACAAAAAATAAGTATCTAACATTTAAAGCCCGTTACAAAATTTTTAGTGTGAAATATGACTGCAAAACAATTTTTAATAGTATTCAAAATACAGAAAGGTGTGAAAACATAACCTAATTACTATATTTTCACACGAAATACTTTTATTCTTGATAGAAGACATTATTTACTTTAAGAACCTTATCACACAAAATAAATACATATCTTTTTTTTTCATTGTTTATTTTTTTTATAATCAATTATCAATAATATATATGTTTTTTAATGTTATTGAATGCGAAAAAATATGAAAAATACATAATATATACGAAAATAATACCAACTTTATTACAGTATAAATTATTTTACTCTTAATATTGAATTAATGATGATAACACTTTTATTAGTGACATTCAATTATTGTTTAATAAACTATAAACTTCACTGTAACTTTTTGCTTTCTCATAGAAGAAGCTGTGTTCGTAAGAAAAATTTTTCTCCAGATTTTGATGACAGAGTATGTACATAAAAAGCCCTAAAACGTCAAGAAATTATATTTAGAAAAACGTCCGTGCACGTGCAAGCGCGTTAGTGTGTGCGCGGGCGCGTTTGTGTGTGTGTGAGCTTGCAAATTTGTAATGGATATATCTCGAGTACTTCAAATCGCTAACGGATGTCGCATATCATGGTTTTTTAAATTTTTCGAAAAAAGGATGTACGCTCTTTAACTTTCGTGAATTTTTAGCTATCGAGTTAAAACTTTCAAGAAGAATAGGTCAGGGAACAAAGTTGTTCGGTATTGAGTTTGGCAAGACTCGACGAGGGCGTGCAGATTTTATAAAAACATGAATTTTTGTAATTTTTCGAAAAAATAAATAAATATTTTTGCTCCAACTTTCGTAAATTTTCATCTATCAAACTTAAACTTAGCATACAAATTGGTTAGGGTACAAGGATACTTGGTCTTGAATTTGGGGAGAATCGAATGAGTGGTTTACACTTAATCAAATTTGTAATTTTACTTAATTTTTGATTTTATTGAAACTTTGAATATCACTTCCTCTATGAGAAAGCCAAAATTGAGATAACCATTATCCATAGAGGAGATTCCGTGGGTTGGCGAGAATCACGAGGACGCATCGTACAAATTTCAAATTCAAATGCCTTGATCAACGCTTTGACACAGGGTTCATAGGAGTAATGAGTTACGTTCTGGTTAATAAAATGAGGTATTAAGGGAAGGTGGAACCTACTCAGTGAGTAACTAAAACTGTAAACAATAGCATTTAACTCTACTGGCGCACGCGCGTGTGTGTGTGTGTGTGTATGCGAGGGAGAGAGAGCGAGCGAGCATCAAACGCCGAGATTGGCCGAAAAACGGATACAAGGGTAATTACAGATGGTCTCGTTGATAAAACTGATAATTTTTTTACACGAATTTCGACCAATAGGAGCGTGATATTTAACACCACGTGACACCAGCAGGACGAAATTATATTGGTAATTTTTCAATTATTTTCCCGCTGTTGCCAGGTAATAAACAAGAATGTTCAATAGCTCGTAACCCGCGTGAATGTCAGAAACGTCAAATACATTTATTCCTGAAATTTTCAATAAAGCTAATTCTCCCACGAAAATGTTAAATACCAAACTCCTGTCGGTTAAAATTCGTGTGAAAATAATAATCCGCCGAAAACCCCTCGAGCTTGGAATTTAATAAAGTATTTTCAAGCTCTCAAAGTATTATAACTGATAATTACGAACGAATTTTGCTCGTCGAGGTCTTCATTCAATCAGAAAGGTTTCCTACTGATCGTTAGAATAATTTTAACGTTTTCTCATTATTAATTAGTGTATTCAATATGAAAAAAATGTACTAGTGCAGTACAACTAGCATCAAATGCTGGGATTGGCCAAAAAATAGATATATTTTGTAATTATTAACTAGCGTACGTGATATTAAAAAAGTTGTACCTGTGCAATACAACTAGTCATTAGCTAACCTTTCATCTTCGATTAAGAACTTGTAAAGCTATATCGATTCAGAACCATGAGATTTACCAACAAAAAAAGATATAATTATATATACATACATATATTATTGAATAAATTGTTGATGTAATAATGAAACAAAAATCATAATTACAAAGAAATCAGAATTATCAAATACTAAGGAAACTTGTAATTCATTTATGTAATGTATTTATTAATTATTTTTACTTTATTCGATAACTTTAATCTTATATTTATTACCTTTGTCCAATCCGCAAAAATGTATTAAAAATTATAAAATTTTTCGTAAGTTTTACGTTTATATAACACTTTATAATGCAATTTACTTAAATTAAAAACATTTTTAACGAAAGTTGACATTTAAAACACGATTATGCAGCTGTAAGGTAAAAATGTCATTTATATTTTTTATTGGTCACCTTCATTTAAACATCATATGACAACATGATAGCGAAGCGCGACGTCCGAATGATATCTCGAACCGTTTACCTTAAAGTCCATCAGGAATTTTGTATATCTTGGTAACATTTTTTTCAATATCTTTCAAATATAAAAAATTCTAACTAATGTGTGATATCAACATTTTATGATATCAACAAGTTATGATATTTAAAAAATTATATTTTCATGCAATTTTATCCCTAAATCTAGAGTCTCTCGTTAATCGAACGAGATTCGATGCAAAATATATGAAAATATTCCTGAAATTACTCTAGGGTGTCATCTAATCGATTGGCAGAAAATAAAAATTGAAAGTATTCCGTGTTTTTGTTATTGTTATAAATAGAGAACACAATTTAGAATCTTCACAGTCGATCGAACATACCAAAAAGATAGTAAGCTTAAAATTTGAAAAAAAAAACCTAAGCGAATACAAAATACATTGAAAGAAGAATCATTCATGATTCTTTGACTTTGAATTTTGCCCTCAGTTTTCATCCTTGTAACAAGATGCTTAACCTCAAAATTTTCAAGAAATTTTTCTCGAACCCAAATTTTTGGCGCAAGAGTAGGTTTCGCTGAGGTCGTGACAGCCTCACTCTACAGCTTTATATCTTTTTTCTCTTGACGTATATACGACAGAATTTAATTGATAATAAATATATATCACTTGTATACATTTACTTAAAAAAAAAAGCATAAATATCACGATTTTTATTTCAATGTCATACTCGGTCGTTGAATAAACAAAATTACGTCTTTGTTTTACTGTCATTTTTGTTTTGGTAAAACTTTCCACCTTTGATGATGATAAATAGAAACAGTTTTGTATTTTCCCCATTTTCTTGTACAAACATATTTCCGATGGAGTGATTCGCGGATGCGATGTACAAGAAAAAAAGAACGTCTGGAAATGAAATGTGACTAATAATAATACCGTAAAAAGTAATTGTAAGTTTGTACCTAATTAACTTCGTATTACAATACATAAAAGTTGCAAGAATTTAATTAATTATAAGCAACAAGGTACATAAAGAAAAGTCTCAAGTGCTAAATAGCTTTTTACTGCACCAAAAGTCTGATTGACTTGACAGGCATGTTACTCAGTTTCAGGAAGTAAAAAAAAAAAGATGAATTGCGCATGTTCCCTGTAAGAGCAAGTAAAAACCGATACGTCGTTGTCGCGACTCTCGAGAGCTCGTAGCACGAATGACGATCAACATGTTCTTTGCGGCTCATGGATCTCCTCTACACTCGTATCGCAATTAATCATTCAGTCAACTCTGCTTGTTACGCGTGCGAGCGCCCGCGAGAAAAGATCGGAGATTTCTAACGCCAGCACAGCCGGCGCGTTTAAGCGTTCCCGTCGCGACGTGAACGAATGTACTACGTATGGGGCGTTCTAGATCAAAATGACCCATCTTCATTTATTCAATTTTTTTTTCAATCAGCACGTCATAGGTAATTACAACAAAAATCACTAAAATATTATGAAATTAACAAAATAAATAAAAAATACAAATCGTTATCGAAGAATTTTTTTGCTATTTCGAGCGTACTCATTGAATAAAAAAGTAACATAAATTGTAATGGAATGCCCCGTATACATCCTACGTAAGACACTTCTCCGTCTCGAGGCTTTCCTCTTGTTTTTTTATACAACGCAAACATGGGGCGAGACTGACGTCAGAAGGAAGACAGGAAAGCCCGAACACCAATCGTCCTTAAACATAATCCCTTCGGGCAGTCATCGAACCCCTGGACCACTGGAATTAATTTGTTTCACTCGTCATCCCTACAGCATAGATAGCATATACAGTGTCATACGAATCGCAACGATGAATGATCTCGAGAAAAGGGAATAACAAAACAATAACGTCCAACAAGTGATGAATGTTATTGTTATTTCGTGTCAATGAACCGAATTTACAGCGATTGAATCATTGAATTTTTATGCAATAACTTCGTATGGGGCGTTCCCACTAAAATGTTCATCTTCCAGCCCGACTCATCCCGACTATTTAAACAATTATTAACCGAATAATACTCAGAAAATAAAAACACAGTTATTTCGCTGTTTGCACTTGTGGTCAACGGTACCGGCTAAAGAATATTTCGTAATTTTACTGCTTCAAGTGATAATATCTCGGAAATGGCAAATCTGATCGAAAAAGGGATCTGAACAAAATCAGTTCAGTTTTAAATTAACAGCTCAATATAAATAAGAAGAAAATTTCCGCGGGAATGTCTTATACACAACTTTATAAAATTCTTTCTATTTCCAATTGTTTCCACTCGCAACGAATTCCTCGCTAGTTAAAGAATCATCGATACGTGACGAAAAATCTTCGCGACGAGTCGTGCTTACCTCGCTGAAATTATAAAGAATATGTTGTGAGGGTCAAGACTGTCTCGAAAACATAATACGAGAGTGATGCGCTGAAAGCTTAATAACTATCCGACGCAATCCGGTGCGCATTGACAGTACAGCGTCGGTTAATACGTAGCCTTAGATTCGTTGATTTGCTAGAAACACGAGTGACGATCGAGATACGACGAGTATCGTGAGTGATGACGTTGCTCTTCGATCCTCTATACTACAAATAGGCATTATATAATCGTAAATGCCAGAGTTCTGTTATTGCTACTGCTGCTGTTGCTGTTACTGGCCGTGCGTGATCTCACGATCACGTAGAGAGAGAGAGAGAGAGAGGAAGGATCGATTAGCGTACAGGTAAGGCGACATAATTCCTACCGTCAACTCTGACCAGGAACGTGTTTCGCGTGGAACATAACCGCTCGGTTCGTCGCGACCGTGAAATTTGTGCCTGTGTGGTGGGATACTTGACGTTACAGCGACCAAAGTTTTTTTTAGCAATATCGATTACAACTCGTCTGGAGCTGCATTATCGGAGCATTTAAACTAAATGGTCTATCTACGACTCGCGTCTTCGCGTCATTTCTCCGGTTTAATGCGAATTGGAATATCGAACAGTCATTTCATTTAGTTGCTATCGTATGTCAAGTATAACATGACGGTTGTCGGTGTGCGCTACACACCTGTGCAATCTTGTCAATAACTATTACGAGATTTTATCGCGTAGTCATTCTTTTCATCAACAATAATGTAGATTATTTTATATAAAAAAGCTAAACAATAGAAATTTTTCTAGTTGTAATATCTGTCGAATTATTTGCATCAAAGTCGTCGTTCACTTTGATCTGAAATCTGTAAAAATGTCAATTTTGGAGTTAAACAATTCAACTCCAACTGCAAATATATGCAGAGGCATTCCATGCCAACATTGTTAATAAAAACCCTCACATTACTTAAACATTCTATAAATCAAGGAGCGTGAAAGCTTAGACACTGGGTGTATTTGCAATTCTTAAAAGATTGTTGTGCCAAGAAAAATGCTCGATTCGCGGATTAATAAATCGATGGTTTTCTCACATTAATTCAATATATCTGTAAAACAATGAACGGACAAAAAAATATTTCATACATGTTACCGTTTTGGAATTATTGAATTTTTTTAAGTACATAAGTAACAAAAAAATATAACTTTGAGGTACTTATGTTATCTTCGATTTGATCAATAGAGGTAGGGTTTGCCGACGCTGGAAATATGGATCAGCACTGACCTGATGCTGGGAACCGACGTTGGTTTGTAACCTCGTGCAGGGGAGCGGAGCTTCTTTAGTGCTATATCAGTTATTTCCATAACTCTGAATTGTATATAAAAATCATGAATACAAGAGTTATTGACATCTGTAAATGTACACATTACGGGGTTAAATAATTCATATTGAATTGACATTTTTATTTTCTTCTCGAATAATGCAATTTGTTAAATATTACGTTTATAGACGTAGGAGTCAAATTTCAGGAAAATTTATTCAAAGTTCACGGTAGCAGGAATTTTTATTCGTAATTTTCTCATGCGTACGTGGATACCTCGCTGAAATACTGATGAAATTTAAACAAATTTCACGCCAAACCAGATTCGAATTGAAACAATACAA
Organism: Cylloceria caligata; assembly: GCA_963942595.1. Lineage (NCBI taxonomy): Eukaryota > Metazoa > Arthropoda > Insecta > Hymenoptera > Ichneumonidae > Cylloceria > Cylloceria caligata. Next base: position 16,694,571 of record OZ012706.1, on the reverse strand, counting down.
TCGTGGTGCATACAGTTGCAATAAGTTTAAACATCTCTGTTTTACTCCCTTCAAAATAATAAGCGATTCTTCGAAGCTGTATCAATATACACTCAGACACGCGTTTTAGAATTCTGTAGATATACTATACAGGGTGTCCCATTTTTTAAAATATGCTCAAATTTATCGAAAGCTAAGAATTTAATTGAAAAATGTTTCGAACAAAAGTTGTTGTATATGAAGGGGAATATCGGATGAGCATATCAGTTTTTGGCTCCGGAGGCCTTGCTGGGTCGACTGAGGCCCAACTTTTTTTTTCAATTGGAATATCCTATTTTTTATTGCATTTTTTTGTTTCTCGTTAAAAAATGAGTAAAAACAGGCCCAAAACGTTATGCGAAATTTTCCCGTAGAAAGAGTGGCAATTCGTCAATCTTTGCGAAGAAATAAAAAACTGAACAATTCAATTAAGAAGTAGTCTCGACTATCACATTTAGATGAATTCAGCCCTCTTCAGGGCTACATGATGTAACGAAACCCAACCGAGCAACCTCCCCGCGGTGTATATCGGGTAACGCTAAGACCGGCAGTTCTTAAACGCTTAGTAATGCTTAAAAAATAAAACAAACGAACGCTTATTGAAGAGTTGCTTCAATGTTTAACAATTAATCGTAGAATTCGTTGTCATTTTTAATTGACAAAGTGGCAAAGATTGACGAATTGCCACTCTTTCCACGGGAAAACTTTGAATAACGTTTTGGGCCCGTTTGCAGACGAAAAACGAAAAATGACTCGGAGTAAAACTTACTTTATTTTTAACGAAAAATTAAAAAATTAAATAAAAAATAGGAAGTTCCATTTAAAAAACAAAAGTTGGGCCTCAAGAGACCCAGCAGAGGCCCCGGACCTAAAAAATGATACGCTCATCCGATGTCCCTCTTCATATAAACTTTTACAACAACTTTTGTCCGAAAAATTTTTCAATGAAATTCTTAGTTTTCGATATATTTGAGCATATTTAAAAAAATGGAACACCCTGTATATGTAATGCGTAGATATTATAAACGAAAAGGCTGGTTGTCTATAAACAGCATGTAGCTATTCGGAACTAACACAAATGTTATTTCAGCACACCGAGGCAAACGCTTGCGGGGATCGCTCTCGTATCATGGATTGCAGTCGAGTTATCGACGTGCGATTGGTAATGGTAAAAAAAAGGTTGAGAAAAAAGTCGATGGAAGGAAAAGCCGATGAAATAATGCTCCGGTGGGTGCGGTGGTATCTGAAAAAGAAGTTGCAAAGTAGAACCATGCCCGTTGCTTTCTCATTCTTCCACAGCTTCCTCCGTGAGAAAGTCAGCTGCTCAATTTTGACTTTCTCATAGAGGAAGCTGACCAAAATAATGAGGAAACAATGTGCAAGGTGCTACTTTGCAACGTTTATCTAACTTTTCAAGGAGCACTTCTGTGTGCTACATAATTTAGTCCAAAGGTTTTAAAAATAATCATTCTTGAGTTACAGACGATTTCATTTTGTAAACTACGCACACACACACACACACACACACACGCACAAGTCGCGCGTGCATCTTAATGTTTTTGGATTATTTTTAGATTCATCACAACGAAATCTAAACAAACAAAAAAATGTTCATGTAAAAAATCTTCCTCTATGAGAAAACTACAATATGTTACCACGTATGCTACGCAGTAGAGTAATTCACGGTGTTTTGACTACACAAGCTTTTTTTCATTGTATGATATTTTATTCATTATTGGAACTCACGATTCTACGGTCTCTAATTTTTTATTTTTCTTCTTTTATATTTTTAGAATTTCTGAAATCAGGTTTTGCGTCGTCAAACCTGAGATTCCTGCTGACCTTGCCCTTCTCCCGTAGATGGAATTGAGAATTTTACGTCCTTGTGACCATCCAACGCGAAACAGAACAACGAATGATACGAAAATTGACAGACGATCAAAAATCGTAGTCGGTTACCCGTTAGGTTATATTTTGGTATTCCCCGACGTCACCGAGTATCCAAATTTGAAATCCGTCTTCACCGAATACTCGAATTCGAAATCGGGTATCCGATTAGTCGGGTACTCGTCAATATTGTTTCAATGTAATCTGATTTATAGAAGATGGAAGCAAATTTTTTTTGTGCTTCAGCGATTACAATAGAACTCATGAATTGAATGAATTAAAATCAAAGTGCCTTACATTGTGATACCAACTGTCAAAGTAAAGTTAATATTACAGCCGCATACGAGTGTGATCATTCTATCCGATCAGGGTACTCGTCAATATTGTTTCAATGTAATCCGATTTATAGAAGATGGAAGCAAATTTTTTTTGTCCTTCAGCAGTTACAATAGAACTCAAAAATTGAATGAATTAAAATCAAAGTGTCTTACATCGTGATACCAACTGTCAAAGTAAAGTTAATATTACAGCCGCATATGAGTGATAGATTCTACTGATTTTTTTTTACAAATGTGAAGTGACAATCAGCGTTGCTTGATATTGATTTTGGATAAGGATTCGAATTTTGTGGGATTTTGAATATTCTATATGTTGTCACTGCTAAACGAATTAAAAAAGTAGTCACGATAACCATTTCCAGCATATGTTGTGTCGCGAATCAATTACAGAAATCAAATCGAAATAGTATTCCCAATTATTTTCGATTGGTTAGCGAAAAATAGTAACCAAGACCAACGACTTGATTCCTGTAACCAATCGTAGTGCTGTCACCACCACGAGCTGTTAGGTGGTGCAACTAACGTCGCCGTTAGTTGCGACGAGCATGCGGATAATACCGGCAATCTACGAGTTAGTTCCCATTACCAATCGCTTTCCTTCTAAAACCAACCGGTTGGTCCGTGCTACGAGTAAAACTTTTCACAAAGGCAAACGTCGCCATTGTTTCGAGTGATAGGTGGTTGTGGAGCGGACGAGGGCTTGCAAAATATAAAAGTAAAATGCATTGAATATATGGTAAATCTACAGTGAAGTATCGTGAATAGATGACCTTCGTCTATCGAAGTATGGCGCGAAGTACGTGCCGGTCCTCGTCAATGCAAATAAATAGAAATCTCCGTATTAACCTGGTTTATCTTTCGTATTACGCCGAACCGATGGATTGTACCAACCAACCGGTAAGCTGTGGTTGTCATCTCGGTTGATTACCGTTAGTACCGATATTTTACCAACTGTAGTTTCTAGAACGACCTGAGTATTCGACGTTATGCTAACTATTCCGGTTGGTTGCCGAAACCAATGTGTCAGTTCCCCCAACTACTTTATTCTTTCCCTTAATACATTTGAAAGATTTGAAGATAGCGAGCTTCAACTTTGTACACATATGGAAGGATGTTAAGGGGGATGTTCGACGTAAAATTTGATTACAATCGATGAAGGCGTTGAAGATACATAAAACATAGAATTTTTTTAATTCAAGATTGCTATAGCTTGCAGAATACAAAACCTACAATTTGGGAAACACTTGAGCAATCGATCTAAAATTCGTCCCAATAACTTGTCATTATTGGGTACAAATAGTCATTTTAATATATCGAAGCAACGAGATTTACGAGCATTTTCAATTTATATAATTTCTTTATTATTCCAATTTCATAAAAATTCAGTTTATATAGTTGCTAGGTTAATGTGGTAGCTCATACGCGTCATTGCAATTTTCTATCTTTCCGACAAAGCTCTATCAATGAGAAAGTAAAAATTGATCCCCGTACTTCCTCATAGAGTTAGCTTTGTAAAAAATGAAAAATAATAAAGCAGCAACGCGCAAGTTCTACTTTGCATCTGTGTTTCAATACTCAGGTGTCAAGTCGATACCGTGTCCCTTGATAACGGAATCCATCAACGGTAGAGTGAAGAAATATTTTTTCCATTATACAGGGTGGCTGATTTATCTGAAGACATTGAAATATTTCGAAAACTACGCATCGGATCGAATAAAGAAAAAACACATGTTTAATTTTTAAGCATCCCGATGGTGAGAGGCAACTAGGGACTCACCTAAAACAAGCACCCCGATGGGAACAAAAAACTACTACGTTCATGTCGTTGTTCCTGGGTAACGCTAAAAGTAGTTGTTGTTAGAAATATTTATAGGTGAAACTCCACAATATAAAAGAAATACAATGACTGGTATAATATTAGTTGCAAGTGAACAGAAAGTATTGACGAGGTGTCGTTGTCGCGGCTTGGATCTAGAATAGTCGGGGCTCGCCCGATCGATGGCATCCAGAGGTCCCAGTACTACGTCAGCCCCTCCTCGTGGCGGACAAGGGCCTCTTATCGTCTCAAAGGACCTTCCCCGAGATCCCTGATGACTCGTGGTGTTTATTTATCTTAGCGACACCAGAAAAGCAACGCTTGGTCTTGAGTGTCGCTATGTCGCTTTCATTGTTAACTTATTGATAAACGAATACATGTTTTCGATTGCTGCGTCATGTGTGAGAAAATTTAATATTAACAATAAAGTCAAATCAATGGATTTTATCATGGAAAACCAGGAAAAAAATAGGGTTTTCCAATCATGATTTTGAAGCAACTTCCATTTTCACCACAATGGGGTAGGGATGGGGGGAGGGTGGATCGAGTTTCGTATCGCTGAATAGCTTTTTGAAAAATTAAACATGTGGTTTTTCTTTTTTCGATCCGATGTATAATTTCTCGAGATATTCGCCAAAATCAGGTTTCTTGCGATTACAGCGCCATATATTACGAATCGAAAAAAAATGTTTCAGATAACAGTTATTTATTTTTTATGGGGAATCCGAATCTGCAATAAAAATTGGGGGTTTCCATTTACGATTTCAAAGTTACCCCTACCCCACCCCAGGGGGTGGCGGTGAGGGGTCGACTTTGGTATCATTGGATGACCCTTTTCCCGGCGAACAAATTTTATTCAGAACTTTTTTTGATCCGATGCGTAGTTTTCGAAATATTTCAATGTCTTTAGATAAATCGGCCACCCTGTATATCATCTTATTGCAAATGGGCATTGTTAATTCAACATTAAAAAAGCTTACACATAAGTAAACAGATGCAGGCAACCTGGGCGAGGTGAAACCTCTGTACTTCACCTATGAGTGCGAAAGAGATAGGCTAGCATCGCGCTCACGGCGGAGTGAAAGAGAAGCAGCACATCGGTGTTGCTTCTCTTTTACTCCACCGTGTCAGCCATACTGGTTCTACCTCTTTCGCACTCATGGATGTTTGGCCTCCCTTTAATGATATACAAAGTAGTCATGTCGGACGATGAGACGCAAGTTGACAGCACAGTGAAGTAACCAGATTAGAAGTTATTTAATTAATGAGTGTGTCTTTCGAATTTACGAGCAGGACCGAGGTTTATAAATTCTGTAAACACACAAAATTGAAAGAAAGAAAACAATTACATAAAATCATAAGCAAAATAATTTTTCCAACACTCATGTTGAGTTTCTAAGAATGTAGAAAAGTATGTGTCGTACGTGATAAGGAATTAGTCGAGGGACAACAAGACGCCAACGGTTCATAGAGTCTGAATCATTATAATTCCTATCGACGACACTACAATTACAAGTCTTGTTATGTTTCAACGAAATCGCGGCAATTTCTGCCACACGATTGATAATTTCTTTAATATCTGAGGAAAAGTTGACCTCTTTTTTGAGTCTAATGATCCTACAAGAGTCCTGCCAAGGTTCTATGTGTTAGGGTTAGGGAGTATGCAAAACTGGAGGAAATACGTAGTTATAGATAAAGTGTCGATCCAATGCGCGACTTGTTATACACTCGCAGCGAGAATACAGAGGCGAAGAGTGTCGACTCGTGTCGTACGGCTCGTTTAACGCAAATCTCGTCTCCGGCTGGACAATGACCCGCCGCGCTTATTTATCGTTGCTATTACGCACTGTTTTAACGTCGGGAATGCACTTGTTGGTTCGTACAGCAACAGTAAAGCGTGCGATGTACTCGTGCGACAGTAAATTGTAACATGCTACTCTGAATAGCACGTATATAAAATGACAGAATAAAGTGTATATAGCAAAGCGAAAGGGCGAGCATACCGAGAGGATTCGTCGGCGAAGCTTTATTCATGCGTCATTAAATTCTATACATATGTATAGCTGTAAAATTCGCACGGATAAGTTAGTCCGAAGGGGCATTGGGGCATGAACACGTAATCCGTCTATTCGTAATAACGAGAATCTACATCTTGAATCGAAGAGAGTAACGGCGATTAAACCGGTGCAGGCTCATTGCACCTCTCGTAAACCTTCATCCTGATACTGCAGACAATAGAATAAATAGTTGCTAGATCGCAATGTTAGCAGCTGATATGAAGCCTATGTGACATCAATAAAAAAGGGTCATCCCTTTGCACTTTCGAGCAGCGAATCTCTTATTATTTCCTAACTAAACCTGCGATTACGAAGGCATTTGTTCTTCTGACAATTGTTCTGGCTTCGGTAGTTTTTATTCTGAAAAAGGCTTTGCTATTAAAATCTAAGAAAAATAGCAGTAAAGCTCTTTGGAAAGATGTAAAACTCTGACTAAAGAATAGCAATTCATATAAAATATTAAACCTTTATAAGTCACAAGAATATCCCCACTACTCGGCTCTACGATAAGAACGTGTTACCACCATTCTCCTCTTCATAGTCCCATTTCAAGACGGTTTCGGTCGATGTGATTTATAAAGAGTTAGTAATTATATTAAGTCAATAATTAATACGAAATAGATCGTTTATTGATTTAATAATTATAATTCATTATAATGTAATCATAATAATAATTGATTAAATCCATTAGTTATTGCAATATAATGATATTTATATAATATTTATATTTAATATAATATTTATACGCAAGGGTATTTCTTTGGCATAATTGTTGTGCGTTTTGTTGTTTGAAATAATGTTTTCCAATCAAAACTTATGTGAATTACAGGAAAGTTTCCCGGAAAGGTGAAAGTTTCATTAAACAATTGTGACATTGATATAAAATATTGATTACTTTATTATGTTACTGACTGAATGTTCCTATTCGCGTCCATGCTCCCTCTACTGGACACTTCAACGAACAATTGAATTCTCAGACGAGCTAAAAAAATACCTGATAATACGTGCAGTGAAAAAAATCAGCAATTCGTCCCGTACATAAAGTTGAAACAAGAAGAGTAAAGACACCAAGTAAACGCGAGTTATTCTCACATTTTCTATTGCACGTCAAGATCTGAGACTATTCTTTATAGAGTAGTTAGGGGATCATTTTTATCGAGGCTGGTAATATTCTCCGTATATGACCAGTATCCGTCGAAACTGTTGAAAGGTTCGACTTCATATGGTGCAAGCTTTCTGTGGTTTTTCTTTTGCTCACGTGCGAATATGATACAATAAGGGTGCAAGTCAGCTGCTAATACAATCAAAAAGGAGACTGAGCTTGTAAATGGGAAGGGTTCCCTCAGTACTGTGGAACAAATATATATACCAGATGTACAAGTATGAAATACGGATTTCAGACAACAGGTGGCGCACGAATGCAGTTTGTGCTATAAAGATTTGATACTGCGCCATTTTGTTGTGTCATCAACAAGTGTCAGACGCGCACAAGTGATAAATTGGAAAAGTGTGTGCATAGTGTTGTGTTGTTGTGTTCAATATGTCGAAATTTATACCGAACAAAGCGCATTCACGGACAGCATGAATTTTTTGTTTTCATTTGAAGAAAACTGCTGCTGAATCATACCGATTACGTCGAGAAGCTTATGGTGCATATGCTCCATCGCAAGATACGTGTGAACGATGGTTTCGGCGTTTCAAAAGTGGTAACTTCGATGTTGCAGCCAAGGAACGTGGAAAGCCGCCAAAAAATACGAAGATGTCGAATTGCAAGCATTGTTGGACGAAGATGATTCGCAAACACAAAAACAACTCGCCGAGCAATTGGGCGTTATTCAACAAGCTGTTTCCAATCGGTTACGAGAGGCGGGAAAGATTCAGTACATCGTTAGATGGGTACCACATGAGTTGAACGACAGGCAAATAGAAAAGCGCAAAAACACATGTGACATTTTGCTCGCTCGGTACAAAAGGAAGTCGTTTTTTCATCGTATAGTTACAGGGGATGAAAAGTGGATTTATTTTGAGAATCCCAAGCGTAAAAAATCATGAGTAGACCCAGGCGCACCATCCACATCGACCGCAAGACCGAATCGCTTTGGCAGAAAGACGATGCTCTGTGTTTGTCGGAACCAGAGAGGCGTGGTCTATTATGAGCTGTTAAAACCTGAGGAAAAGGTTAATATTAAACGTTACCAACAACAATTGACCGATTTGAACCGTTCGCTCCTTGAAAAAAGGCCAGAATACCGAAACATTCAACACAAAGTCATTTTTCTTCATAACAATGCTCCATCTCATACGGCGAAACCGGTTCGCGACACGTTGGAAGCACTCAGCTGAGAAGTTCTACCCCATGCGGCTTACTCACCAGACTTGGCTCCTTCCGATTACCAGTGGTAATTTACCACTTGTTTGCATCGATGGGTCACGCACTTGCTGAGCTGCGCTTTGGTTCGTACGAAGGTGTGAAAAAATGGCTCGATGAATGGCTCGCAGCAAAAGGGGAAGATTTTTACTGGCGTGGTATTCACAAATTGCTCGAAATATGGGAAAAATGTATAACGAGCGATGGAGCATACTTTGAATAAAGCACTTTTCATCATTCTTCCGAACGTTTTTTTAGAAAAAAAATCCGCATTTCATACTTGTACACTTGGTATACTGGAGTGTGTAAAAAAAAATAATAATTTTTTTTTGTTTCTTTCTACTCTCAAAAGTAATATTGATTTTAAAATATACTTTGTACTGAATTGATACACCGAGAGAAATGATTTGATTCAATCGAATAGATCGGTACGTTAAAATTTCTTTCATTGAATCAACTAAATATTTATTTGATTCAATGAAAATAATTACTTGATTCCAATGATGTCATGCATTTGAACCACAATGAGGATATTTCATTGCCTTCGAGTAAACATTTATTTGATAGTACGTACTAAAGAAACGATTTGTGTTATTCGAATAAATAATATGTTTGAAATCTCCATTTCAAAGAGATATTTATTTGACGGCATCATGCGCGCTGCTGCTCGACGAGAGATGTGATTTGTTTTTTCTAATAGTGTTGTATCGAGAGCGCAAGACCGGCAAAGTTTTTGAAGGAGGCTCCGCGAATACGTTACTACATTCGAAGGTATTATATGTAATAATAAATGAACATTAAACGACTCCTCGAACCTTTCCTCGGTTAGTACGGCAAGCATGTAAAAATAAAACATAACCTATAATGTAATTATAGAAGAGGAACACGACCTATTTATAGACATATATAAAAAAGTTTTTTTGCTTGTGTGTGTGCATGTGTGTGCGTCGCGCGCATGATGCACGACATTTCCAAGCCAAAAATGCAATAAAACACCGTTTTTTTGCAATAACAAATGGTTCATTGTAATGTTTCTGTTAGTACACCTTAACTTTAACTCCTTTAGAGTAAAATTCAAGTAAGAATATACATCCAAAGTGAAAGTGTCCCATATGGCACGCCAGGCACTACTACGGAATTTGGTGAGATTCGCTCGAGAGATTTAAAACGTAGAATTTGAACGAAATGTAACCTAATATCGTTATGAGACTGAGCAACAAATGAAAGTTTCATTGAAGTAAATAAAAGTGATTAGTAGGCTTCGATATAATTTTTACTGATTCTATGCCACCGCATTTAATATTAATATTAATATTAATTTAATACAATTCGCGATCAATTAAATAAAAGATATTATTAAATTAAATGTATTTATTTATTGACGGCAAATAAAAGTTTCGCAGGCCAAGATTGAGTGACATTTAAGAATAGTTTTTCCGTGCTCTTATTTTGCGCGGTGGATTGCGTAGCAACTCGCGTATCAGCTGTAGGTAGAAGAAAAAAAAAAAAAAAGAAAATTTTTAAAGAAAATAAAAGTGCGCAAATTTGAAAATTGCACATTCATTCCTCGTGATTTTCGCCGACCCACATATTCTCATCTACGGAGATTGGTTATCTCAATTCTGGCTTCCTCATAGATGAAGTGATATTACAATTTTCAATGGAAAATTAAGTAAAATTGCAAATTCATGAAGTTTAAACCCCTCGATCGAATCGCACCAAATTCAAAACCAAGTATCCTTATCTCCTAGCCAATTCGTATGCCAAGTTTAAGTTTGATAGATACAAATTTACGAAAGTTAAAGCAAAAATATATTTTTTTCGAAAAATTACCAAAATTTATGATTCAACAAAATTTGAACGCCTTTTTCGAATCTTGCCAAACTCAATATGGAACAACCTTGTCCCCTGGTCTATTCTTATAGAAAGTTTTAGCTCCATAGCTCAAAGTTTACGAAAGTTAAAGAAAACACACTCTTCTTTTTCAAAAATTCGAACAACCATAAAATGCAACGCTTGTTAACAATTTCGGCGAAAATTTCAGTAAACCGAAGGGGGTTGCGACACGACTCGTGTGCAAAGTTTCAAAAAGATTCATAAATCCGTTATCGAAATATAGCCATTTCAGTTTTGCAAGCTCATCACACACATACGCACCGACATTTTTTTCTAAATACGATTTCTCGACATTTTGGAATATTTTAAGTACTCTGATATCAAAATCGCGGGGAAAATTCTTTTCACGAAAGCAATGCTTCCTCTACGAGAAATCAAAAAAATTATAAAATAAAAACGTTATGATGAAAAGTCCCTAAAAACGCAATATGTCAAAAAACTTGAGACAAATACATTTACATTCACAAATACTTATAAAAAGTTGAGAAATAAACTAAACATATTCGATGTACGCATTTTCAACTACATGTTTCTTCTTATTTGCACTTGGTACAAACATATGTTTATTTATTTATTCATTTATTTATTCACATTATGCACGAGACGAATCCCAATTACGGAATCCGATGTCGCATGTCACAGCTACATCTAGAGGTCTTATTATAAAATCAAAAACTACAACGACAATGTAAGCCTTCGAAGACTTATAAAGGGTGGTTAAATTTTAAGGGCCGATGTTGATTTTGAATAAAACACAAATTATTTAGGAAATTATTGTCAATTCTTTTTATTATGATAATATGGTATGGTTCAATTATGTATGGAACAAAATATCGGCCAAATGGCCGCCGCGACCTCGGCGGCACACCTCCATCCGATGGTCCAAATTTTCGATGACGCTTAGGCATAATTGAGGTTCTATGCCGTTAATGTGCCGAATTATCTCATCCTTTAGCTCTTGAATTGTTGCTGGCTTATTGACGTACACCTTTTCTTTCAAATAACCCCAAAGAAAGAAGTCCAACGGTGTCAAATCACATGATCTTGGCGGCCAATTGACATCGCCACCACGTGAGATAACACGGCCATTGAATTTGTCGCGCAAAAGAGCCATTGTTTCGTTAGCTGTGTGGCAAGTAGCACCATCCTGTTGAAACCACATATCGCCCACATCCATATCTTCCAATTCGGGCCATAAAAAGTTCGTTATCATCTCACGATAGCGAACACCATTCACAGTAATTGCCTGACCGGCCTCATTTTGGAAAAAATACGGCCCGTTGATGCCGCCAGCCCATAAACCGCACCAAACAGTCACTCTTTGTGGGTGCATTGGTTTTTCGACAATCACTCTTGGATTATGATTCGCCCAAATGCGGCAATTCCGCTTATTGACGAATCCACTGAGGTGAAAATGTGCCTCATCACTGAAGATGATTTTCTTCGAAAATTGATCATCCACTGTTGCCATTTCTTGCCACCATTCTGACCATTGACGACATTTGGAATGGTCAAGAGGCTTTAGTTCTTGAGTCAATTGCACCTTATAAGCGTGTAAATGCAAGTCTTTATGCATAATGTTCATCAACGACGAGCGTGAGAGGTGCAATTGTTGGGCACGACGACGAGTTGAGGTGGACGGCTCTTCAGCCACACTATCGCGAACAGCAGCAATATTTTCTGCAGTACGAGCTGTACGAGCATGCACTGGTGTTTTAATATCTCCTACAGACCCGGTTTCCTCAAATTTTTGCACGATTTTTCCGATTGTACGCACATTTGGACGATTAAATTGACCGAAGAAATCACGAAGTGCACGATATGCATTTTGATTTGAACGCCCATTTTCATAATAAGCCTGAATAACTTTAACGCGTTGCTCGATTGTGTATCTTTCCATGGTTCAAATTGAGTTAGTCTGAAATTGAGAAATGTCAAATGAAATGCAGAAAAAAACTTGACGTTTAGGTGTGGTTCACATTCAACATCGGCCCTTACAATTTAACCACCCTTTACATTGTTCGTTGTAAGCCCTTGAAGGCTTACATTATCAGCAGACAGACAGCGTATCGTTCTATGAGCTGCGTACAAATAGGCAGCCCTGTGTTCGCATACAGCGCTGGGCTGTTGTCAACATCCCGAACCAGTACATATCAACTTTGTACCAATATTGGTTTATGAGCTTGGTGCAAGACCTTGGCAGCTAGGGCCGGCCAAGTATCGTAAAATTTATTAAACCTAACCTGTGAAACCTTCCCTTGTTATCCACCCTGTTTTGTCCCTGTACTCTGAATAATGAAGAAGGTTGCGCATTGGAGGAAATAAATTTCTTCTTTTAGTTCTTGCGTGCGTGGTGAAATCTAGCGGTAGTCGAAGGGTACTACATTGTAATAATCACGAAGGAGCTATTCATACAATTATAATCAAACTTGAAATATAGGTAAGTACGTTTGACTTTTAAATATTGCTCTCTGCCCTTTTGTCTAGTACTTTTATCGTAGCGTACATTTAATTTAATTAATGAATGAATGATATTATTTTTTATCAAATAGTGAATTAGCCTTAATTCACAACTAAATGTGTGGCGATAGAATTTGGCAAAAAAGATGAAAATGCTATCGATAACTGGTCTATCTGTATGGGTCAATGATTCTTTCCTTCAAAAGCCTGCGTCAATCTTCACCTTTAAATCTTCAAGATGTACAACTGCAAATCGGATCAAATACTTCTGCACGACTACGATAAATTCATAACATTTAAATCCTCATAAGAATCATTGTCCTCTGAATGAATGATATTATTAATCATCGAATAGTAAATTAGCCTTAATTCACAACTAAATGTGTGACGATCGAATTTGGAAAAATATATGGAAATTGTATCGATAAATATCTAACTTTATGAGTTTGTGATAAAACCTTGAGATGTATTTGAGCGAACAGGCTTAAATACTTCTTCACGAATTAGATAAATTCATGAAACTCAAATCCTTATAAGGATCCTCCTCCTCCTCTGAATGAATGGTATAATTAATCATCAAATAGTGAATTAGCCTAAGTTTACAACTAAATGTATGACGATAGAATTTGGCAAAAAATATGGAAATGCTATCGATAACTGTCTATCTGTATGGGTCAATGATACTTTCCTTCAAAAGCCTGCATCAATCTTCGTCTTTAAATCTTCAAGATGTACAACTGCAAATCGGATCAAATACTTCTGCACGACTCAGATAAATTCATAACATTTAAATTCTCATAAGAATCATTGTCCTCTGAATAAATGATGTTATTAATCATCGAATAGTAAATTAGCCTTAATTCATGACTAAATGAATTATCGATGAATGTTTAACTGTATGGGTCAATGATCCTTCGCTCAAAAAGTTTACGTTTATTAGCTGTGAATGAAGCCTGTTCCATCGAATAATTTCGGTTGTACTCGTTAGCGAAAGCGATGCCTTTGAAGATCTTGTGAAATCGATCGGTACTGTCCCGATATTTTCGCTTAAAAAACAATCCAGCGACATATCCATCCACATGGTACTCGATGTATCCGTAACGAGAGATGTTGGAGCGAACTTTTCGTTATGTGCACTCGATGCTTTGCGTGTTTCCTCTTAACATACTACTGTGTTCAAAAAGTAAGGTGAATTTTTAATTTAAACTTCCCGCGTTAACCGAATCGGACAAATGAATTTTTTTTTCTAGTTGGTAGGACTGTTAGTGACATCTGTGACAAATTACATGTCAATATCATCATTAGTTTTTAGTTTACGCTTGGTTTTGTGAACAAAGTAAAGTGAACTTGGCGATTTTTACGATGTCGAATTTTGTTGAGCAAAGAAGTGCTATTAAATTTTGCTTGCGGAATGAAATTTCCGCCGCTGAAACGTATCAAATGTTACAAAAGGCCTTCGGTGACGAGATTATGTCACAGAAAAATGTTTACAAGTGGTACAAAGACTTGAATGTTCGCTTTTATCACCCGCAGCAATGACAGATGCAGTTTTTTCGAATCCCTTTTTAATTCGTTGAAAACCCACTGATCATCGATAACACGGTCTCCGGTGGTACTTTTTCTTCCAAAATTTCACTTCTTTATTTCAATTTGATTTCGTGTTATCGAATTACCACATCGAGAGAACTTCTCGAATAAAATTCAACCAAACAACGACAGTACTCGAATTCCTTTTTAACTTGATGATGGAATAAATAAAGTAATAAAGTAATAATAGTAATAAGGTAATAAAGTAAACGAGGAATTAACACGCTGCCTCGATTCAAATATTCGCGCTCTCGAACTAGGCGCCTCTACAAATAATTTGCTTGAACAAACAAAAAACGATTTGTTTTCGTGTGTCCTTTCTTTACTTTATTTGTTTTCTAGTACCTCAACTGCAATTCACGATCGTTGAACGTCGCATGGCTCCCTACAACTTGAACAATAGATCTTTCAATCACATTGTGTGATTTCAAAAATTCCAATAACTTGCTCTGGTCATGATACAATTACAGAAATTCCATGAATTCGCGAATACAACCTTTTCAATCCATTGTTAAAACTCGAGGATTAAGGAAAAATGAAAAAAATTATAACAAGCGTCCGTGAGTCGGGACCCGCGTCTCACCGCGCAGTAACCTCGCCTCTCTATGTCCGTCTTATCTTCCCAATGGTTCCCATCAACACTGTCCTTTGACTAATGTATTCAATAAAGACAGAGAAAAGAAAATTGAGAAAATTGATCAAAATTCGCAAAGAAAAAACAAAAGTTTCAGTATAGCTTCCTTATTTCTTTCATACAATCCATTAACTTGACGACGAAGTACACACATTGGCAAAAAAATAGTGTAAACTTCAAAATTCGGATAAGCCCGTTTCTAAATGATTATTTACTAAAAATGGTATATCACGCCGCACGTGGAATATCATATCTACTTTTTATTCTCTTCAGCAACTTCTAATTCCAGCGAGGTATCGAGGAATAAAAATAAAAATATTCTCACAATGAAATGTAAAGCTATGATGAAAAAAAAAATGAACGAGAGTGAGAGAGAGAGAGAGGACCCGAGGACGAGCGACGCATGTCGACTTATCGGTAGGTGGACGGCCTGCTATCACAGGGCATCTCAACCAGGGTGCCAAGCTTTTATACATCGGAGTAACACGGGAGGGCAACCGCATCAGTTCTTACGCTTGCCATATTCCATTCTATCACTGCCAGAGCGAGCCTCGATAAAAAATATTGTTGAATCCGATTTGAGCGCCGCTGCGGACGGTAAATAAGCCTCTCCTGACTGGCGTGGCCTCAAAAAACAGCCAAGTTCAAACATTTCATACTACATTCAACCAGTATATATCTATAGTATATTTATATGCTACAGTATGCACAGATACACTGTAGAGTTCTATATGGAAGCGCTCGTGTATCGAATAAGTAATGGTAGAGCACTTCTTCGTGTGTGTCGTGCTAAAAATGACCAAGAGGGAATGTGTGACATCATTAATTATTTAAACTGAACAATACCAGGGACAATGAGGTTCGTATATATGTGTAATCCTCGATAAAAGCATCTAAGGGATGAACAAAATACGAAAATCAGGCCTCGAATCTATAATATTGTTGCTATAGCGCTAAAATCGTATGCCACGAAATTGAATTAAAGAACATGCAGCACGTTTCCACCTGTGACATTATTAATTATTTTAACTAAACAATGACAGAGACAAATACGTTCGTATATATATGTAATCCTCGATAGAAGCACCTAATCAGGCCTCGAATCTACAATATTGTTGCCATAGCGCCGGAATCGTATGCCACGAAATTGAATTAAAGAACATGTAACACGTTTCCACGTTCCACGTGTGACATCATTAATTATTTTAACTGAACAATGACAGAGGCAATTAGGTTCGTATATATGTGTAATCCTCGATAGAAACACCTAAGGGATGAATAAAATACGAAAATTGGGTCTCGAATCTATAATATTGTTGATATAGCACTGAAACCATATACCACGAAATTGAATAAAAGAACAGGCAACACGTTTCCTTCGTGACGATCCGGTCAATATTCCTGCGAGGGATATGTATGTAAAGGGTGATTTTTTAAGAGCTTGAGAACTTTTTTTTAAAAAAAAACGCATAAAATTTGCAAAATCTCATCGGTTCTTTATTTGAAACGTTAGATTGGTCCATGACATTTACTTTTTGAAGATAATTTCATTTAAATGTTGACCGCGGCTGCGTCTTAGGTGGTCCATTCGGAAAGTCCGCTTTTTTATCGACAAATTTTGTTCAGCGATGAGGCTCATTTCTGGTTGAATGGCTACGTAAATAGGCAAAATTGCCGCATTTGGAGTGAAGAGCAACCAGAAGCCGTTCAAGAACTGCCCATGCATCCCGAAAAATGCACTGTTTGGTGTGGTTTGTACGCTGGTGGAATCATTGGACCGTATTTTTTCAAAGATGCTGTTGGACGCAACGTTACGGTGAATGGCGATCGCTATCGTTCGATGCTAACAAACTTTTTGTTGCCAAAAATGGAAGAACTGAACTTAGTTGACATGTGGTTTCAACAAGATGGCGCTACATGCCACACAGCTCGCGATTCTATGGCCATTTTGAGCGAAAACTTCGGAGAACAATTCATCTCAAGAAATGGCCCGGTAAGTTGGCCACCAAGATCATGCGATTTGACGCCTTTAGACTATTTTTTGTGGGGCTACGTCAAGTCTAAAGTCTACAGAAATAAGCCAGCAACTATTCCAGTTTTGGAAGACAACATTTCCGAAGAAATTCGGGCTATTCCGGCCGAAATGCTCGAAAAAGTTGCCCAAAATTGGACTTTCCGAATGGACCACCTAAGACGCAGCCGCGGTCAACATTTAAATGAAATTATCTTCAAAAAGTAAATGTCATGGACCAATCTAACGTTTCAAATAAAGAACCGATGAGATTTTGCAAATTTTATGCGTTTTTTTTTAAAAAAAAGTTCTCAAGCTCTTAAAAAATCACCCTTTATATGTGCGTACGAGAAGAGAAGAGTCAGGGGAATTTCGTGTATTTTTATCCTTCTATTAGGGCAATACTAGATTTTAAGGTTTTTTAAAGTTAAATTATCGAGTAATGCTTTAATATCGTGATTAATGTCCGTACGTGTCTTCTCGGATATCCTGTGACTTAATCAACTTTATCAACGATAAAGACAGATTGGTATTTGAAAGATGAATCGTGAAACTTGTACTATCTTAAGGCAACATCAGGCATGATTCCACTTGATCATAATTGTGCGCGAATATTACTCATTGCAATTTTGAAGAAAATGTAATACAGTGAACCCCAGGATTACATTTTTTTGCATTATACAACGACCAACATATTTTATAGTTGAAACCAAAAAAAAAATAAATTAATTTTACTTATTAGTTTAACGATTTCTAAAATATTTAGAATACAGAAAAATGGAATATATTTTTACTTTTACTTAATACACTAAAAATGATTTATAATAAAAGCACAGCAAAGTTATTTTACAAAGGGTAATTTGAATTTTGCAATAAATAGACGAAAAGAATGCTTCCTAAATCTTTTCACATGACACATAAAAGATAAGACAACATAGCACTTGATTACTCGCTGCGTAGTGGGCTCGGTAAGTCAATTTTAGCGCGATATTACTATACTTAAGGGGAGGTTAAAAGCACTTTCCTCGCATTAACGTGATCCGTAATGGTGATGCGGCTCTTACACTCGTATGATTTTCATCGGCACCGATGAAGATCATGTTAAAGTGAAGCTTGATACCAACAATTCAACTAAAAACTTTTTAACACATTTTTCTCCCAGATTTTTATAAATGCGTCAGAAGTGCGAGGCCAATTGCGTGAATATGGGACTAAACGAGTCCGACAATTTCCACATTTTTCAGAAAATCTAGATTCGATAACGATGTTAGAAACTTTTAGCGCTTTCTCTTTCTCTCTCGCACTAGCAGGTTATAATGACGGTGCTCAGTCGATAACGAGTCTCCCCTTATACCGGCTATCACTGCGTGAGTTCGAGTTGCTTTCTAAAACAAGTGTCTCGGATTGCCCGGAATGACCCTTTCAATAAGACAAAGAGGAGAATTAAGTAGAAGAAGATAAAGTGCTCTCGAAAGTCTTCGTCTCTCTCTCTCTCTCTCTCTCTCTCTCTCTCTCTCTCTCTCTCTCTCTCTCTCTCTCTCTCTCTCTCTCTCTCTCTCTCTCTCTCTCTCTCTCTCTCTGAACGAGTTACAGGGCACACCCGCTACGTCACAGCCTGCGTTAAACAGTGTTGCACCGCTTGCTCTCTTTCTGTCGTCATCGGGTGCAAGTGTGTAAGAGACCAGGGGCGGGGTTGAGACATCGAAGACTCGACAAATTAATTGAGGCGTGCGATTGGAGACGGTTTTCTTGTACTCATACTGCATAGCACGCCATGCTAGGAGGCTCGACAATCGCGACACACGTGAACGAGGTTCGTCACGAGCTCTACACGAGTGCGAGGTACCGCGTTAGACTTCCTCTACTTCTATTTGTATTTTCTCCACTGCGGAAAGTTATATAAATAAAATATAGAAGAATTATCCGTATAAAATATATGTTGCCTATTATTTCCATTAATATGTTATTTATTTTCCCATAAGCGAAGAAAATATAATTTTTATATATAAAATATTCAACTTATATTTTATGCGCCAACATTTTTTATATTTCGCACTTATGTTTTGTATATATTTAACGTAAATCAATTTCCACGGTCTTCTCTCTATGGGACAAAGATATAGAGACGCTTCGTTAACGACGAGCCGTAACGCACATATGTTTTCCTGATGACGTATTGACACTTTTTCCACGGAAAAACTTCGAATAACGTTTTGGGCTGTTCGAAAACGAAAAACGGAAAAAGACTCGGAGTGAAACTCCGATTCCTCCATTTTTCAATGAGAAACAAAAAAAATGCAATAAAAATAAGAGGTTCCGTTTAAAAATACAAAAGTTGAACCTCAATGGGTCCAGCAGAGATCCCAGGCCCAACATCTGATATGCTCATACGATATTCTCCTTCATATACAACAACTTTTGTCCGAAACATTTTTCAATTCAATTCTTAGCTTTCGATACATTTGAAGATATTTTAAAAAATGGGATACCCTGTATACCCACGTAAAACAACGTTAGGACCTATTATTGTACGCAACAATCAACAAGAACCGAACATTTATCGAGTTATTTATTTAAATATTCGAAATTTTCATATCTTTTGGCGATTTGACTGCGAGAACTATATGCCAACACCGCAAAGGCGCCATGTTCACACGGCCCTGTATCGTGTATACGTGTATCAATGTTGTATCTATTGCCACACAATACATTCACAGGTCATAATATATCAGATATTCATGTTGTGTCAAATATACCATATATAGCGATGGTCTAACGTCAGAAAGGCGCATAAGCATACCTTATACACACACGTTACGGCCTTTTAACTTTAGGCTATCGATATATATATACGTGGTGTAACCGGTGTCAATAGCAAACAGCTGATGTGAACCGTGTGCGCGTAGCTTGCAGCGTTGCCAAACGTAACCCCCTCCTACGAGTTATCTCGTAGTTTGCGGTGACAGTCAACGTGTTAAACACTTTGTGACTTAACATTTTTATCGGCCCTATGGAATCTTTGGAGTTTCTCAAATGTATAGAGCAATTGATATTAAACATCTCCCGTTGATTGGTTTGCAAATTATTAGATTGAAATGTAGACTGCCGATCTTCTCCATAGAGTCCCTTATTAATTATCCTATTTTCAAAGTCTTAATTCTGCTCTAGAAGATCGGTGAATTGGCTATTTATTGGCTAATATTTTTCTGACGTAATGGTATATGTTATACAGAACATACTTATACATTGTTATACAAAAGTATGAGATAATTCTACCGTTTTCGAGTTCGTCCAAGGAATACCTTAAGTATAGTCGAATCCCCCTAGTCGATTATCAAACAACTGTGACAACACATATTCTTTAAATAAAAACGAAATGCTAAGAGGTACTAACGATGAGGAAACACAGATGATGCGAGCATTTGAAATAAGTAAAACATTTTCCATCTAAGATCTTGACTGATTTTCGAGCCTCTTTGACTACGAGCCGCTTGAGCTCTAAACGAACAACTTGGAAGTACGAGCTGTTACGACCAATAAAACAACTGCCAAATGCAGATTTCGATTATCTTTATTACCACTTTACTATATTATCGACGAAGACTACATTTTCTTTTCTATATGTTTTCTTTGATACTATATTCGGTCCTATATTCGATCCATTCACTTCTCTCCATCTTGAAGAATTCCCGGTTGACTATATAAACCTGTATCATTGACTGAAACATTAACTCTTGCGCGTATATGCTTTTACAGCTGAATTGCCGCAACATATGATAAACCTACGGGCCACTCATGTTTTTTCGCTTTAATCTTAGACAGATAACATCAGAGGGATACGCAGCCGAATACATAAAATGTGGCATTTGACTTGTGATTGTTTCACACTTGTAAGTAAAGCAATAATGATAATAATAATAATAATAATATGCAAAGATGTGCCCCGACAAGCAACTTCAAGTTTCCAATCAACCGATGTACATGTGACATCGATATAATTATTTTTTGTCTTGATTCTCGTCTTAATCAGTTCACAAACACGATACAATCATCAAAGAGCTTGTCAGCTTTGGAGTTTGGAATCTCGTGTCCACGAGTATTACAGCACGAGTCCAGTCTGTTACGGTAGTTTATGTTGATAATTTTGCATTGGAAATGGGGAGGGGGTTACTCATCAGCTGTTCTTGACCCAAACGTCGTACCCATGTGCTCCGACTCGCCATCTCGCTCGCTCGTCGTGCGAAATATCTAAGTTGCTACTCCCTTCCCTCTCGTGTCTCAATCAGTTACGGCCCTTCATTCGTCAAAGGAAACTAGCGAAGAGCACTTCAATCCGAACGTTTTTACGGTTCAATATTCGCTTTATTCACACGCTTCTACTTAATCGCGTTAAGTTATAAGTTCACCTATGTTAAATAACTATTTGTGCAATCCCAATCACAAGAAAGCTATATCCGTACATTACCCGACCAACCTGGAAGTTGTAAATGAATATTTGACATTTTCACTATTAACTTAATGGATACGCGATATAAGGAAAGGGGGACAGGGTTCAGTCGAAACCTCTCTAACGATCATGTAAAGAGAGAGGGAAAGACGAAAATAAACCACGTTATTAATGAACGTCTCTTAAGTGAAAACAAGAACCCGAGGCGACGGTTAAATTTTCTTTTCTTCTTCTATCGGAGTTAGTCACCCAAATATGTAAAAATAATATATAATTGAATGTAGTACGTAACATTTGAAATAAAAATTGTCACGATATACGATCGTGTACTCGTGTCGAGCACTGGAATTAAGTAATCTTAATTAACGGGGAGTGGAAAACCGATCAAATAACGGCCGCTCGAGCTCGTGCGAAAATATTCAAGGGCTGATATATATATATACGATCAGCCCCCGCGCTCTTCTCTTCTCTCAATATTGACTCTTTAGTCGAGTGCGCTTACATTACCATACATGCATGTGTACACTAGTCCAACACGTAGAACGAGTGAATAAGAGATAACATGCTTTGAATTTAGAACAGAGCAATTTGTGTATAATTAGGCGGTTGCTATGGGTTTCTCATGATCGTGTACTTGCTTGACTTGAATGAACAGCCTTCGCAAGGGCGCACAGGGCGCCCAATGTGTAAGAATACAAAATATACAAAATTATTCATAACAATGTACAAAATAATATAATGAAAAATATTTAAAAATCAATAAAAATTGAAATTGAATATTTACTTGATTATTAAACAAAATAATAACATTTTGATAAGATAAATTCATTATTGGAGAAAGTAATATTCTATTTGACCGATAGTTTGAAAAATAAGAACAGAATTATTCAAAATAAAAGTGAACTTTAGTATTTCATTTAAACTAGAAACTGTGCCATGTCAAATAAAAAAAGAGAGTAAAATTATTTCAGACTTCGCTCACTGAACTTTATGGATCATTTATTGGTTTACCGTGTGTATGATCGATCGATTCTCAATGTGCTCTCATTTCAATAGTCGACCCTAGAAACTCGGTGTCTTACCCTCTTTGCCCTTTGCCCTTTGTCTTTACAGCACGAAAATGAGAGAGAGAGAGAAGCCGTGGGGTGTGCACTGCCGTTTGTATGTACGTAAAGTGGAGACTTCCCTCGGAGGGCATTGAGTCGCCAATTGACGCGATACTTTTTGCATCGATCAAATCGACTACGACGGGAGTGCGAGCGCGTTAGCAAACGAACGAGCAAGTATTTGTGTGTATGAGAGAGAGAGAGAGAGAGAGAAACAGCAGACAGTGAGATATAGACGAAGAGAAAAAGACCGAAAGAATGAGAACACGATCGAAGTGCTCCGGAGGCTACGGACTTTGGACCATTTATTGTATTGACGCTCAATCTCCCAGAATTATAATACGCTTATAAAGTACGTTATATCCGACGTCGATTGATCGACTTTGCCTTCGTTCTCGACGTTTAGCTCGTTACGCTACATACACCAGGATAAAAATAAAAATTCACGCATTTCATTCTTTACAGACGTGCCTTTATCGTTTCGTCAAGTAAAATACGAATTATTAATATCTACTACTATTTTAATAGCGATGACTCAAGTTGCGATAACGAAATCTCATGAGCTCGAAAATTTCAACCTAACTATACAGCGTTCAAATCTGTACCCAAGCTCTCCATCTCGTATTAACAAACAACATGAACTATAAGCGAGACTATGCGTTGTGTTGTATTAAAGTAGTCTTTGAGCCAGACGAGTCAAGCGAAGCATTATTTTCATGTTAAATTGGAAATAAACTCTATAAACATATTCTAAAATCGAAAATATTTATATTCGTTTGTATAATTAATTTAAAGACTCATTGTTGTACGTTGTGTATGATTTCTTAATAAAAAATGGTTACTTGTTTGTCTCGAATTTAAGTTATTTCGATGATTCAACAGGTTATACCCGACGGGGAACACGTCACAGTGAATTGCACTTTTCATTAGTATTTCCGTGTAGTTAAATTTTTATTCTTAATTTCTTTTTTAAGGCATTCATCTCGCAAATGCCCTTTATTTAGGAAATTCCTGAACCTTCGTCGAGATAATTATTGATCGATTTGTATAATTTTAAATTGATCGTCCGTTTCGTTTATGACATAATGGCAATTAAAGAACACAACTTTTACACGTGGTCACTTATCCATAAAAATGTCACATTTTTCACATTTCCATCAATGTGACGTTTACAATTTGCTTGAACAAAACTTCAGTTGTTTAGAATCAAATGTTAAGAATGTTATTTTAAAAAAAAGACAAATAACGTGCGTCTTGTTTAAAACATACAGCCTCCTAAAAATGTAATTTTTATTTCAACCGATTATGAGGTGGGGATGAGTACTATCGATCTGGCAACAGTGTACAGCAGTCACATGGCGGAATGCGTCAATACTTTGAAATTTTATCGATGTACGAAACGTGTTACGTGATTGAAAGAATGAATGAAAGAAGAAAAAATACGCTTATAGGTATAAAAATAGAACAGGTTGATATTTTTTCAACATTTGTTACAATCAAGGCCAGATTGAACCAAACATAAACGTATAAAATGTGGCAGAACAGTCTTCACACAATTGTTCATCATAACCTCAACATTTGTTCTTAAAATATAATACTACGCTATAAACGACTTTTTTAACTTTAGTAACATGTGGTTTCTTTGAAGTATTCGCTTTGGATAACGATACTTCAATGCCCTTTTCTCCATTTTCCATTTGTACTTGTCGAAGTTAAGTCATAAGAAACCTCTGTGTTTGCTATTTTACTTAAGATAACATCTGATACAACACCGTTGAGGGATTTCAATGATGGTAAGACAATTTTTATCATCACAGACTCTTTGAATTTCTTGCAGGTTGCACATAAATCTTCTTTCTTGATAAAAGTGACAGTTAATTTTTGTTCAAAAGAACCATAACCTCACGTATAAGTACAGCGATTGACGCAACCATGGAGACGAGTCTCCATGGATGCGTGCCATATTTCATCACACCGTTTTACACATGTGTCGATCTGTATTCTTGCACACAATGCTTCTGTGTGTTAGAACTCGAAACGTACAGATGCAGTTGAAAGTTTTCACCTAAACTCACGATATAACTAGTTATGCGCTTGGCCCGCGAGGGTCGTGATTTTTGGATGATATTGCTGTGGAATAAATACCTTAAACAGTCTTTTTATATCTATACAGCCTTTCGAAAAAATATAGTTTTCATACTAGTTTTACCGACAAAAATTCAAAAAAATCTCTTTTCAACATTCGTTTATTCAACGCTTTTTTCATGATCATTAAAAACCGTGAAATCTAATAAACAAAAAGAGTATTAGGTTGTGTAATTATTCGCA
Source organism: Cylloceria caligata (assembly GCA_963942595.1). Classification (NCBI taxonomy): domain Eukaryota; kingdom Metazoa; phylum Arthropoda; class Insecta; order Hymenoptera; family Ichneumonidae; genus Cylloceria; species Cylloceria caligata. The sequence continues at coordinate 16,669,618 of OZ012706.1, read as the reverse complement.
ATGCTTGTGCTAACAATGTAATTTTTAACTTAACATTTCTCGTTGAAAGGGTCGTTAAAGTACATTAAAACTTTGTAGGTTTGCGAAATGATGCTCCAGGATAAAACATATTAAAAATTCATGCGAGTGTCACATTAATTCAACTCCGTTATGTGTTGCTGATAGTTTACCACGAAATATCGTCTCGCTTCTCACGAAAACAGGCTTTGGTTATAACTAAGTATAGAGATAAACGCGTTACGCGACTTGTCTATATCTTTTTCGTATCACATATGCGGTTTGTGAAACGAGGAGCTAATGTATGAATACGAAATACCACATAGCAAAGGTTGGATGTAATTTACAGATTTACACCCTTTTAGCAATTTTGTCGGCGAATTGAGACAAGAAGTGAGAATAACTTTAAACCTAGACTCGCTTCTCCAAGATTGATAGTTCGGCTATAATTTCAATTCGATATTATGAACATAACATGTTCTTATTCTTAAATTTGACAGGGGAGCGAGAGATTCTCGTCTCCATCTTGTTGCTGTAGTCTTGAATCTGGAGATTCTCCCTCGAAATTTAATACCTAAAAGTTGAATGTTGTTATATTTCCTTCTTGAATCAGCGTCGATGAAATTAATTAACCCTTGCGTGTTCTCTGGAAATTATGCGTTCCCATCCCTCGTATTTTATAATATTTTAAGTTTAAAATTTGGCTCCAGTAACTTTCGTGAAAAAATAAGGACACGAACAACTCTCGTCATTGCTTCTCAGATACAAATACCAAAGCCGCAAAATCCATGAGTTGAGAATTACATCTTCCCACCGGTCATGTAGAAATGCGGCCTCTGTTTTATCAAATTTCGTAAAATCTAAAGCTCGAACCTTCGGTACTTCTTAACATTTAAATATTTCGGCGCAGTCAATGGTCTTTACTTTTCAGTGTATATCAGAGTCTTTGTATTGAATAATAGAAATTTAATTACGAAACAATTTTTGTAACGCTCAATCGCGTAGATATCGCAAAACGCTAAGTCGAATTAAAATTAATTTTTTTATGTTATGTTAAAGAATTATAATTTCGATAGTGGAATATCTTCTTGTACTTTCTGAGAGTAGATTTGGTCTTTCACAGAGGTTTGGCTGTTGACAGTACCTCACTTATATGCTTTTGGATGTGTAATACGACTGAATTTTTGAACACTAGTCAAATACATTCTTCTAGGGTACCAAGTTAACGACAACGCGGTACTCGATAACCTGGTCGACGATGACGTGACATCAAGGTACTGGATCAATGACTATATACGAGGGCTATTTAAAAAGTTTCCGGCCTTTTTAAGAAAAATATTTCGAAGCAAAACAAAATTTATTTCTCGACGTAGTCTCCCTGCAGCTCGATACATTTGGTCCAACGTTTCTCCCATCATTTTAAACCGTCAGAAAAAAATTGATTGTCTAAACCTGAAAAATACTGGTTTCCACCTCAGCATTTGACTTATATTTTTTCCCCCCGAGAAATTTTTTCTAATTAGGAAACAGGAGAAAGTCGCTGGAAGCTAGGTCTGACGAATAGGGTGGGTGCGGAAGCAATTCAAACTTCAATTCGTTCAATTTTGACATTGCGACCATGCACGTGCGAACCCGATGCGTTATCCTGGTGAAACAGCATTTTTTTTGCCAAATGCGGACGTTTTTTCTTAATCGTGGCCTTCAATTTTTCCAGCAATGCAGCGTAGTACTGTCCGTTGATTGTTTCACCCTTTGCAAGGTAATCGATAAGAATTATTCCACGGCTATCCCAAAAAACTGTCGCCATCACTTTTCCTGCAGAGAGAACGACCTTTGCCTTCTTCGGAGTTGGTTCCCCCACCGCAATTCACTGCATTGACTGTTGTTTGGTCTCAGGCGTATGGCGGTTTACCCAGGTTTCATCGACTGTTATCATTCGCCGCAAAAATTCGGCTGGATTTTTTTGATACAGGCTAAGACACTCGCGCGACATGTCCGTCCGTATGCGCTTTTGGTCGATTGTCAACAAGCGCGCGGATAATTTTCTCATATCCAAATCTTGATGTAAAATCTTATGTACCCGTGCAGATGATATCCCACAAGCCTCAGCAGTATCCTTAACAGTCTGTCAACGATCTTCTATCACAGTTTGATGCACTAAATCGACCATTTCGTCAGTTGTAGCGGTTTTTGGACGCCCGGGACGTTCCTCGTCTAATGCTCGTACGACCACGTTTGTACTTGGCCACCCAATGTTTGACCGTTGTAAATGTAGGAGAGGCTTCACCGTATACCGAGTCTGACTCATCTTTTATGTCCTGAGTCTTTTTCCCTTTCAAATGAAGGAATTTTATCACTGCGCGATACTCAATTTTCTCCATTGTTGACAGACAATGTCAGCTGACAACTTTGGAAGAGTGCCATAGACGAAGTAATGATCTGAATGACTTGAAATTTTTACGGTTTACATATATCAAGGCCATCTATCGGATGGAGAAAGAATTTTTATTTTACAGTTACTTTATGTCGATGAGGCCGGAAACTTTTCAAATGGCGTTCGTACGTTGTTTTTGAGTATTATATCCATAATGGTACAGCATCAATCAAACAACGCCATCGTTTACACACATGACATTCGTACTAACAAGGTTCCTAAAATGTTAAGTACATGAGGCAATTGTTCTTAGATATCGGGTCTGCGACGTTATTTTTCCATGACCCTAGGCCTATGGGCGCCATGATCTTCGAGCACACGATTAACGGAGAAGTCGTAACTGGCTACTTAGGTTGATCGTACTATAGTTCTTAACTTTTGAATATTAAAAACTACGGTGCGAATAACCTAAACTTTAGAAACACCGTAAAGTATGGAACTTTCGAACGAGACTTTAGAAACACATAGCTTTAGACGTCGGATACACCGTCAATGCATCAGTATTGAGATTACGCAAAGAATATAAATACAAATTGTGTAGTGAGAATACGTACTTTCCACCATTCGTATGACTACTATGTTCACTATTTAAGGTATTTATCCCGCAAATGTCATTTGCTTAGGAAATTTCTGAACCTTTGTCGATATATCGACAAGATAATTATTGCTCGATTTGTATATTTTTTAATTGAACGTCCGTTTCGTTTATGAGATAATGGCAATTAAAAAAGAACTTTTACACGTCTTCCCTATGTCTTATTTATAAAAATGTCACATTTTGCACATCTCTATCGATACGGGGTTGACAATTTGCTTGAAAAACTGCATTTATTTAGAATCATATGTTAGGAATGTTATTTTAAAAAAAAGATAATTATTGTGCATTTTGTTTAATACATACAGCCTTCGAAAAGTGTAATTTTTACTCCAATCGATTATGAGGTGGGGATGATACTACCGATCTGGCAACAGTGTACACCAGTCACGTGGCGGAACGCGCCAGTACTTTGAAATATAATAAATAAATTTGAAATTTGCACATTGCTTCCGTATGATTTTCGCCGACATACGGATTCTTCTTTATGGGTAATGGTTATCTTAATTCTGGCTTTCTCATAGAGAAAGTGGTATTAAAATTTTCAATACAATTGAAACCTTAGTAAAATTGCAAATTTCATAAAGTTTAAGCCCCTCGATCGATTTTCTTCAAATGCAAGACTAAGTATCCTTGTATCCTAGCCAATTTGCATACCCTGGGAAACCTGTTTCGGTTTGATCAATGAAAATGTACGGAAGTTAGAGCGAAAATAGATTTTTTTTTCGAAAAATTACGAAAACTCATAATTCTATAAAATCTGAAAGACTTTATAGATAGCATATTATTGTAAACAGTTTTACATCGATACCTGAAATTTTACGAAAGTTGGAAAGATCACACCCATTTTGTTCCGAAACTTCTTTTTTTGAAAAATTCAAACATCATTCAATGAGACACTCGTTAACAACTTGGACGAAAATTATAGCAAACCGAGGGGGGTTACGAACCGAATCGTGTACAAAGTTTCGGAAAGATCCAGTAACTCATTCTCGAGATATGGCCATTTCAATTTTGCAAGGTCACATCTCTCTCTCTCTCTCTCTCCCTCCCCCCCCCCCCCCTCTCTCTCACGCACGTACATATGCACGTACCCATTTTTCTAAATATGATTTTTCGACATTTTGAAACACTTTTAATACTCTGACATTAAAAGGTCGATAATTTTTTTTTTCACGAAAACAAACTTTTCTAATAAGAAAGCAAAAACATAAAAATTAGTTCATCTACCAATTCAGAAAGAATATAGTATTGAATGATTAACCTTTATATGGTTGCGTTGACAATATATATGTCACAATTAAGAAGATCTAGCTTGTCATTTTAACATATCATATTACAGGACGTGACGATGATTAGGTATACTTCGTGTCAAACGACCAAGACAAGAATTTCGAACAAATGATTAACGATAAATAAAAGCTTTTGTTATGCATTAAATTTATAATATTTCACTGTAAATTAACCTCTTCAGCGGCAAAATTGAGTAAAAGCATATGGCGTATCGAAGTGTTATATCAATACCATCCAAGGGATGAAATACGCTTGATGTACAGGTTTTGGCTACCCTCAAGATTTCTTCCAAATTTTGAAGGTTTATGGTTAATGGTAGAAGTATTAAAACAGCTTCGATCGTAAACAGTAAGAGAATCTAATTTGATATTTTCACAATAAAAATATTCAAGTTTCTCTAAAAAAAATTTTTTAAAAGAGACAGAACAAGGAATTAAGTGGGAAGTCAACCGTTTCATCAGCTGTGACCATAGCTGATTTCAAAAACTGTCTCCAATTTTTATCGAAAAAGTTCAAAATGTGATATAGAAAGTATTTTTTTCATTTTAGACATTTTTTTTAGAACAAAATATATTTAAAATATTATACCGATTGCGATAAGTGGAGCGCCGGCTGCGGCATTCCCCGGAGTTGAGCACTATTTCGAGTTGTCCGTACTCGAAATACTCGAATGGATGACCGCTTAGTGGTCCACTGACTGGTGCGTTCAATCCGTCAGCGGAGGAATACACAATTTGACGAAAGAAGCGCCTGTATCAGAGCCAGATTTTCCGAAGTTATTCTATTCCGTTATACAAATGCGATACAGTAGGAGATTAAAGAGAGCGGCTGTGGACAACACCATTGGGTGTACTTGATGATTAAAAAAGGGGAACACAAGAGAGGGAAAACGTAAAGCTTGAAGAAGACGCACGTAACAATCATCGCCAAAATAAAACAATACAGTACAATTTGACCTATAATACACCCTTACGTACAGTACACACTCCACCTATTTGACCGCCACCTGTTCGACGAAAGTTTTCTCATCTATGAGACAAAGCGAAAAAAAACCTCTCCCCCCCCTCCTCCCCGAGCAACTCCAATTCAGTTGAGGCGCCGAGACGAATGTTTTCCCGGTTCGCGTGTCAATTACATTGTGAGTGTGAGTTTCTCTCGGCACAAATTACGTGGTCACCCTTGATCCAGACTCCGTAAAATAGATAAGAGTGTACTATACTTCTTATTTACAATGTTATGAATGAACCCAAAACAATTACGAGTTGATATTAGGCCTAGACACAAGAAATCACCAATAAATTTTGTTGGTAATGTTGCCAAAAATCTTCCATTTATCAACTATCACGCGGTAATCTAACGGCTTTAAAACCCTGTAGCGAACGTATCACGTTCGGACATAAGGTAGAGAAACAAATAAAATTAAATGGAAAGGTAGAACAGCAATCGCGAACTGAGATCGTCGCATAACATCCTGAACCTACTCAACATTCATAGCTACCAGTTCCTGCGCTTTTTGCTTCGAGTTTTATCTGCAAAGAAAAAAAAAACAAACAAATCGCGTAGAACTCGAGAAATGATGCCGCGAGATACACCGCTGGGAGATAAATGCGCATACCGGCGTAAGAATAAAAGATGACGCAGATTTCAAACTGCTCTTATTTGACAAGATTTTAATTAGCAATAGAAAAGATAGAACAAAAATCTTTTCAACGTGTCATCTTATTTTTATTCGAATATTCAACGTGTCAACAGTACGACACTTAGGCTTTGTGAATAGTCGAGAAAAAAAAACGTTTTCCTGGGGAACAGCGATCATCGGGATTTTTTATCATAGAGCGCATAGCGCGCCATACCGGTTACATATAATGAAACTGGTTCTTCGTTTATTAAATTACGTCAAGAACAGGCCGGTATATCTACTTTGTACGAAGTGGTACAGAATATTAAGAATTTAAACTTCGGGACCATTCTAGGATAATAATAAAAAATTCAAATAAAATTTTATTATATATTATCGAATCTACAGTAGTACTAGGTGTACCGGTTAATAATGCAGATTTTGTAATAAAAAAAAAGACGATAATTTCAAGAGAAATATCAAATGTGCTTTATTCAAAGTAATGTCCATCGCTAGCTACACATTCCCTACATTTTTCAGGTAATTTGTGGATACCGTTCCAATAGAATTTTTTCTTGTTTCGAGGCAAACCATTCAGAACCCAATTTTTCGCTTCTTCGTACGTTTTCAAGTGCTGCTCGGAAAGCGCGTGTGCCATCGATCGGAACAAGAGGTAATCCGAAGAAGCAAGGTCTGGCGAATACGGTGGATGGGTCAATACTTCCCAGACAAGATAATTTAACGTATCTTTAACTAGTTTTGAAGTGTGCGATGGTGCGTTATCATGAAGCAAAATTACTTTGCCGTGTCTTCTGATCCATTTACCTGATTTTAGAAGCTCAAAATACACCACACCTTCCTGATCCCACCAAACGCAGAGCATTGTCTTCTTTCCGGAGCGATTTGCCGTTGACATGGACATTCTTTATCTTTCGCATTGAAATCATCACTTTTAAAGCGTTTCAATCAGCGTTGACAGTTCTTGAAATGGAGCATGTTCACCATAAGCTTCCCAAAATATACGATAACTTTTAGCAGCACTTTTCTTGATATTTTTAAGCTTTTTACGCTTAAAAAATTTGACATTTTTAAGCGTAAAAATATCTATGATGTTTACACCTTCAAAAAAATTCACGTATGAAGTTTTGAAGCTTATTGCCAATAGAAGGAAATAGCATACGTATAAAATCGCATATAAATATATCAACATATGTGTAACTTCACTTATTGAAAAAAATCCGCATTATTAACCGGTACACCTAGTACACACTGTAAGAAATTTCTTTATAAAAATGAATATACTTGCATAGGAAACATTGATGAATAAACTGGTATATTAAATTTAACATACAAGTATGATGAACGGTGTGCTAAGCGCGCTAGATACGTCATGTTTTAATATACAAAACTACTTGAATATCGCTTCATAGTTGAATATAAAATTTAATATACCGGTTTATGCATAAATCATTTTTATAAAAGTATTTTCCAAAAATGTTCAACAGTGCAAAAAAGGATTTTTCAATTATTTGTTTATCGGTCAAACAGTTTGAGCAGTTTGATAAAGGTCTTTAAGGAAAGGTGAAATCTATTCAGTGGCCAACTAAAACTGTAAACAATAGCATTTCACTCTACCGGTGTGTGAGAGAGACAGCTATGTGAATTACAACCATCGCCTCTCGCGGAATTCAGGTGAGGCGAAACTATACTCGTTCTACCTCTTTCGCACTCATGGATATTTCGCCTCGTACAGCTGAGTCATCGGCCATGTGTCGCGAATTTATTTTTCCAGATTATTAACAATAGTTTCCGTGCACAGTTAAGTACTTTTTCGTTTCTAAATCGCAATTCGAATCGATGTACCGTGCTCGCTTCCGGGTGACAAGGGGCGTTTTATTTATTTTGTGCCTTAAATCATTTTAAAAAGTAATCTTTTCGTTACAGGTAACTGCGGATAATTCATATGTAATTTTTTTTTTCCATTTCAACAATCCGGTTGTCACCTAGGAGGTTCACGTTTTTGCAGTCTACTGACCGAATTTCATTCAATTCTATTTAATGTAGAATAGGAAAGCGTGTTCCAAAAATGACATGTCGGGGAGTGTGTGTTAATTCTCCAATCTGGTGCCTGAAAATATGTTTTTCTTAGGTAAAATACGTCGTCATTGAACCGCGTAACTAAAAAAATTTGAAGTTGCCCAAAAATAATTCCTATGCACATTAGAAGAGAGGTTCATTAATGAAACGCATTTTGTTTCTTCATTGGACCGGTTTTACGGTTGAACCCCACCCAACGCATTCATCCATCAGGTGTCCATTCATAACAATGAATGATCCACTCAATTCCTAGTATAATTAACGAATCTGCATTCTATTAACCATCTATCGTTATTATGTATTATATTTTATATGAATAATTGACGATTTTGATGGACAAAATGCTCTAATGAATTTTAAGATGGGAGAGACGCAATCTTTGGAACACCCAGGGTTTCCTGACTGAACAATCCAATTCTTTAATCCTTGAGTAATGAATGCAGAGGAGAGCATGGCTAAACGGTTTACCCGGCCAAAACAAACAAAAGGTTGACCTAGTCGAAGGAACTAAAATTCAACTCGGCCTTTCCTGGGGTTTAAATGGACTAGAACATCGTTTTCGGGTTCCACGTTGACAACGGCGATGTTCTTGCGATCGAAGTCGGCTATGGAATCGTTCTCGCAGTTAAAATCGGCAACGGAGTCATTTTCGGAGTACAAGTTAGCTAAGACACCATTTTCAAAGACATAAAATCGAGAAGGAAATATGTTTTTTGAGGGGAGGGGGTTCCATTCTTTACAACGCGCGAAGGGTGATTCCTGCAGGTTTTATATTCGCCGAAGTATTAGGATTTGAATAGGTTCAAATCGTCCAAATTAGCTCAAAAGTCCAAATGACAAATAGTAAAATTTGGTTCATGACCTCACAGTTAAAATCCAGCGTGCTTAAGATAATTGATGTAGTTTTTTCAGTAACACTTTTCAAGATAATTGATGTAGTTTTTTCAGTAACACTTTTGTGTTGAATTCACACAAGCGAGTACATTAAAATTATTCGGCTCCCACCTCAACATTTTCAACACGTTTATGTTCGGGATGAGTAGATAAAAATGAATATCATTGAATTTCATTGACAGTTTTTCCAGTAATGTGTGTTGCAACTTTTAAGGTTATAATGCAAATCGACATCAAATATAGAACACTGGCCATTGGTTCTGTCGTCGGTGTAGACTCATATGGACACCGCGTAGGGTTGATTTTTGACATCGAATTTCTGGAATTGATATCCCCAATAAAAATCTAACTCATTGTACCGCGATCCATCGTTGCATTGCTGAGAAACGCAACTGATACATTGCTGCAACTGGTTCAATCACGCAGTCGCATTCCTACCTACACACTTTGACTAATGACAACATATCAAAATAATGCAGCTTCAATGCCTAACACGACGTTTGATCAAGTACGTTGTATCAGAAATACAAAAGTCACTGTAGTTTCTCACTTCCTATCTCCTTGCGTCTGCCGTCTACCGGTATAAAGCTTAAGATAATTGCTCACGTGCTTTCAACAATTTATGCAGTGTAATACACAGTATCTAGTATCGTCGACTTTGCACTCGTGCCCAAAGTCGAAAGTACGTATCACCAGGAGGACTTGTCTGCCTCGTGTTCTTGAAACACGCTCGACCGTACGAATCATCACTAATTATTTGATAGTCCCTAGTCGGTACTTTCATTGATTTCATTTCAAATTTCATTGATTGATTCAAATGTAACTCTTTTCCTCCTTTAATATTTATTTACGATTTAGATTCTTCACTTTTGTTATTTACCCTCAGGGGATCTTTTTTTGTTCTTTCTCGTCGACACACTAAAGCTTCTGGACCGTGAAGAACGACAAGTGCACGAAATCAACGTAAGAATTTCAGCGTTGCGAAAGAGGGGTTAAGGGGATTAGAGGCTCTCGGATTGAAATTAAGGAGACAGAGTAGAGAGTGTGCAGGGATACTGCTCGGCGCCAGGAGTCTGTAGAGCCACCCTCCACTGTCCTACTCGCTGTCACCGGTGTCTCGGTCATTCTCCACCACGATTATTATTTATATTATACATGCGACGATGTGTCCTCAGAGATAACGACACACTGATGAAAATTTTAACTACTATCCTCGATAGTAAATAATTTTTTATTGAACCAGATATATGAATGAGTATTATAAAGAAAAAAAAGAGATCGTAACGAAAGGAAAGGTATAGAGAAAAAAGGGCAGCTGAGAAAGAGAGTGACGTCTTGACTTGAAAAGGTGGCATCCGAGAATCGTCGTAGATTGACGATGATTGGTTCTACATTGCAAAGACCTTGAGACTCTTTAACGTCGAGAGTCTCGCAGTCGTACACTAGCACCAGTGACAGTCGACATCGGGGCAAGTCCTGTGCTTCGCGAGTGAGAGCGCGACCGTTCACGAGTAAAAGGCGAGTAAAATGAGAATTGCTAAGAAAAAAAGGTATCGACCGTGCAGGGGCGAATAAATCTTTTCAGGCACCCAGTACTTTATTGTAATGGGACTCTTGTTATTGTTAATCATTCAGATATTTCATTCACACGTATTTTTATCATAAATTTCATTTTTTTTTAATTATTACTTTATGAAGAATGTCAAATTATTATAATATTATCGATGAAACATGGAATTGCTATTCGTTGAAATTCCCTGTGGTCATAATTAGTAATACAGAAAGTTGCATATTTTTTCGAAGTACATTTCATTACAAGTGCTAATGTACATAATTGAGGAAGTTTTTAATAGTTATTTTTATAACTCCAAGTCTTTCAGGCTAAAAGGTTGTCACAACTTAAGTTTTTCAGGGATAGCAACATTTTGTTTTCTTTCCACGTAATCGAATGAATAGTACGCGAGGGTGGTTCGCGCTGCCGCGAATGTAATCGAATCGTTCGAGTATCAGATGTCGGACAATCGATTGAAACGCTCGAGCTCTCTTGAACTCGGAGGGCATAATCGATTTATGTCTTTATCGTCATGGTAACAAATGCACCTATGCGATTACAATCTACGCGGCATAGCCATTTCTCTTGGGGTAGACGTTCGCGAGCTCAATGTTCAGGCGCTGCCGCTGAGACGATGTCTCGCGGTATGTATATACTCATTAAGTACACATATGTATGTACGCGGCTGTGCTTAACGTACTTGTTGCCGGTACTCGTCGGATCCGGTGTACACTCGAGAAGGAAGACGGAAGGGTCTTAACGATCGCTGGAAAATAATGTCGAATGAAGATTGCAATGTTTTCATAATAATGATAAAGAAGAAAGAGCGTGCTCGACAATAGGTGTTGTATAGCGAATTCTTGTATTTGCGATTCTCAACCTCGAAAGAGTTTTTTTTTCGATATTGTGAGGCAATTTGCGTTGGAGACAGAATCTCTCAGACACTTTGTCCAACACCATACGCTTCGTTACTCCGCCAATCTTGACATTTTCACATGAATATTTATAACAGAGAAAATAATGACATTAATATGCTGTATATTCTCGAAAACTCCTTATCGTATCCGTAATCAAAGAGAAATGACGAGCGTATTTTTTAGATTCGCGTTAAGAATTTGTCTATTGCTTTGCTTTGTGTGTTAATCATTCGGACATCCACCTTATTTTGTCGCATTGTAGCGGTCGAACGATGCTAGCCAAGAGAAGGTTGCACGTAGAATATTCTGTAGCTTGTGAGCGATAAGTATGAAGGAGTCTGCCCGTCGAACCGTGAGAGGAATCTTCGGACTCGGTCTCGATAAGATTTCAACGGAGACGAACATGCGTGTCGATGCGACAGCATGGTGTTGTAAAACATATGTGAATAAAATCCGCGTTATAGAAAACAATGATACTATTGAAAATAAGTTTTTTGACAAGAATAATAAGTTGAAGAATAGTAACAGAGAAAATGATGAATTTTTTTTTTATTGAGATAAAGAGGAAAACAAGAGATAAGAATAATCGGCGACAACGAAGAGATGATAGGCGTATCAAATTATATACTTGGAAGGTTGAAATAATTTTTTTTTTAATTAGCAGATAATACATTTATGGAAATATTAAATCATTTTGAATGACTTTGTTTTCCGTTGAGTAAGATTAACGATTAACTTAGTGTTATAGACTAGTAGAATAAACTAGGTTAAGGGCCATGGAGATCGCAGGATGTCGAAAAGACATTCCTTTGTGGTCAAGTGAAGATGTTACAAGTTAAAAAGATATTAGCAATTATAGGATCAATAAGATACACGGGATCGTGCTTGGTTCTCAATTAGATGAGACTGGAAGAGTAAAGAGGGTAAAAAACCCTACTTGGTGTCAGAGATTCAATCGTTTCATAAAGTGACATTCAGAAACTTTCCAGAGGAAAAAGAAGTATCGTGTTAAAAGATTTCCCTGAGAGAAAGAATATATCCAGCATTAAGAGATCTGATTCGTACGTTGTTATCATATCTCGACTAAAATCAAGAACGTCAAAAAAATTATATACTATGTCTGAGAAAATATGAGATAATGGTAGATATACATTGTAGAACATTATAATAACCAGTAGTGGCTGAGCGTTGGCAGTTGACACGGGATCAATATTGACATTGAGTACCTGTGGGACGTCGGGATGTTACGTCGGATAGAGCATATCATTTGGACATGAAATTGACGTCGGGTCTAATACCTTAACCAATATGATCATCGCGCCGAGTTTCTAACTCTGGTAGCCGCTGTAGCCCCGACTCAAACACCACAAGTGGAGGAGCTGCGTGTTTTTCTAACTGTCAATTGTCTCCTGGTATTGTTCATAATCCAAAAATTATTTAACTTAATCGTACACGATTACTGGGAAATAACGAGTCAACAACCTATTTTGTCCGAAAATATAATATGAATATTTCACTCATAACTTACTAGGTGCACCGGTTAATAATACGGATTTTGTAATCAAAAACGAAATGTCAAGGCGAAACATCAAAAGTGCTTTAATCACAATAATGTCCATCGATAGCTACACATTTTCCCTATCTTTCAGGTTATTTGTGGATACCGTCTCAATAGAACTTTTCTTGTTTCGAGCCAAACCATTCAGAGACCCAATTTCCCCTTCTTCGTACGTTTTGAAGTGCTGCTCAAAAAGTGCATGTGCCATCCAAAGGCGCAAGGTCTAGTGAACCCGGCGGGTAGGTTAACGCTTCCCAGACAAGATATTTCAACGTGTGTTCGACTGTTTTTGAAATGCGCGATAGTGCGTTATCATGAAGCAAAATTACTTTGCCGTGTCTTCTGACCCATTCTGGTCGTTTTACGATCAAAGCGTGGTTTAAATTGATTATTAGTTGTTGGTAACGATTAACGGTTTCACCTGATTTCAGAAGCTCATAATACACCACACCCTCCTGATCCCATCAAACGCAGAGCATTGTCTTCTTTCCGAAGCGATTTGGCCTTGCAGTCGATATTGATGATTGACCTGGATCAACCCATGATTTTCTGCGTTTAGGATTTTCAAAATAAATTCAGTCAAAATTCGATGTAAAAAATATTTTCTTTCGTGCCGTTAAAACAACATTTTACCGATGACTTTTCGGTTTTCCATTTGTCTTTCGTGCAGTTGATGTGGCACTCATTTTCCTTCCTTTAAAATCTTTCCCATTGCTTGTAAACGATCGGAAATAGTTTGCTGAGCAACGTTTAATCTATCTGCAAGTTATTTTTGAGTTTGACACGCATCTTCATCCAATGCTGCTTGTAATTGTTGGTCTTTAAACTTGTTCAGTAGACCTGGACGTTCTTTGTCTTTCACATCGAAATAATCACTTTTAAAGCGCTGAAACCAGCGTTCACAAGTATTTTGAGATGGAACATGTTTACCATTAGCTTCCCGAAATATACGATAACATTCAGCAGCACTTTTTTTCAAAATAAAGAAATGAATTAAAACTTCCTGCGAATACTCTTTTTTAGCTCGATATTCGACATTTTCAAGCGTAAAAATATCTATGATGTTAACACCTTCAGGAAATGTTCCATATTAAGTTTTAAAGTTTGTTGTCAATACAACAAAATAGCATACATATCAAATCGCATATATATATCAACATACGTGTAACTCCATCTATTGAAAAAAATCCCCATTATTAACCGGTACACTTAGTAAACTTGGTTGAAGCCAGAACATAATTACAAAATTCCCAATGTTCATCTAATAAGAAACTACAGAATCACGGATACGAATGTGGAAGGAGGTACCAATAAATATACGTTGTAATATTAATTTTTAAACCATAAATATCAAGGAAAACTATCATTATAATTAAATAATTAAATTTATTAGACTGGAGGTGCTTTAAAAAGAAATACAATTTATTTTGGGGTTTTTGCATCTCTAAACGACACTTAGCAAATGAAATACTTTCCACGAAACGTTTATACTTCATCATAATAATCCTTCAATATTAGGTGGCAATCTATATGACAAAAAATACATTGTGGGGGAAAATTTTTAATATTATTATGCTTAATGGCAATGAGCTGTTGAAGCTTAAGCTATTGAAAGTCAAAGTTTATCTTCTATCATTAAATCGGAGGCAACTAACGATTTACTTGAAATTACCACGTTGAGGATATTCGTATTTGCGAATCACTTTTCTGTGCAAAACTTCAAGTCAATCGTCTACATGATTGTCCAGTAATTAATTATTCAAGTTTGTACTCTTATACACGGACGACATAATAAAAACGATACGGTGTCGCGTGTCATGATCGAAAATTCAAATGAATGATGATTTATTTTATTATTAAGAGACAATGTTGGCAGAGTATAAAAAGTTCCGAGGCTAAACCATGTTTTATCTTATGTTTAATATTTCTCAGCCACGAAGCTTCTGTACACAATTTGCTGCGCATGTATTCCGCCATAACCTTCGAATCGATTATACGTCACCCATCACACGTATTTGGGTTCCAATTATACAAAAAACGCTTCTTAACGTTAACAAATAATTAATTATTGGCAAGTGACATACTTATTTGCTAAAAAATCATTCACTTTATGTAACACAAAATATGATAAAATTTTATTATTTGCGGTTGGCGTCTGTTGCCAGCGCTCGTGTGTAAGAGATAGCTGTGTAAAAAATAATAAATAATGAGAAAACAATGTGCAAAGTTTAACTTTGCAGCATTGTTTTTCAGATTTTTTCATTTTTACTTCCTGACTTATCCGTTGATTGCAAAGTCGTAGCAGTTCTTACATTTCATTTTTCCATTTCTTAAATGCTAAGCATGTTATTATGCCGAACATTTACGAAATATAGTTGAAGAAAACAATTTTTCATCAATTTAGAGCAAATCAAGTCAAGATCATATAGATGTATGCGTACGTTGAATAAATAATTTGGTGATTGACAGTATGCGACAATGTATACCGAAAGGGATAGGTCCACTAAATTAATATTTCTACTAAAATGTCGCCAAGAAGGGTTCAAGTAAACTGTATATGAGAAGGATCTACACGAGTGGTCGAAAAGTTACAAACTAGTTAAGTGTACAATTGAATTATTAACATTACTGCCAAATAACTGGAAGATGGTCGTTACGTATAGCCGCATACTGTCAACCACAAAATTATTCATTCAACGACCGCATATATCCATATGAACTTTATTTACCCATTAGCCCGAATATAAGAGGACCCCGATTATAAGACGAGTCCCATTTTTAACGAAAGAGTAAAAAAAAAAAAAATACACACATTTTGCGTCTAATCATGCACGATGATGCCAGACAATAGAAAAGTCCGAATATAAGACGACCCTTGTTTTTTAATAAGATTTCGGGGGAAAAAACTTCGTCTTATATTCGGGTCAGTACGGTATTTTGAGTTATCGAATGGTTGCTATTGTGGACAATGGTTTTCTCACGCAGTTTTCTACGTGATATTACTTTATGGGATAATAAAGATTTTTTTTCGCCAAATTCGAAATAGAACATGTAGATTTTTCTCTACATTTTCTACTTTTAATGACCCTGTGTCGATAAAAGAACCGTCCGGCTACGTAAGTACACAGGTAGGGTTTACCGATGTTGAAAATATGGCAAAGTACTGGCACGGTGCTGGAAGCCGACGTTGGTTTGTAACCTCGTGCCGTAGCTGGCCGATGTATCATGACAACGTTGGGCGAACGTTTCAACAATGCATTGGGCCAATACTGTCTTGACGACGTTGGCCCAGTGCTGCGCCGTTTTTCGTTTAATTGCAGCAGCCGTTATCGTATACGATGGATGACATATGCCTATGTGGTTATGTTTATGTTGCAACGTTAAAAAATGTCTAGTGCGAGTTGAAGCAAATTTCGAATTAAAAAGCACCGTTTTTTTTTTTAAGAAACTGGATGCGAATATGTTCTGAGCAGTCGGGAGTAGAACCGGCTATGAAAGAGGCAAAATATCGTCGAGATGTTGGACTTTCTCGATCGAATTTACATTCTAACCTAGTCGATTCTAATCTCGTTATTGAAGATTCGGATATAGAAGAAATCGAAAATTCGGATATTTCTTTATTGCAGAAGTTCTAGCGAGCGCGTATAAAGAGAATGACAAAACAATTTTATCACGTACCAGTATGGTACCCAGAGCCGTCCCAACGTGCCGGCAATCGTCAAACCCTACTTGGATATCTTTGACCTAATCTTTGATATGTTGCTCTCCTTAAGGTTTTGCGAGATTATTCATTTCTGAGCTCTTGCACGATCCTTGATTACAGAAAAGCAGCTCAACGTTTCTCGTTTCTCATTTTCGTTACTTTGTTCGATACTCTATCTCGATGGGATTCCTAAAAGGTGTTCTGATGCTCGGGACACTTTGCTAAGAGCTCACTTTTGTTCGTGTTATGCACAGAATAAAAAGTAGTTGCGATAATCATTTCTAGCGTATGCTGTGGCGCAAAAATTAGTTAAAGAAACCAAATCGATATAGTATTCCCAACTATTTTCGATTGGCTATCGACAAATAGTACCAAAGACCAACGACTCGATTCCTGTAACCAATCGCAGTGCTGTCGCCACCACGAGCTGTTGCACGGTGGTGCAACTAACGTCGGTAGTAGCTGCGACAAGCATTTGGATACTACCAGCAATCTGCGGATTGGCTCCAATTACCAATCGCTTTCCTTCTATAACTAACCGGTTGGTATGTGCTACGAGTAAAACTTCAAACATTGTTTCAAGTTACAGATGGTTGTCAATAGACGAAGGCTTGCAAAAAATAAAAGTGAAATGCATTGAATATATGGTAAATATACACTAAAATATTATGAGTAGAAGGCCTTCGTCTATCGAAGCTTCGCGCGAGGCAAATTCCGGTCCTCACCACAGTAAATAAGTAGAAATATCCGTATGAACCTGGTTTTTTTTCGTATTACGCCGAATTTATGGGTTGTACCAACCGACCATGTAAGCTGAAGTTGTCATCTCGGTTGGTTAACCGTTGCTACCGATATTTCACCAACGACATTGTAGTTTCTTGAAGCAACTGAGAAGTTGGCGCTGTGCAACTATCCCAGTTGGTTGTCGGAACCAATGTGTCAGTTTCCCCAACTATTTTTTTCTCTGCGTGTGCATATGATACTTGGTACATCTCTGAAGAAATAACTGCTCGATCGAGCGTAGAGAGGGGAAAGCACATACTTTAACAATTTCCCAAGGAGAGGAGTACGTTCATTGCCTTTGTAACGTGTCCTCCAGGTCTGTCGTTGTCGTGCTTCTATCAAGCTACAATTGCCCGAGATTGCACTCCTCTATCAGTAAAAATGCTCGAGTACATCTCCCCTATCTACATGACGCTGACACAGTTGTCTCTTTTTCAAAGATGTACCAAGTGTCGAAAGATATAAAATATATTTTGTATTTCGGATTCCGCGTAGAAGTATTTTTATCATCCCATAACGTAATTTAACGTAGAACACTATGCGAGAGAATTATTATTCATAACTATAACAATTTAACGAGTCAGAATATAAAAAATAAAAACAAAAAATGTTGGAAAAAGAATACGTTTGGGTTTTCCGATAGATCCTTTTGGAAATAAATTAAAATTCCACATTTTTTGTATGACAAAAAAATTATAACACCACGTCCCAAACCACACAACCGACGTATCGAGAAAAAATATTGTAAATAGGGAAAAGGGGAAAATCATTCAAGGAATCTTTGACGAGATAATTGAAAAATGTTGGTCGAATAGTATTTTGATTTTAACGGAGGATACAAAGAACAAAAATTATTTTTGTGTCGAATTGGTGCATCGTATCGCAGTATTTAACTACTTATTTAAATATGAAATCAATAATATCGCGAACGTATTTGAGACGAAAACGTTGGCCATTGTTTGCCGAAATTGAAACAAAAATGTAGAAAATATAAATGCGTTAATCTGCTCTGCATCCAAAAGTCTATATCAGGCACTACAATCCGCGGAACTTAACTGAAAAGATCGTTTTTTGATTTTAGAATTAATATTTTTGTATAGTTGAATGTTCAATAAAAATAGATTTATTGAATTTATTTCAACTCAGTTGCACTGCGTCGTGTTGGGTAATGAGACAGCTTCTAAATTAGCATAGTTGACGTAAACATTATTAGGGTAATTTAATATAAATCGTGATAACTCTGATACGAATGAAATTATTTAAGTAGTCGAACAGCTGCATCGAGTATTAGATCAAGTCTGAAATTTTTAATATGACATCAATTGTGTACCAAACGTTGCTATCGTTAAATCTCAACCCTGCTTACCGATCTTCTTTACAAGAAATCTCAACGAATTTAACAGAGAATTTCACAAGGCTGTATATGAGAATACGGCTCTCGCGACACTTTAATCAGACAATCAACATCGTTTGCGATTAGATGACGTAGATAACAAAGTCACTACTTGTACATCTGATTGTACGAATTTCAATACGATCATGAAAAAAGGGGCTCGCCGAATATAGAAGTGGTGAATTGAAGTGGAACAATTTTTTTTTCGTGATCTCCACAAAGTTTGGGCAGATTTCGAAGGAAAGAAAAAAGCCCATTTTAGCAAATTTAATAACCTTTCGAATGCGACTAGTCACATTGCGATCGATTGAGAATTGGGTTATTAAAATGGGATTTAATGAATCGGTGTAGATCGGTTTTTGTCGAAAACCCCGTAAATGGTCTTTGACCATAATCGGATTACTCGAAAAGAAGATATGCAGCTGGGAAGTCAGCATCGTTATTTGACGATTCCGCTCGAACGCCGCGACGCATTCCGTTGGAACTTTTCGTGAGGTAGTGTTTTACCATGCCGTAAGACCTTACGTAAGTGTTAATGCGAGAATTATTCTCAAAAACAAGGTGCAAGCACTTGGTGTGCGCACGCGCTCGTTTTATCAGTATTTGTTTAATTGAAATACTCAAATGTCAGGGTTAGGAGTCGGTAGATTTTAAAGAGGAAGCTACAACCATTATAATGCATGGTCAACCAATATTGGAAACGACTACTACGAACAACGGGAAGTCGTTGAAAAACGGGAAGGAAATCTTGGAATAGGACGATCTTGGCTCAAAATTGCACGGCGATGTCCATTTGTCTCTTTGCAGGGCCGAGCAGCGGTAATGTTTAATAATGTAGCTGGTGAGGGAGCCCCGGCTGTGATAAAACGTATTGTAGGAGTGATTAATGATTGCTAATTAATAATTGTTTGTAATAAATTTATTAACAATGAATTGTCGTTTTTTTCTTACCATAAAAATTGCTAATCGATCTTCATGAATTGATTAATTAATTAATTATTTATTCGGAATGGAATATTGCAAATAAAAAATTATTGCATCCTGTTAGCAATAGAAACGATTGCTAATTGTTAATATTGTTAGTTAGCGATAAGCAATCAAGTAAATAAAAAATTATTGTTAACAATATCTCCGATAATTCGTAACAAGGTCACTCGGGTGAGCCACGACTTGTAAAGATATAAAAAATGGCAAAAACTGATTTCTCACATTGTGCACCTCTTAAGAATTACTAGTGCGACAAATCGTTGCACTGACACTTCGAGTGCACCCCGTTGACAAGAAGTAAGTTTTAAATATTGATTCCATGCATTGTGCATCTCGTGAAACTTGCAAGTGCATCAAATCGTTAAACTGGCATCTCGAGTGCACCCACCTAACGAGAAAAACATTTTTTAAATTGGTTTTTTGGCATTGAGCATATCTTAAAAATTACGAGTGCAACAAATCCCTAGGCTGGTAATTCGGGTGCGCCTCACTGACGATACAAACATTTTTTAAATTGAATTCCGTTGATATGCATCTCATGGAAATTACGAGTGCAACATATCATTGGACTAGCGTCTCGAGTGCACGCCACTGACAAGAAAAACCTTTTTTAAATTGATTCCTTGCATTGGGCATCCTGTGAAAATATTTTATACAGCTATCTTGAGTTAAACTGCAAACAAACAGTCTAAGTTCGATATAATTGCGAGCGATACATCAAACTCACATTGACAGGTTTTGACGGTTGATCAAATCAGCAACCTTGAATAACATATCATTAATAAATAATCTAAACCAGATAAATTTATACAATAACCGCTCGTCCGACTTCATTGGTAGAATGCTTTTTCCAATCTCTACAACTTTTGTATTAATTCGTTTTAACGCGTTGATGAATGAACGATCATTGAGCCACGATAGAGCTGGTCGTCTGATATGAGACGAGGTCTCTACCAGATCTCTATAGGTCTCTACAAGTATGAACTTTTTTGAAGAAAAAAAAAACAAACAAACAAAGGAGAGATTATTGTTAGCGTTACTTCGACAAGTTTCGGAAAAAAAAAACAAATCTCGATTATACCAACCTTTTAACATCAAACGTTCAATAAAATTGGCACCTATTACAAAATCTTCCGAGAACGACATCTACAAACGGAAAGGGAACTAAATTTAGCTTTATAAAAAGATATATCGTGTTTTGACCGGCACGTTTTTACAGTGGCCAAAATGGATCGTGCCTATCCTACAGAGATTTCAGTGATATGAGAATATAGAAGAAGATCGATTCGGCGAGAGCAATCGTTAACGATGCGCGAAAAACTGTCAAACACCGAGGACTGAAGTTTACATACAGACCATCACGTGAAGACGCGTAGACGCTCAACGTGCTAAAATATTTGTTTACCTTGAGCTATTCGAATCCACTTTTAATAAAAACGACTTCTGGCACTTAAAAAAATTCTGATTAAGATACGAACTACGCATAAAAGAGAGCTTGGAAGACATTGTTCCATCTGTCAGTTCTGTGTGTACGTAAACTAATAACAAATACGCGCCATACCGCGCCAATTCACCAATAGGACCTGCCCAATTATTATTTTTTACAATGTCACTGAACAAAGTTATCTACGTTTTGGTTCTATCGGCGTAGTTTAAGGTGATTTGGAACATGTATAGAACACCGCGGTTAATCTGCCGGATAAAAGAGGACATCGTCCTACAGAAATGTTAGATGGCGAGCAACGTTCTTGACTTTTATTCGACGGATAAATGGTGACAAAGAAATTCCCATTACAGTTCTTATTACCGACCGAGTAGTATCGCATCACTTCAAACCTGGTTCAATTTTTCATACGTAGTTTCAACATAGAGTAACCAGAGTTTAAAGTCCGATCAACGTTTATGGAACTCCAGCTAAATACGTTACGTATGACTGCCAGAAAGTTATCTGTAAGGAATCCTACGTTCGAGTCAACTTTCGTACGTAAAAATTGCTACTTGAGCTGAACAACAGAGCGTGTGACTCCTCATCAACACGATGTAACTGTATTCACTCTGACAAATCGCCTGATTCTTGCGTGCAAGACAGGCGACGATGAAGCGCGAGAGTAAATACGTGTACATAATTTGAGACGAAGTATCAGAGCCACCGACAATCCTGAAGCTGTCCTGTTTCAAAATCTAATTTGGGTTGATCCTAACCTCAATTCAGAACTCGCTTATGTGCGACAATCATACGCAGCGTTTGTCTCATTGCTGACAAGCTCGTACAAGACTTCAATAAACACACTCACACTTTAAATGAAGCGAAATCTTGCAACAATCGACGCGAATACGTCATGAAAACCAACGCTTTTTGTACGCCTATTTTGAAATCAACATCGAACACTGAATCGTACGTTATGGCAGTTGTTTCTAATTGATGTACCGAGCAGAAAAATCGCTTCTCTTTTGCAATTGAAATATATTCAGGTCTATCAAAATTTATCGCTTGATTCGTTACATTTCAAAGAAGAACGTAACCGAATATACGTCGGGAAATTGAACGACGTACGCGAGAATTGAGTATCGATTACGAGGTCTGCGTGCCGTCCCTGGTCCCCCTTCTTGTCGCACGAAACTTATGTTTCGCGGTTATTTACTAACAAAGACAGCAGAGTGTCATTTGACAAGCTACTCGAGTTATATGCAGTTAGTTCGGCCTGCGCGTAACGAAGAGAACGCGTGGATTGTATTTTATCGAGCGGTCACGGTCATGTTTTGTTGATATTGTGACAAACGATCAACCGCACTTGAATGCCCCATGTTTAGGAGAGTTATCTCGTCGACTGCTACGCGAAGTTTCCACGTTCGCAATCGTACGAAGGAGATAGAGAGCTATCGTTCACTTACCGGCCGTGGCCTTAGAGTTTTTCCCATGATGCCTCCGGCTCTTCTTCTCCCGAAGACGACTCTTCAATAACATCGTTCGGTTTCTTTGACACGATTTTCAAACGGATTTACGCGGTTGCTACGCATTATTATCCGACCGTACGGCAGCCATTTGCCCTCTACCTACTCTGCTATAAAGCCTACTCGTCGTATCGTTTAGCCTTTGGCTTGCGGCCATTCTACCAGTTCTGACGTCACCGCGCACAGCAGGGACGTACATAGTCGCTGTAACTTCGTTAACATACCGTATGTAGTTTTTAAAAAAATACCGCGATTCTAGGAACCTCTGCGTTATCAACATCGAGCATCAATTGCTATCCAGTAATCTAGTTTTGTAATATCTATCGCAACAATAATAATAGTTTAAAGGCAATTTTCGTCGAATGGAAAATTATTCTTTTACATTTCGGAATTCGCTGATGCGTTGCTAAGAGCCAGTTCCTTTAACGAGATCTTCCTTATCGACGGTCACTCGATCTTCGTAGTACCAAGAAGCAGCGAATACAATACTTAACACGTGGGCTGAAAAGTTCGTAGGCTAACATAGAAAAAAATCTTTTTTTTTATAAAATTTGATTTTATTATTCAATATAGTTGCCTTCGAGGGCGATACAACGATTATAGCGGTCATACAATTTTTCGATACCATTTTTATAGTACGATTTGTCTTTAGCCTCAAAATAGGCTTCAGTTTCGGCGATTACCTCTTCATCGGCGGTAAATTTCTTTCCAGCGAGCATTCTCTTGAGGTCTGAGAACAGGAAAAAGTCGCTTGGGGCCAGATCTGGAGAATACGGTGGATGCGGAAGCAATTCGAAGCCCAATTCATGCAATTTTATCATCGTTTTCATTGATTTGTGACACGGTGCATCGTCTTGCTGAAACAGCACTTTCTTCTTCTTCTTCAAATGGGGCCGTTTTTCCGCGATTTCGTCCATTAAACGCTCCAATAACGTTACGTAATAGTCGCTGTTGATGGTTTTTTCCTTTTTAAGGTAGTCGATGAATATTATACCATGCGCATCCCAAAATACTGATGCCATAACCTTTCCAGCCCTTCTAGCCGACTGTTGCGTCTTTCCACGCTTTGGAGTCGGTTGATCACATGCAGTCCACTCGGCTGACTGTCGATTGAACTTCGGTGTGAAATGATGGAGCCATGTTTCATCCATTGTCACATATCGACGCAAAAATTCGGATTTATTACGATAGAACAGCTCCAAACACTGCTCAGAATCATCAATTCGTTGTTGTTTTTGGTTGATTGTGAGCTCGCGCGGCACCCACTTTGAACAGAGCTTTCGCAAACCCAAATATTCTTTCACGATATGTCCAACACGTTCCTCAGCTATCTCGAATAACTTCACTTTACGGTTATCCAAAATTATTTTGTGGACTTTTTTGATGTTTTCATCGGTAACAGCCTCTTTGGGACGTCCACTGCGTGCATCGTCCTCGGTGCTCATTTCACCTCGTTTAAATTTAGCAAACCACTTCTCAACGGTTGATTTTCCTGGTGCAGAGTCCAAATAATGTTTATCAAG
Organism: Cylloceria caligata; assembly: GCA_963942595.1. Classification (NCBI taxonomy): domain Eukaryota; kingdom Metazoa; phylum Arthropoda; class Insecta; order Hymenoptera; family Ichneumonidae; genus Cylloceria; species Cylloceria caligata. The sequence continues at coordinate 16,645,322 of OZ012706.1, read as the reverse complement.
CCAAGCCTTGGCTTCAACAGTATTTTTCTTCGCCAAAAAGCAATGCTTTATTAACACACGAAATTCCTTTTTATCCATTTTTTCAAACTAACAAAAGTTGCTTCACTCAAAAAGCTATATCTCACAAACTAATAGTGCGACAGCTGTTAAATTTATGCACGTGTCTTTTGAAGGTTAGGGCTAACTAAAAAGCATATGGATTTAATACTAGTAGCGCCATCTATGTGCCAGCCTACGAAGTGTTCAGCTCACCTGATATGCACAAAAACAACGGCGAAAACTATGATTTATGCTGTGATTCACCCAACGTAGAATCATTAATAGAAAAAAAATCACTTCTGAGGGAAATTCCAAGATCTCCCTTCTTGCAATTAGATGACGAGCGCTATTGAAAAAGTTTCCGTCTAGATTCACAGCGTTTATACACGGAACACCATTGTGTTCGTGTATTCGATTAATTGCATATTTAAATTGCACTTGGCACTTTACTCAGTAGATTATAATCATCGAAAACCAAAACTGGCTTCATCTCTTATCGACGTATTATTGTAACTCTATGCAATTGCAATGAAAAAAAATTCGACATTTTAATGTCAAGATACTCAAAATTGTTTGAAATGTATAGAAGCGGTTTAGATATTCTTACGTAGAAAAAATATCCGGTTATTGTGTCAACAATTTCAAAAGTAAAACGTTCGTAATTTAAAAACGGCTTAACAGACGCGTGTCTAAATGCGTCTACACTTTAGTAAACCACACATTATACTTTGTCATAATTTTCGTTACAATCGTTGAAACAGTTTAAATGTTATAAGATTTTTTATTTCTTCAAAAGTATCGTTAAACGCGACAACTCAAATTGTTTTCAAGCGATCAGACTGAAATTTTGGGTAAAACAGAAGACTGATAGTTAATATTAAATTTGAGAAGAATCGATCATGCGCTTCAAAACTTACGCTAATTTTTTATTTCTCTTCCTCATAGAAAAATTAATCTGCTTGTATTTGTTTGTTAAATTGATAACAGCTTGAAGTATTGGCCTTAAACTTGGTTACAATGTAGAGCAATTACTATTTGATCATTGTGGTTAATTTGATAAAACTCGACCAAGCCACTAAAATTTTGTAAGTTCAAATGTTGCTCAAAAATATTAAACTTTTGAACTTTTTCTACACAAATGTAGTTACGACCAAGGTTGCTTGGTATTGAGTTTGTCTACAATTAACAATATGTATAAATAATGATAAAATTTGCCATTTTTTCATTCCGCTTTTATATCTTTTGATCTGATAAGAGTTATGGTGCGTACAATATTTAAACAAAAGTGCATATACAAGAGCCGTTAACAAAATTTTTGCGACGTGGAAGCTGAAATTGATCGACTTCCTCATAGAAGTGGTTTTTTTAAAGGTGGAAAATTATGAGGAAGCAATGTGCAAGGTTCTACTATCCAAGCTTTTGCAAAATATTACGGGACAGCGTAAGGAGTTGGGCGTTGGTGCTCCGTATATAAAATTTTATATGAACGTGTATTTAATATTTATTTTGCATATATTTTCTCGCATTGAACGGTTTCCTGTCGCTCCACTTGTTTGTTCTCGACTTTCTTATGACATTATTTTTATTATTATAATATACCAAAGCTCACAGTTAAACCATACATACAATGCAACCATATCGTTATGTCATTGCGTGAAAATCTAACTGTAGATATTTTTTAATATTAACGTAAGGCGGATAAAAAGAACAATCATAGCATACATACGTCGGGCACAAGGGTTACAAGTTTTATACGAGATTGTTATTCTCGGCAAAAGATCACTACGATTATGCAAAAATAGACATTATCCGTTAATTGCAATTTCGAGAAAAACTACGATCGCGTATCCCTTCTTTTACCTTCAATTGTTTCTCCGAGTTGCGTCGTTTCTCGGTAAGCGACGCGTTCGATATTGTCGCGAAAAATCGAGTCGATCTTGTTAAAAGATTTCTGACACTGAAAAGTCCGAAGCCGGCTGTGTCGAGTTTAACTCTGTCTTCTCGGAAAGTGCAAAAAAAAAATGTAACGCTCGTAAACATTTTATTTTTCACCGAATAAAGCAATACTCGTTAATGCGATTAATCGGGAAAAAAAGAAACAACTGGCTTCGGTCTCTCCAAATGTCATGCACATTAATTGTCACGCGCGCACACGCTTGTTTAGCTCAACGCTACGGCATTCTTAATTCTCCTTTATCGACAGAGTTCGCTGGAAATTTATTTATCGTTTATTAGCGTTTTAGCACTCGTACGATTTTTCGTAAAAATTTGTATTTATAGTTGCTGTGTGCTTTAATCTGTTTTTTTTTTAGATTTTTTATTTTCCGGGGAATTCCGCGTGACATTACAATATCGTCGCAGTTTCGCGGTGATTATCCCTCTTTTGTACCTTAGCACGTGTTTTCATATGCTCACGCCGTGACTAGAGGTGACGAAGCCCATCATTTAGCTTTCGACTTTGTTTCAATCTCGAGAAACAAGAGAGCGAGAAGATTTGTGCGCGATTAAAGGAAAAAGTAAAACGCATTTTTTTTTTCTTCGATAAATCGATAAAAGTAGATAAATAAATCGTTTATATTTGTAAAAATTGTACGAAAAATCAGAGGTGTATGTGTGTGTGTGTTTATCTATATATATTGTAGGCCTCCAGCCACGGCATCTACGCGAGCGCGCGTTGAGTATCCGATTAATACTCCTCACTAAATCTTGTTCATTTTTTTGTTCTTTTTCTTTTATTCGATATTTCGACAAATAGTGAAGTCATCACAGAAGCATCAATATTATCATTATACTCATTTAAACTACATACTCGTTACTGTGTTTTTTTTTTTTTAATTACTTTTATATCTTCGGTTAGCGCAGTAATATTGCAATGATCGAGTACAAAATGATTTTTAACTTTTGAAGCTTAGTATAAACTGTATAAAGCACTATTACATATATCGCTCGAGGATCTGTACGGGGACGAGTATCACGCCTATACCGACAAGCCCGATACTCGCGTCCGTTCAACAACCGCGTTACTTATTTCTTATTACGTAGTCGCAGCGACAGTAATCGATTAACTATTCTACTGAACGGAGCGATGCGAGAATGCGGACTGCGAGAGAAAGCCGTGAAAACGAATAAAAAAAAAAGAATGTTCGCCGAATGTAGCAAGTGAGACAATTATTAATTACTAGCGATCGATTATCATAATTCGTTATCGCGATCCCTCGCAGACGCGCTTCCTCGACAGCACGTTTCGCGTAAAATCTCCGCCATCCAAGCCAACATATCAACATCTGATTATGATATCGTTTTTTTTTATATTTATTTAATATTTTTAAAAGAATTAACTGAATACTGAAAATGAACAAATAAAATGCAATTAATTCGATGAAATAAATGCGTTACAAGTGTAAAATAGCAATTTTCAAAGTCGCCGAATTGCGCCATGTGTATCGAGCGTCCGGCGTTCGGAATGGCGCGTTGATGGCAGATGCGTTTGAAAAACAATAATTCGACATCGACAAAATTATTCGGACGCTCTTTATCTTTTGTAATTCGAAAGTAATGTCAGTAAAAAATATAGTACGCCGATAAACTCGCCTTAGGCACGAAAACGAAGAATTATATATATATATTTTTAAATCTCTTATATCAATAGAGAGATCAATTGACGACGGCAATGATTTTTGTAGACGAGACCAAAAGATAAAGTGAATAAAAAACAGGACAAAGGCATTAGCTCAAACGCTGTAAATACAGCGAAAGATTACTCTTTACAAACTTTTATCAACAATCCCCGTATTCGCAGTTTCGCTGACAGAGCAAAGTGCCCCTTAATTCTCACATGATCCCAAACATTAAAGAAAAATCGCACTAAGCAAAAAAAAGTTGATAACCGAGTATTTTTGTGCTCAAGCCATCAGCATTCAAGCGACGTTCGTTGAACGTCTGAAATAATCCTCTGCCATCAACGAGGCGTCGAACATTTGAAATTCACGTTTTCTCAATTTCATCACTGCGGAAGTCCAGCCGAAAAAGCCCTGACCTTCCATTTATCCGTGTGACTCTCTGGCGACGATGAAAGTTGGGGTTTTAGCAGAGGATAGAAAGATATCCAAGCCTACTTGGTCGTGCCTAACCGGAGCTCGAAGTCTCCTTCTCCACGGGTAAGGCACTCTTCTGCGCGTCAATTTTGTTGTTCTCTTGGCCATTCAAGAGTGCTCTGTTCTGTCTAACCAGCTCAGCACGCCTCTCCTTCAATATACAACGAAAAGAAAAGCCATTAATTTACATGAACGATCGATTGTATCGTAATTTTACACATCGACTTGACGAAATGAAATTAATTGACTAAGCTGTGAAAGCGAAATAACAAATTATACATAAACGAAGGTCAAATGTGCTCTGAAATAAAATTTTGCAGCACAGAAAATAAGGGAATAAGTATGTCCTAGGTAAATAACTAAAGGCCACGAAAATCAAAGAAATCAAAACGTAATGAGATACAGGTTGGACCAACGGGTTATTGAATTGAATTACTTGTTGGCGAATGGCCTGGATACGACGTTGAATTTCCCGTTCTCGGTTCACCTCGGCAATCGACGCTTTCATGTCGATTTCTATTTTTTTCGTCTCGAGATCCCTCATTGCGCGGGTCTCCCGTACTTTCGCTATCTTCACCGTATTCTGAATATCCATACCAACAGTTTTTTGCTTTTGTATTATCCTTATGTATATTTATTATTTATTTATATTTTTATTATACTTATTTAACTTACATGATTGCGCAGCTTCTCTTTCTGCTCGCGTTCCATGATTTCTCGTCGCTCACGCGCCTGGTCGAGTTTTCCCTGAATTTGAGACTCTAACTGGAGCACTCGTTCCGACATGCCTTGACGAACTCGCGTGACTTGATCTTCCTGAAATCGATGGACGTAGAAATTCAGCAATAGTTTGATACTTTGAAGAGGTTTGTTATCTTTAACAGTTTAGGAAATTCTTGTAAGTGAAAAATAACTAACGTGTTCCTTTAGGCGATCCAACATTTTCTTGATGTTCTCGTCACGTTGAGCAGCGGCAGTCTTCAGTTTCTCCTCGACGGCAGTGCGAACCTCTTTGGTTTGCTGCTCCAGATTCTGACGAGTTTTCTCTACGCCTTCCAACTATAGTAGACATAGGTCATATTAATATATTTTCTCGGTTTTCAAAAGTATCGTATCAAAAAAGTTCTTACATGATCCTTCAGCTTGCTCTTAAGCTCAGTAATGTGAGCCTCCCGCTTCTCCTCGGTATTATTCATCTTGGCATCCAAGGACTCGCGAGTAGCCGTCATAAAGGCCACACTGAGTTCCTCCTTCTTACGAGAGACCTCCTCGATCTTGCTGAGTTTCGCAGCGAGAGACGCTAGCTTGTGAGCTTCCAACGAGAGTCTTCTCTCCTCAGCAGCTTTGAGCTTATCCTCGATTGCAGTCTCCTGGGACGGACTCGGCTGAGGGGGCGATGGTGCACGCTTCGGCACCGTTGGCTCAGCCAGAATTACCTCGTAGCACAGGCCACCCTTTGATTTCTCCTGACACCGAATTTCCGTAGCTAAACGAAATCAGAAATATTTAAAAATTGTCAAATTTTTACATTTTGTAAGTATTCTTTTCGATTGGATATTCGAGACGAATCTTTTTTTCTCACTTTGAATCCTTCATAATGCAAAACAAGAATGCAAAGTAGAATCTTTGTACATTGCTTCCTCATTATTTGTCATCTTGCACAATATCTATGAGGAAGTAAGTAATTATGGTTTCCTTATAGGAGAAGCATTGCTGAAAAGGTGGAAAAGAATAAAGAAGCGCTCGAGCTATCGGATTCTGCTAGTAATTACATTAAATAAAATTCGACGAACATTTTAATGATGAAGAAATTAAAAAATTGAAAATGCTCTAAAATCTTTTCGCCTTAATATATTTTTACGAAAATTGCAGCCGACGACGACAACATATTACGTAACTAGTGTGACAAATGTCAGATCAATTGCTGAAGTGATTTTCAAATTTTTGACGTTTCATTCTGCAAGCTATATCCATCTTCAAATTTTACATCAAACATCCCTCAATATACTTACATACGTGTACAAAGTTTTAATCCGATTTCTTAAACGTTTTCAAATTTATAGCAGCGATAAAATTGAAAATCTCACATAATCCAAACCCTTCTACCGATCTTGTTGCAATTCAATATCGAACACCACTACTGGATGTTACTTCACCTTTGTAAAAAAAATTCAGTTGAATCGATTACATTTTATGGAAATAACCAAATCACTAGAAAAAATTTTGAAAATCGATGGTTTGTCTCAAAGTACTAGAATGATCACAAAGAAAATGAGCGCAGTCGTAGCTCAAACGAAGAGTAAAGTAATTGTCATTTTTAGCGAACCATCTTCTTTGGTCAAAGTACAAATAAAAACTTTTTTTTTGCTTCCTCATAAAGAAAGCTTTGTTTTCGTATAAACAAAAAGCTTTTATGTTTACAATGTCAGAGTACTTCAAATGTTCCAAAAAGTCAAAAAACGTATTTAAAAAAAAATATCCGCGGTCGCACGCGTTTGTGGGGATGAAAAATTAAAACGTCTAGAAGTTTGAAATCGCTCAACCGATCCGGCTGAAATTTTGCATGCAAGTAGATATAACAGCTCTATTTATTGGATACAATTTTCGTAAAGTTTCATCGATTAGTTCGGATTTTGTGGAAATAGAAATTTTTTTTGTATCTTTTGCTTTTTGAGTTATCGGGTTAAATTTTTTTACATAAGTGTACTGTCACGAAGCACTGTTCCCTATTCAGTTTGAAAAGAATAGTCCGAACCGTTAAGATTTCATGAAATTTTCAATTAAAAAAAAAATCAGTTCAAGTACTTCACTTTTAAGTATTCGCATAGCTGTAATGTCACCCACATAGTTTTATCTAGGATACTAAATTTAAAAAATGACTTGCTCATAGAAGAGGCTTTGGGGGGAGGTGGGGGTCCGAGAAAGCTGTGTAAATTTTTATTTGGAACTTTTTTTCAGGTGTCAATCGACGTATTGTCTTCCGCTAGTTACGAATTTTCCAAAAAAAACTCAACAATGCATGTCCAAAATTCCCGAAAAGCGCATCGTTTTTGTTTTTCTGACTATCCTTTATTGATATTTTCATAAAAATACACGAACGGTAAAAAAAAAAAAAACACAAATGTAATCCCATTTCTAGCAATTAGTCCAACAGCAATTTCAACAAAGCCCATCGATAAATCCAGCTACCGAGGATGCGCATAAGAGGACTAGTACTCAATCAGAGATTACATCAGCGAAAAAGTTCTCGACATCCGTTATCATCGATAATTCTCGAAGTTATCTCAGGCCGGAGTGTAATCAAGTGCTACTTCCAAAGTTTCCGGATCTTTCTTTCCTTTTCGCCTCGGGACCATGCCCGGAGCTAATGAGACGAGAGTGGCCGAAGGGCGACGAACGAGAATACGGACGAGGCAGGGGAATATGAGTCAGCCGCGTAAAGGAAAGATCGATCTGGCGACGGAACGATTGTCTCTAGGCGCCGCGACGTCTAGAGTCGGCACACGCACCCCATCATGTGCTCCTCCCCAACCCCCCGTGCCACCCTTTCTCCTCCTCCTATCCTCCCTATGTGCAATCCACCTTGCTGACTACTTTCCGTTATAGCCGACCGACCGCCGATGTATAATTCACCGCGGTAGGGCATTGCGGATCGTGTTGAGGGTAATGCACCTTGTTCCTTACGTAGTACATACACGGCATACCATACATAAAGTAAAATCCAACGTATATAATAACACATAAAAGGCAAACAGAGATATAAATTCGTAGAGAACACGATGAATCTTTTGCCAGAGAATATCTTTTACCTTTTTTCTTTCAAATTCTTCAATTTTGTTTCTCATAAAATGACAACTGGCAAAAGATTCTAAATATCGAGCGTGCTGCAGATTTTGTTGCTATATTTCTTAAATAATATTCTTTCAAGTCCGCGAATAGTACTCACTGATAAATTTGACTTTCTTTGGCTGTTTAGTTCGTGGCTTTCCCTTGCCACTCGGTTTCTTCATGGGCGCAGTGCCCCTCCTTTGTCCAGCAGCTTTTAGAAATAATGAGTCATTGATATGGAAAGGTTTACGGGCAACGATTGTTAAGTAGGATTGTGCGAAGCGGGTGATCGTAGTGGCGAGGATTCGATATAAAAAAATCGATACACCGAGCAATTGGACCGGTAGGGAGAACCGGCGTGTAGCCATCTTGGACCGCACCCTCGTCCCTTGAAAACCCGCGTGCCGGTTGGCAGACGAGAGCACGTGCGTAGCATCACGATAGGTTCTGTCTCTTTCTTCACTTAATCATATCGTTACAACGGCAAGCGAGATGATAGATCGAGTTTCTCAAGAACATTGCGGTCACGATAGGACGGATTACTCCGGTTAATTCATATTAAATAAAAAAATGGTTAATGCCGGCAGGATAGGGGAGGAGGGGGTTCTCGATCTCGAGGCACGCGACGTCGAGAATCGATGAGACGTGAACTTTGCGCTCTAGTAATTGCAAGGTCGAAGACTAGCCGCGATATTTCAAATATTCTACTAAAAATTCGACAAAGAACATGCAATAAAAAGATACGTCCGGTAAGATACTCTTGAGCTATTGCATGCAAATAAAAACGGTGGATCGGGGTGGGAGAGAGCCGGACGACGACGACGACGACGACGACGACGACGACGACGACGACGACGACGACGACGACGACGACGACGACGACGACGACGATGACTCCTCGGTAAGCGATGATAGAGAAATTGATCGAACTGCAGGTGGCCCAGCAGTCAGGATAATGCGAGACCGGCTTTTCTCTCTCCCTCTCACTCCCGGCTTGTATAGAAGTACATACAGTATCGACCAGCAGCGACAGAGCAGAGCGGTACTGCGGGTAAAAATATCCAAAGGAACTAACGGGTTACGATACTCGCGTGCAAACGGTAGCGTTCCGGTAGCCGCGGATTAATCGAAGGATGTTTTTGGCCGGCTCGGGTCAATTTCGCAACGCCATTTACGTTGAACACGACAGCAGTAACGATTTGCGCTATTCGTTGAACCGAATACATATTTTAACGAGAGTAATTTGGCGCCCGTTGGCTGGTAGCCAGTCTCCAGGGGGACCCGGCGAGAAACGGTGCGAAGGATCAGGGGAGCGTCAGGGAAGAGAGAAAAGGTCGCGTAAGCGGAAGGTCACGACCCGGTACGTCGGTGCTCTTTTCTTTTTTCTTTATTCTTTTTTCTATTGTCTCTGTTACGACACCTAGTTCGCACTTACCTACGAGGCCGTACGGGGCTTTGCAGCTGTGACAGAAGCACTGCAACACGGAGTCACGTACAAGATCGATCAACATTTTCGATAATTGTTTTCTTCCCTTTTTGTTTCAATTTTTTCTCCGATACTCTCGCGCCTTCTTATTTTAAACACTTTCTTTACGGATTGCGATTCCCTCGTTCTTTATTAATAATTTTCTTTCGTATTTTCCGGCGAGAATATTCGCGAACGTACGAAATACGCGGAGTCCTCTTCGTGTGCAACCGTGAAGACGACTGACGTGATGGCAAAAGCCTGGCGAAGACGACGTTCCTCGGACGAGGGGGAAAGGTGGAAAAGAAGGGGCGCGCGAGAGTTATACTCCTCGGAGATCTGACCAGGAGGGTTCTCCCAACCGACAGAGAAAGAGGGATGATCGAGGGATGGTATACGCTTGTATGTGTGTCTCCTGTTTTTTTGCCGGTGTTGGATTCGCAAGAGCGAGACAGTGAATACTAGACAGTCTAACTAGTATCTGGGGCGGTGGCTGGAGGCCGACTGATCCGAGGACGGTGCGCCACGACGCCCGGCGTCGCTCAATATCCACCCTCTCCACGCTACAACCTATTCACCCTCCCGGCAGCTTTTTCCTTCTCTTCCTCTTCCTCCTCGTGCGGTGGGACCCGCGCGGCGCCTACCCCTGTCGCACCGGCTACCATCCCTCTTCTCTGCAACCCTCCCTCCTTTGCTTCGCTCTCGCTCTTTTCACCCGCGTGCCTACATGTACGGATATACAGATCGAAATACAGTAGATACTCTCTCGGTTAGGGCTCTCAAGAGTAAGGTGAAGGGGTAGAAGGAATTTAAAGAAAGTTTGTGCTCTTGAAATAAACATTTGGTTGATACCAGGAAAAAAAAATTAATTCAATATAATTTTTCATTAATCAATCAAATATTTACTAGTTTTAACATTTTGAGGGCATAGATCTTGATGGGATTAAAGCTATACGAAGACCATCGTATAAATGCAGTTACAATGATCATTTAATTAATCAAATATAAAATAGAATTTTATTACATTTTTTTTCATTCATTTCATTATTTTCAGTGAAGGGGATATCTTCATTAAACTAAATGGATATGCAAAGCATCGTACGAACGCATATTTTTAATAGATAGTCAGTTGATCTAACAAGACATTGGTATTGAATCTTATTTATATCAAATGAATCAAATGAAAATAATATAAAAAGCATCGTGCGAATGCAAATACACAAAGTTTGCTCTGTGTTGTCTCTCTTTACAAGGATTTTCTCTATTAGAAAGAATTCAATTGCGAGGGGTCCTACTGTATAGCAGTCGTACAGCAAACACGGTTCGCGCGAGAGTTCGTCGCCAGGCACGTTTACGGACACGTACTACCTACTCGTCCGTAGTGAGTGAGAGGTATACGCTATACATATACTTTGCGCACCCGGCTAGGGTGCATCATCCAAACCTTGCTCACATACACGTGTACATATAAACGAAACCAACGCCGACCCCGAGACGACAGAGGCGCCGGCACCCAGCACCCAGCACCACCTCCCGAAACCATCCGGCGCAATTTTCGAACAATGCAGATAATCAGATTATCCAGCCGGAAGCTAACCGATTGACTTTTCACAGTAGCGAGGGCATAGCTGAAAGGAAGGTAGTACGTCCAAGTATTAATCAAAATCAGTTGCAAAAATAATTCATGAGATATCGCTAAAAGCTTTCACATTCGTTTGCTTTCATTTTCCTTTAAATCTGGACATTCGTACTTTTTATTCTTCTTCGTTCGCCGATCTATTATTAAGTTTCTATTGTTTATGGTAAAGATAGTAGCGGATATACGAAACGTCTTTTAACAATAAAACTTCTTGCTCGACTAAATAATTAATGACTGGTTAAAATATCGCTATGTTCGTGTCGGGGTGCGTATTGCTGAAAGGGAGGGAGTACGTCCAAGTATTAATCAAAATCAGTTGCAAAAATAATTCATGCGATATCGCTAAAAGCTTTCACATTCGTTTGCTTTCATTTTCCTTTAAATCTGAACATTCGTACTTTTTATTCTTCTTCGTTCGCCGATCTATTATTAAGTTTCTATTGTTTATGGTAAAGATAGTAGCGGATATACGAAACGTCTTTTAACAAAAAAACTTCTTGCTTGAATAAATAATTAACGACTGGTTAAAATATCGCTATGTTCGTGTCGGTGTGTGTGTGCAACACCTTTCTTGTTTTATTATGGGTATTCGATACTCGGAGAGCGGAGGAGATCGAGAAGTGGAATGGGACTCCCCCGTAGAACCCCGTGGCAACAGCGAAAAAGCTGCAATGGGGGAGGGTCTTCCCAATTTTCCAGTACTCGGAATAATCCCTCGTTCTCCGGTTACTCTAGCTATCTTTCTTCATGTTTCGAAGGGTGCGAATGCTCTTTTACATCTAAGCATATGACGTAATTAAAGAGGGGACGAATGTGTCAATTGGTTTCTTTTTTGCTCTGAGAACTCAAGTGTGTCTTGAAAGAGAAAATTAGAACTACGGTCGTTCGGGTTATCTCGAGCAGGGACAAAAAGCTCCAGCACCCGATAGAAAAACGCACTTTATCTTCCTTTCCGGTCAACAACTGACCAAGTAAGTTTTAGTCGTTATTTCTAGCTGTGACTCGGCTAAACCTTGTTCAATCTATTCATTATCCCGTAAATAATGAATAGATGTATTCTTTCACTAATTAGGAGCCAAAAATTCATATATTCTTTGAGATACAAATGAAGATTTAAAGCCCAAAATTATTTTTTATAATGCCATTGGTCAGTACTTGAAATTTTAGACATCGTTTCAGGCAAGTCTTTAGCCTACGAGAGGAATCTCCTGTAGTTCATTGGAGGACGTGCGATTCATGTAAATCTTAAGCCCGCGAATCACACGAGGTCTTTTACATTTATATTTGATTTTATAACCGGAAAAACATCGTATCCCCGAAACGATCTTTGCACTTTTACCCTTGGATACTAATTATTGATTTTTCTAGGATATAAAATATAAAATGAATCCTCTTTCGGTCGAGCAGGAAAAAAGTTTAGATGAAAATGTGTATAGATTGCCCTGAATAACACACAATGAAAAGTTCAGGCATAAAGGACGACTCCCGTTGCAATGCGGAACGAGTTTAAATCGTATATTCGAATTGTTAAGCAGGACAGGCGGAAATAGAGTTACCGCTAAAGCCCCGTGAAACGTACAACAGGGAGAAAAGGAAGATGATAGCAGTACGTGTAAAACGAAACGCCCTGGCCTGTCCCTTTGGTGAAAAGGAGAGAGGATTGGCTTGAATACACGGTCGCGCTCCTGTGGACAACAAATGCGGGACAACAAATGCGGGACATAATTGAAGGGAGAGTTTGCCACTGCGATGTGCGGCAACCAGCAATTCTATTACCGAGTGATCTCAACACTTTATGCGCTGTACAATTCTACCTAATGTATACTGTCATGTACCTTGGCACGTGAATAGACCATCTGTATACAGAGAAATCATTTTTATCGAAGTCTCTGTATCGAAAGATATACGGAGAGAATGTAGGGCGAAGATTGAACGGTTTTGTATATTTAAAAAGCAAAAGAAAAAACAGAACGATAGACTTAAACTTTTGGCCATGTGGCTCGATAATCGAGTCGAGACGCTCTCGACTCCGTAAGTTCAGAGTTCTTCTTCTCTCTCTTGAAACGTGGCTTGTGCACGTTTTCCAAGAGTGCATCTACCCAACAACCTCAGCAGGATACCTCAACGAATATGGTCGGAGAATCGAGTTACCCCACGGAGATACGTGGCGCGTGGATGTTCCCTTACTGCGCTCGAGCCAACTGAACGAACAAAGTTGCAGTATAGTATACCGGTGTTCTAAAGGCCTCCGATAGTCTCGTGAGGTTTGCTCGCTGTTTCTCGTCGCAGATACGATAAATCATCGCACTCGATGCCCATCGAGTGTGCTCAAGGCTACTTTTGAAAGAAGCTTCCCACTCGATTCCCGTTAAACGCTCTGTGTATGATCTCCGAGAAGCCTTATTCAACTACAAAAAAAAGCTTATTTAAAAAACGACCAGGGATCAATCATTTTGTTTGCAATGTTCGATTCGGGTCAGTTGTATATATTTCTAAATGCTTCCAAAAACAGTTGTAATATTCATTTCTCTGCACAACGCTATAGAAATCTTCTAAAGTAAGAAAAAGCTACAAAAGGCGTAGAAATGATCGATTTTAGTTTAAAAAAAAAAAAAAAAAAGATATTATGTCGACCGATCTGCGAACATTTTATGCCAATAGCAAAGCCAGCTTCCTCTTTGTTTCTAAATATATAGAACAAAGAAAATAGCCAAATGGGGAAACCACCGAAAAATTGAGAACCACTGAAAGGCGTTCAGGCACTGCAGTCATCCAGCGTCAGGCTGCAGTTGCCACCTCGCGAAGCTGCAGAGCCGCACACCGGCTGCGCTCCGAGGACACGGTTAGAGGGCTCTGACCCCATCTCTCTCGCAAAGTCCTTTTTGTGCAGAGAAGTTGATGCCGAGCGTCGTCGGATAGGAGCGAGCAGAGTGACGAAAAGGGGGAAGGAGACAGCGGCGCTTTCCTCTCGGTTATACCAACGAGCAAAGTTGTCTCGGCTAATAAACCGTCACAACTTCCGCTATCAAATTTCGTATATTTTCAATGCTTATATTTATGCTCTCGAGTCGATAAACCGTGCGAAGAGCTTTGATTGCTTTTGGCTAAAAAGGTGCGCCACCGTCACTCATTGTCTAACAATACAGCGAATATATTGCTGGATGCACTGCTTCCTGCATGGACTTTTTTTTTTTATAAGTCTCGTGTTTAAATTATTTCCTCTATTTCTCCGCAAGGTCCTATATATTTACAATTTACAAACAACTAAATACTTTAATTCACTTTACATCACGTTTACCCTATTATGTCATTATTACGAACAATTATTAAATGGTCGTCTGGAATTTTTTATCTTAAAAAAAATTAATTGGAAACGAAAATAATTCTGCAGCTCGCTCGATTTTTCTTAAATGTTAATGAAATATATATTTTTTTTCAAGATTATGGCACTTACCCTCATTGATAACTGGAGTTTCAGCTGCGGTTGCCATCTTGATTCGACTCTCTGCAATAAAGATTAAGAAATGTGGGTTCCGTGTACTGCAACAAACAAATTACGCAGTTGTATTTTGAGAAATTGTCGAAGAACTCGTTGTTGCAACGAGCTGATATAAAGTTTGTTTCCTCGACTTCTTAACCCTTTCCCATAGCAATAACGTCGATACAAATCCGGTACACCCACGCTCAGTAGTTTCACTACTAGACATCCATAATTCTCGTTGATCCCTTGTTCAACGGACAGAAATTTCCGTTGCGCTCAGACGCACAAAGAGCAACAACAAAGGGACGCACAAAATCTTAAAAGTCGCGACCAGCGAGATATGTAGAAGGAAAAATTCGGGTTATCGAATAAGGAAAAATCCTCTACATTCTGTATATATCTGTAATGTGTCAATGAACCCAAATCCAAATACCGAAGCTTTTATTAACAAATTAATAAGATTCATTTTGATCTGCTGGCAGTAGGAAGTGAAAAAAAAACCCGGTGTTGCTACACAAAACGGAGAGCTACGCACTCGGACAAACGTTTCTTTGTCAGAGACCGGAACAAAGGGAGAGAAACAGTAAACGACTCTGTTTATTTTGATCGTGACTTTGAACACTCGGGTGTCGTTGACACCATCTACGATATCAGCCTCTAACTACTAATTATTACATCGCGGCAAGAAAAATTAATGACATTCGAACGAGGGTCAAGTACTATGCGAGAATTCTCTCTGTATACTCGATAACGTATTTTCTACGCATGTTCATCGCACGCGCAGACGTTACGCCGCATAAGTTATATACATGGCAGATGCGACGTAGCACGTTGTCGTAAATTAGCCAGTCTCGTCACTTTGTAAAAATTGACGAATATTTGATAAATAAACGAGAAACTCTCGGTTTCTCACTCGGGATAGAAAAATCTTCAAAACGTTTTCTATTAGCTCGACAGAGCTTCGTTGTCAGTGAGAAAATTCGTGTAACGTACTTACATTTATTTTTCTTTTCGTCTAAGCTGGCACAAAGTAAAGAAAACTTGTTAATCACTGATACTGCGTGTTATTCGAACAACTCGTAGAGTTATCTCACGCACTTAACAATCAATATCAACGTCTTACGATCTGTACCGATCTGAACGGGCGTCCGTGTTGCTGCTCGCTTTTATTCTGGCGTCCAAGCCCCACGAGCACAATTACTTTGCAGGGTGTACGTACAGAACGACACACACTATGATCTCGTCGACTAGAACGACCATTGGTGGACCATCGGGGATACTGTCTCACGATTGGTACGTTTGAATTTCGAGTCGTTGGGGAGCGACGTTGAAAAAGTGAATCGTACTGCTGGTGCCAACTTGTGAGGCACGACCTTCCACCCGAATCTACGACTGCTGCACAATCACATAGAGAATGAATGAGCATATCAGCTATTTTTCGTTTCTTTGAACGTCGTTCATCGATACGTGGACAGCTGCGAGCATATACTGGGACAATTATCATCATGGCAGTCGGTTTACTACACCTGTTAAATATATATCGATAAAACTTTCCAGACAGTTAATTACGTGTGTATTGTATTAAAAAGAGATGAAAAAAAATATGGTAAATGCGATTTTTATCAATGTAGGGAATTTCGAAATCTTGATTATCGTAAAATTCGCAGGTTTCTTTGCCGTTTTTGTTATATACAGATCGAATCAGCGGCTAATTCTAATGCAAATTACTCTGATAATTTATATTTACATAGGTTGATAGCGTTCTGGTCGCCTTCGTCTTGACGACGAAGTGACCGTTGGAGTAAAGGAATTCTTTTTATGTGATTCATATAGTGGCAGTTGGCTATAACTGTCGGAGAGAGAGTGAACAAACGTGTGGGACGATCCACCCATCTACCTCGAAAGATACAAAAAGAAGAAGCTTTACGCCGAATACGGTGATGCTGCTGTAACTGGCTTCGGGAGATTAGTTCGTACGTAGCAATTTAAATAATATAACGAATCTAATTGCTTGTATTAATAAATAAAAAGAATCCGATGCGAATTCCCAATTTCTCGGGATGTACAATCGACGTTACAATTGTTTATACGTTAAAATAATTTCATATGTACTTCTACTACTTCATCTCGTCTCGGGCAATTGAGCAATTGAGACGTTGATTGACGTTGTAAATTGGCTTCTCATTACATATTTCCGGAAACATAATTATTCACCGTATTCTTTAACCAATTGAAGTTCCATTTGTTTGCCAATTAAAAACAATGTTTTTTAAAAATTCCCAATAGCAATAAATCATATGTGTATCATAATAAGTATAACGAATATTATTGTTCTAATCAAATAATTGTGAATAATTGGTTGATAATCGATATTTCGAATATTTATTTGTTCAATTGCAGGTTTTTTTGTTGCATTGAAGGATGCGCATAAGTATTATTGTATAAAACATTATATTTAATAGAAGAAATAATAATGAAAAAGTAATTATATGCTTTTAATCCTCCGCGGTTAATTGAGGTTAACTTGATCAACTTTAATACTCCAAGTGACCACGGAGGGTTATTATATTTCTTTTTTCGAGTGAATTTAAATTCGACGAAGCTATAATTGCAACTAAAATTTTATTGATCGTGTGCCGTTGATAGAGAATGTAAAGACTCAGATTGAAAGCGCTAGTATCGACAGGGTTAACGATAGAGCGCTTATGAAACAAAAAAAAATGTATGTTTTACTTATGTTGATAAGAAAATCCGTCAGGAGGCACTGTTATCAGGCGCTAATTCGCGTGATCTCATTGGTTAATTATTCGGTTGATCGGATGCCCTATTG
This sequence comes from Cylloceria caligata, assembly GCA_963942595.1. NCBI lineage: Eukaryota > Metazoa > Arthropoda > Insecta > Hymenoptera > Ichneumonidae > Cylloceria > Cylloceria caligata. The sequence goes on along the minus strand of OZ012706.1, from coordinate 16,627,946 downwards.
TTCTAGGGTGCGCAGTCTCGTGGTAGTCTGGTACATTGTTTCTTTCTTTTTTTATTGCATATCTCCAAGACACATATATAATAGTCGGGCGGTAATAAAATTGCGGAAAAATCAGCGTATACGCGTTGACATTTGATATAGCGACCGGTGCATCGTGGATGAGAAGCATAGGTTGTACATAGAAAAATAACACGGAATATTCGAGGTACTCGTTATGATGGCGAGTAACGAGGAGACGAGAACGGCTCCTTTGCGAAATAGGCTGTCTTCGAGAAAAGAGGACGATAATCCGAGCAAGAGTCTCGGAAGTTCGGAGACAAACGAAGGCCAGAACTTGCGTGTCGGAACCGACAGCTTTCCGAACATCAATGAGAGACCGGTCGACGACATATCTATCCAAGTTTTCTACAAACCTCACACAATCACACTTCTACTTATCTCCATAGGCGCCGTAATCTACTTTGCTTTCGTCAGGTAAATCGTCTTTCATTAACATTCTCTTTACATCATTCATATCAATTACCTATTCATTAGAATCGCATTTCATTAGAATAATCAATGATTTCCTGCTTCATTGTTTCTCAATCATTTTGATTGCTAAAAATCATATCATTGACAACTTTTTTCTTCTATTTACAATGTCGTTTTGGTGTAGGGATGTCACCAACGTGGAGGATAATCTTTGGGCCGGTATACTCTGTGTTATTTTCTTCTTTCTCATCATCTCGGTTTTGACATTTCCCAATGGACCTTTTACGAGACCTCATCCGGCCGTCTGGAGGATTGTTTTTGGTTCGAGCGTGCTGTATCTCATGTTTCTGCTGTTCATGCTCTTTCAAAACTACGAGACAGTCAGAAGGATACTGGTCTGGGTGGATCCGGGCTTGGCTTCTTTTCATATCGACATGGACAAGGAGTACGGCGTCAACTGCTCGGACATTAACTTTGAGAAAATATGGAATCATCTGGATGTCTTTGCGCTGGGCCACTTCCTGGGCTGGGCGTTCAAGGCGATCCTTATTAGACACTTTGGAATTCTCTGGGCGATCAGCATCATGTGGGAAGTGACGGAAATGGCCTTTGCTCATCTTCTGCCAAATTTTATCGAGTGCTGGTGGGATGCGCTGGTACTCGACGTACTGGTCTGCAATGCTCTTGGTATCTGGGTCGGTTTGAAGATATGCTCCATTCTCGAGATGCGAGAGTACAAGTGGGTCAGCATACGAGACATCGAGAGCACTACGGGCAAACTCAAGAGGGCTGTATTGCAGTTCACGCCTGCCAGCTGGACATCGGTCAGATGGCTCGACCCCACGTGCACGCACATGCGTTTCGTGGCACTCTGTCAGTTGGTTATCTTCTGGCAGGTCTCTGAACTCAATACTTTCTTCCTGAAGCACGTTTACGAGTTCCCGCCGTCGCATATTTTCGTAGTTGCACGACTCGGTCTTGTGGGCGTGATAGTCGCGCCCTCGGTGAGGTGAGGATTCGGTAGTTCGCAAGCTGTTAAGGATGTATAGCTCTGAGTATAAATTTCTTCTATAATCCACAAAAAAAAAGCTAAAATCGATTTTTTTTCTAATAGGAGGCGATACATCCTTGATCTTAGAAGTAGAACTAAAATACAGACAATTGTTTGGTAGGTACGGCTATTAATCGCTTGATATGTGCAGGCAATACTACATGTACGTTACGGATCCGACGTGCAGTCGAGTAGGAACGCAATGCTGGGTTTACGGTGCAATAATGGTGACGGAGGCGTTGCTGTGCATACGCCATGGTGCTGAGCTTTTTGAGCGTACGCAGGCTGTGAATATAATCGTGTGGTTGCTCTGTCAGTCGTTGGTCTCTGTTCTATGCGTTTACGGATGTGTACTGTGGCACCAGTATTTCGAGGTACATTATTAATCAATCGTGATAAATCCTCATCGTTTTGATTTTTCTAAATTGTTTTTCGTAACTAACTGAGACATAATTTCACGTGTTGTTTTGTGCATACCGCATGACACTTATCGTTTCAGACGGACAAGCTAAGCCCGTTGAGCCAACAGGAGAAGAATCTCGCTGAAACGCCAACCTGCGATGGTACGTTCTTCGCAAGGACACTTAACTCGCTTCGTCGCCGGTCGGTGATGAAATTAAATCAGTGAATTTTGACTAAACGTTTTACGATGATTGACGTTCAATCTTACATTGGCCCTCGAAATGCTCGTAATATTATATTTTTAATGACATTTTATAAATTGGTACCTTTAATCATACAAGTTGCCTGACAATATTGTAATTTTCGTGTGATTCTGTCTAAAAAAAGTTACTTATAATCGTAACTATAAAACAATCTGGTTTGCGGATCTTTAATTACTTTTAGAACGAACCTTAATTGTTTTTTTATCTTTTTGTCATTTTGTATTTTAACCTAACAATCGATTCGTAAAGTAATTAAAGACGCAATCCTGTAGTCAATAACAATTAAAAATTTGTCATCGAGTATATAAAAAAAAAAGATTTTTATTATTTCCGATTGAATGTTGACCGCACATCACGAAACCGTTTATTAATCAATATCGCGGCTTTTGTTAAAGGGAACCTGGCTGAGCATGCGGCAGCTGTGGATGTCGTGGACAAGAAGCAGCTTTGAGCCAACCGGTGAATCGCGATAACCGAAAAATGAGATAAATACAGCGGTAATGAACCGCTAAACATTCTAGTCGTACGACGTGATACGAACTTTGCTAGTTCGTAATGTTAGAGCTATACAAAGAAAAAGAAAAAAGGGGACACTGCGTGATGCGGAGTCGTATGTGATATCGGAAACGTTCCGTGCCGATGGTCGATGACTCAAACGGCGTCGAGCCCGACCGCTCGATTCTCCAAGTGCGGAAACGCATCGCACATAGACGCGGAGGATATTTTGGAGCTCTCGGAACATTTCCAAGCCTCACTGAGAAATTTGTCGTTCGAAGCGACGACGAATACACGTATCCGGCTGGGCAAAAATGGATCCTCGTGCAGGGATACGTACGACGACGTGAGTGGTGCCTTCGTACAATGAGTCTGTAAAGTAACGATCGTTAAATTCGATCGATTATTGATAATGGACCAGAAAATTGATCCTTCGCGTCGAATAATATTTATTCCAGTAATGGAGAATAACGCGAAGCAAAAGCAAAAAAAAAAACAACTATAATTACCTGTGCATAAGCCAAGTAGAAGAGCTGACTGACGTCCAAGTCTAACCAGGGCAGTCGTTTTTTCGTAGCGGCTGAACCCAAACGAGCCAAAGTATCGCTAGCCAGTCTCATGCCCACGACGTCCGAGAGCCTCTCGTTCAGTGACAGCGGTGAGATCTTAAAGTTAAAAATAATAATATAACCTACATGATAATATACGTTATCCGTCCCGAAAGCGCGACTGTTTTTTCGCATCGCTTACCGTGAAAGACACGCGTTGTGCGGTCATTGGCAGCGACATTTCCATTGGTTTTTGATACAGCAAATTCCTATGACAATTTATGTACTCCTCGTATGTAGCTTTGGTTGCGTCGCTGTCAGTCAAAAGCGCGAACTCGGAGTCACGCGTACCGTTCCAGTACCGAATTCCTATTTGAAAAACAGAAAAAAGCATAATAATTGCGAGCATTGTAATATTTAGATACGACACTGGACTTCCTAATTTAGCGACCGCAGTTACGAGCTGTACATATATTTTACTCATTCTCGCTAGTGCGTACTTATTCTGCCACATGGAATAAAATACTTAATAAATTAATGTTAAGGTACCATAGTTACCGTTCGTATCGAAATTGTGAGCAATTTCGCGAGCTATGAGATTGCCGATTGTAGCTTGAGTCAGATAATCAAAGCTGTACCCGGTTTCTGACACACTCGACCAGTCGACGGCTCCGAAAGGCATTACGATAAGATTCAATCCGTAAATCGTTCGAGCAGTCCACTCGAAAGGAGACGCAAAGAATGTCCAGCTTAATAACAATTTTTAAAACAATAATGCACAGCTATATCAAGTGAGCAAGTATATTGATAATTTACGCTTCTTAGATAAATTATAGAGACGTACATTTGTTCGAGATGCCTCGGATTCTTCGTTATCACGCTGTATATCATGGATCTGTATTTTTTCATCAAATTCATATTGTTCACAAAGTAATTATCAGTGATGTTTAGCTGTAAATAAAAGGCAGACTACGTAAGTGCGGACCTGTAAAAAAAAAAGAACTTAATAAAATTTCGAGAGCGCTTGACGATATCCTATACCTCGTACGCGTCCTTGTTTTTCACCAAAGAAGGATTCGGCAGAGACATTTTCATGTCGCTCAGTTTCTTTAGCAACACTTCTCGGCCCCATTCCTCGCCCCATTCGGATTCCCGTATCTCTAGATGTAGAGTTTCCTTCAATTTACGAAAAAGGTTTCCCAACTGGGACAAGATAACGTTAATTTATAAACACGTGAAAGTAAAATTATATTTCAATTAATTCGATTTGAAACAATTTCATCGCTCTCTATACTATTTTATAGGAATTAATGGAATTTTCAAATAATTGGAAAACCACACGTACCACAGTTTTCATGTTTATAATTTCACTCTCTGTGAACGAGGACATGTACAATCCGGAGGCTTCTCTCTCCATATAATGCGCGGCTATGTACAAACATTGTTTGTTGAAATCTCTCGATGATCTTGTAGCAACGAGCTAGAAAAAAAATTAGAATTCTTCGAGTCTCGAGCGACGTTAATGAAGTTCACCAATTATAGAGATATGCAGAGAAAAAAAAAAAATAAATAAAATAATTACATACTCTCGACTACTGTAGAAATCTGCTCAAGTTATTTCAGAATTTTTATCTACAACGTTTACACAACATTTCAGTATCTTTCGAGATTCATTCTTATGGCTTACGTGAAAATTGCGTCATTTACACTGTCATAACTGAGTAAAATGTACAGACGAAAGTTAACAAATTATATTTCAAGAAATTACAAATGAATATAGCAGTATAACAAATTAAGATCGACTCTGTACTTAGCTTATGAATACTATTTAATATAGTCACAGCACTCGCAACTTTCTGCATTAAAAGGACGTCACCATCTCGCTTGCTCTTTACCGCGCTGCACGATTGTGCCTACCCACACTCGATCCAACACCTCTTCTTAAAGAGGTTCACTAGGTACAAAGAAATGTAGAGAAAAGTCTAAAAATTGTATCAGAAACTCTCGACTACTACATAAATCTGCCTGAATTATTTGAGAATATTCACCTACATCGTTCCCACAAAACTTTGAAATCTTTCAAGACTCTCTTAACATACGTTCTTATGACTTGTGTGCAAATTGTGTCATTTGCTTCCTCATAACCCTGAGGAAAATGTAGAAACAAAAATTAACAAATGATAAAGCAGTTTGATAAAAATAAGATCGATTTTCGTACTTTAGTTCATGGCTATTCAATATAGCCACATCACTCGCAATTTTCCTGTAGTAAAAAAGCGTCACGTGCTCTCTCTCGCTCTCTTGCCCCTTATCGCACTACACGATATTGTCTACCCCCTCCCGATTCAGCGCCTATCCTGAAGGAATTTCACCAGACACAGAGAAATATAGAGAAAAGTAAAAAAATGTTATCACATTTTTAAATATTCACCTAGACCGTTCACATAAACATTTGGTATTTTTCAAAACTCTTTTAACGTGTGTTATTATTGGTTATGTGAAAATTGCATCGTTTGCTTTATCATAACTTTGAGGAAATGTAGAGACAAACATTTAAAAAATGATATTTGAAAAAAGCGCATGTAAATAAAGCGGTTTGATAAAAATAAGATCGATTTGGTACTTACAAGGAAAGGTACTTTGGTGTCCCCCTCCGATTTTAATGCAACTCACGTATGTGAGTTAAAGTTAGGGGTAATTATGCAGTTTCACCCCTGAAAAAGAATTTTTTTCTTCAACTTCACGTGGAATTTTTATTGTCTTCAATGAGGAGTATTTTGGTTTTTGTTTCATAAAAATCGGTTGACGCCTTCTGGGTGAAACTGCATAATCACCCCTCAAAATGCCTATTTTTGAAGGGCGATTTCACCCCTTAAAAATGTTTTTCCGCCGATAAAAAAAAATACGTGTCTTTTAGTTTTCGATGCTCTACAACATACGTGAGTTGCATTAAAATCGGAGGGGGACACCAAAGTACCTTTCCTTGTTAGTTCATGGCTATTCAATATAGCCATTTCACTCACACTTGTTTGCAATAAAGGGACATCGCCCTCTTGCTCGGCCCTTAATTATCAGGATCAACATTCGCACTGTCACGCGCCCCTGACTCGGTAACTCTTAAACTGCTCAATCTTGTTAAGGTGATGCGACACACCCTCCTTCGCATCCACCCGGATCCAGTTGAAATTTCAAACTGTACTGCAATCTACTCAGAGATGTTTAATGTTTGAGAAAAAAGGAGATTCGGTTCCACTGCAGAGTAGATAGACGAAGCGAAACCGAACTTCCTTTTTTTCTCAAAGATCAATCGTTTCTGAGTCGATTGAATTACTGTTTCCGTTAACGATTGCAGTTTTCGAATGTATGTCACGTCATCTTAAGGTGAGGTTCACTGCCATACTTTATCTCGAAACTTTAAACCCATTTTTCTAGGGACGTCGGAGTTTGTGGGGCTCACTGCGCGAATGTGGCACGAAGTGAGCCCAACAGATCCGACATTTATCAGAAAATCTGAGTCCGAAAAAATGTCTTGGAAATGTTTAAGCTCTGCGGATCCTCGGACCCTAGGTCACGTGACGTGAACCTCCTTTTAAAGGGGATTCAAATTTTACATCATTGCACCTACGTCTTGGTAGAGGTTTCGAGCGTAGAGACCGAGCATAGCGTTGTTGAGCTCGAGCGGTTGTCTACGTCCAAACTCCTCCAGGTGTCGCATACCCCCGATTATCTGGTCTTTGTAATAAATTTGCAACTCCACTTCCGGTCCCAGAGTCAATCCAGTCAAAGAGTGAATCAATTCAGTCCAATTTAACTGTAGTAAAAGAAAAAGTATATTTTCTGTTTCGAGAATTTTTATGCAGTTGACGTAAACTTCCATTTACCAATTTACAATCATCCTGGAGCGCACCGAGAGTCATAACGATATAGTGCTTAGATCTATAAGCCTCTTGAATTTCGCTCTCGGAAGGATAGGTCTGGAAATATCAAGTGTAAAGCATATTGAGAGCTGTAAAGATTTGCGATAAAGGTTTTTTAAAAAATAGTTTTATTACCCAAAGAATTTTTTTGATTATATCGAGATCGATGTTGATTAACGTTCTGTCAACGTACTGAGATATATTGTAATTATTTTTGAGGCTATCGAAGATACCGAGTTCCGTCAAGGCTTGCTTTATCGATGCGACGAAACGTCTCGTATCGTTCTATAGGAATAAACGCTATATTTAAAAAATAATTAACGGAATTATAGAATCTAATTATAAAAATAAGTCAACAACACTTGCTTTACAGTTTTTGTAGTTATAGTATAATTGGTCAAGATCTACGTCACTTTGAAGAGACTCGTCGTTTTCGTTATAGCATAGATCAGGGCCATTTGTGAATTGAAAGATTTTGTTGTCAACAGCAGGACCAATTTTCAGGGTGAACGCATCCGGATTAGTTTCGCTCACGTCGGGCACGATGTCGAAAAGCAGTGGCCTGCAAACACACATTTTTCAAATTTAAACTTTTAAGTAACACGATATGAAATATTTAAAAAAAAGGATGCAGAGTAGAACCTTGCACACTTCATTATTTTCCATTTTTTTTTTTACAAAGCTATTTATACGAGGAAGTATCGTGATCAATTTTGGCTTTCTTGTAGAGAAAGTTTTGTCGTTAAGGTGGAAAATATTATGGAAACGCCTGAACAATCACATTCTGATAATAATTATATCAACTAAAGTTTAAATAAATTTCAATGATATAGAAATTAAATAATTCAATATGATCTATAATCTCATTGCTTTAATATATTTTTATGAAAATTGAAATGAATAACGATAGATTATTGCGTAACTAGTATGAAATATTTTATATCGATTGCTCAAATGATTCTCAATTTTCAGGCTTTTTTATTCTGCAATCTATAGCAATGGAGTATTCAAAAATTCAATGTTCTAGAAATTTTCAATGTCTCCATCGATTTGCGTCAAACATCCCTTAACATCCTTGCATACGTGTACAAAATTTTAGCTCGATATCTTAAGCTTAAAAAATTGAAAACCCCATAGAACGAGAACTCTTCTACCGATCTTATCCAAATTAAATATCGAAAAATGCTAAATGTTACTTTTGTACACAATAATTAGTTAAATCGATCAATGTTTACGGAAATTGGAATGATAACACGTGTTCTTCGAAAAATTTTAAATCCCATAAAATCTTAACGTCTTTACAGATTCGGTTGAAATTAAATTCTATCCATCATTGAACATAATTCTATTTGTAAAGAAATATTTTTCCAGATATCTAAAAATTTGCGACGATTAGAGCGTTTACAAATGGTTTTTGAAAATGTCATAAAATCCAAACCGCTTTATAAATATTTACAAGAATTACAGTAAATAAAGAGGTCGTGCTGCTTTACTTGTTTGTAGAATTTGAGCGTCGTATAGTTCAAACCGTTCTCGACGTTTCAATTGTTCATTATCATTCCACATACGCACGCAAACAGATATTTTTTCTAAATGTGTTCTAAATAGCGAGAAAAAAAATGTTCACCATTACATAACTTCCTCTAGGATGAAGTAAAATAGTTAAAAGTATTATAAAATGTCTTACCTGTCGTGCAGCAGCATATTTGAAAACAATTGAGTAAATCCTTGAAATTTTTCTGGCCAATTCGCCGTTGTGTAGAACTTGCCTATTTTCTCCAGAGCCTCTCTCGCTACAGTGAAAAAATTAATTAACTATTTAATAATTCTAAAATAATAATAATTCTAAGATTCATTCGTACCTAAATCAATTCTGTGTTCGATATTAAAGTTGGTTTCGTACTTGAGACAACTATCGTAATAACTGTTGAATTGAGCGTACTTGGAATGATTTCTAGATTTTTTCGCTTGTACTGTTGAAAGAAGTGGTGGTTTTAGTAAAATGCTTATTTAAAAAAAAAACAACATTTTCTGATTGAAAATACGCGGGATACTTACGCTCTATAGTTTCGTAGACTCGTAGTGACAAATCTTTCTCGTTAATCTGATAATCAGCTTCCAAACCACCGCAAGCGTATTCGTAAAAATCTTGGCAAGGATCAGCCGAGTGGTTCATGTAAGAGAGCAACTTGCTGGCTATTTGCTTGCACTTTCCAGTCGTGCAAACGTTCATCTCCTGTTCTTCAATTTGTTTTAAAGACGGACTCGTACTTTTGCCAATATAATTCGCAGTACTAGCTTGTATTTCTTTCTCAGTGAGTGCACGACTCGTCGTAATACGTTCGGAATTAATCACAGCCGTTGTATTAATCCATTTACTCGTTGATAACAATAGTTTCGTCGACTCCGAGCTCTTGAGCGACTCATGTGCATCAGAAGTCCTCTGATCCTCCATTTCGTTGAACCAATTATCCCCGGAAGCTTCGTTTCTCGAAGTTGTAGATTCATTACCGAAATATCTAGCTACCACCAACTTCAGCAACGAAGTATGATCCTCATCAGGTTGTCGTGTCGTCTGCACCTGCTTCGTAGAATCCTTAATCATCCTCGTCAAGTCCGTAGAATAATCAGTGGTCGTAGAGGATGTTTCGGTAGTCCGAACGACTGACTCTTCGAACCTCGGAGTAACGATTACAGTGGAAATCGAATGCCTTTCATTTAAATTAGATTTATAAGTTATCTCATTATCTGCCAAGGTCGAAGGTGGTTGATTAAAAATGATTTCCTCCGTCGTTTCAGGGCTGGTTGAAGTTTGCACTGTTGCTCCTAATTCAGAATTCTGTGTCTCATTATCAATGGTTTCGAACTGTTTGGGAGTCGTACTCGTAAAATTTATTTCAAACTTTTCCGTAGAAACATTATTTAAATCTCGATCGGAAGGTTCTTCATGAGTCACCGGAAAATTGATTGGTTCTGTCGATGAATTATTTAAATATCGCTCGTAAGGTTTTTCACGGTTAACTATAATTTCAAGCGATTCTGTCAAAGCATTATTTGCAAATACTTGAAATGTTTCTTCACGACTCACGGGAAGTTCAGACGCTTCTGTAGAAGCATTATTTATATATCGTTCGAAATGTTCTTCACTATTTACTGTAAATTGAGGGGATTCTGTAGAGGCATTGCTTAAGTATCGTTCGAAAGGCTCTCCACTCTTTACTGGAAGTTCAGGCGATTCCGTAGAGACGTTATCCTCACTCATCGCCGAATGATTCTTTTCCGTATTGTCTTCAATTTCTAAATTTGGTTCATCAGTCACGAGTCCTTCTCCCTCAACCCTCGCTGTTTCTCTTAAATCATTCTCGTGATGATTATGATAGTTATGATGCGATTTCTTCCAAGGCCAACTTGCCAGGATTAAAACGATACACAATAAAAAAAATATAAGCAAACAGAGAACGCAGCTTCTGTATGATTGATCTCGTTGAGCCGCTTTGCCTTCTTCCCTACTGGTAACCGCGTAAGAACCACGAGACGGCATAGTTTTCGTAGAGTAATTGATTTTTCACAGTTATAGAAGAAAGTCGTAACACTACTGGGGTATGTAAGATGTGGCAGCTGGATTATTTTTCCCGTTTGAGCCATTGCTCATTAGCCTAAACGAAAAGGTTGTGGATGTGGTTTCAATAACCACATCCGTCCAAGTATTATCTTGCCGGTACATACCCAACTTTGCTTTGTTACTGAGCCACGAAGCGCGTTTCACCAAGTCTGACACTCTAATGTATTTTGAAATATCAACCGGTTCATATAGAAATAATTATTTATTCCAGCTGTTTCCTAGAAAGGAAATTCTTAAGAAAAATCTTTAAAATAAGTTTTTAACTATTTTAAGCTATGGATAAAAAAAATTGTTCAGCTAGGGAAAAATCGACATTATAAAAGAAATGCTGTACAAATGATTTAACTATGAATTTTAAAAGTAAGGAAAAACTTGCACCTTATCGGTACATGGTAGTCTATCGTTCTAATCAGTAGGATATTAACTTAATTCAGCAGAGAAACTTTACACGCTAAACTGTACATTTACCAAACTCTACACAACAAAAATGTAAGCACACCTAAACTGTACACGTGTTGTACGCGAAACAGTAAAACGTTACACAGTATCGACTCGCACAACGAAACTGTACAGGCACCAAACTCAACACAGTAAAACTGTACGCGTACTTAATTCGACACAACAAAATACAACGAATACAAGACCGACCGTATTGCTTACAATATTGTTGCGATAAGTTGATGCTGTGTAAAGTTTTGCTATGTGGAGTTTGATGCGGTTTACAATTGCGTTCTAATCACATGAAACGAAAGATAGAGGTTGAGGAAAGAAAACGAAAGAATACGATCTGAGAAAGTGGATATAAGTTACTTATATTCATACTTGTATTTTTTTTTTGTTGGTTTATAATACAATTATCACAGATATGTAAGCTACAAAATACCGTTCGCTATTGTAAAATGCATTTTTCTCTGTCTCATCAATGATTCTCTTTCATTGCACGTGCTATGGTAACTTAACTACATTTCTCTAAATGCTATTCGTACATTTAAATTAATAAAAAATATATGCATTAAAAGTTTTAATCGACTTGGTCGATTTGCTGTGACGAAAACACGTCGATGATGGGCTTCATGTTGTCGCTGTCCGGCGAATCTGATTGCATCAGAGCGTCGAGCGACGGAACAATTTCTCTCGAGATTGTAAAGTTATCGAGTTTCTTTCCGCACGAATCGTCCTCGTAGTCGCTCATCCTCAATTCATCCGAGATGGTCTATAAAATAGAAAATTCAAGAAAACGTAGAAAGCATTGAATAAATGGCAAAACTAACGAAATAGTCACCTTCTTCTGTAATTCGTCGCCTTTAATTTTCTCCTTTTCCGTCAATCCACCCCCCGACTTCATCTGTCTCTTTGGCGTTGGTTTTCGAGGCTTGAACGTTCCAGATGCTTTCTTCGTGTGCTTCTTCGTATCGATTGCCTGATCGCAATTGTGAGTTATAAGCTGATCCTTAGTCTTAAATGCCTGACAATTAAAATTAAAAACAATTATTTTAAGAGATTTTTTAAGGTAACATCATCGGTTTTTAAAAAATACAAGGCTTAAGAACAACGATTACTCACGTGTGAGCAAATATCACACTTCAAATTGTGTTTATTGAGCTCGTGATGCTTGAGAGCTTGGGCCCGATGGAAGTTGCGATTACAGTGACTGCAACTAAAGCGTTTGATGTTGCTGTGAGTGAGTAGATGCCTCTTGAGCTTGTCGGGCCGTGAGAATTCACTCATACAACCCAAGTATCCACGGAACGGACACTTCAGCCGTTTTGTTAAATCGTGAATGAGCATATGACGACCCAGTCGGTCTTTTCTCTTGAATCTCGCAGGACATTGCTGCAAAATCATATTTATTCTCAATAAATACGTGGACAAACCGAATGCTCTCGTTAAGGGTCGTAAGAAACTTACAGGACAAATGAAAGGGGTCTCCTTGCTGTGAATCAATTTGTGATTCGCCAAATATTGCTCAGTTTTAAACGCTTTGCCACAATCCTCGCAAGCGAAACGCGCCGAAGACACGTGAGTCTTTAGATGCCTTCGAAGAAATCTCTCGATGAGAAAGCTTTTGCCGCAGTGAGGACACGCGTAATCGTGGGTCGTAGTCTCGGTGTGATGCTGTAGAGCCTCGAGATTCGAGAACGACGATTTACAGACCGAGCAGCGATAATACTTTTCCGTAGTTTTTTGCTTTTGGACGGAGTGCGCGTACTGATGAAGCCCGAGATCGGACAGAGTGTTGAATACCTCGCCGCAAACGTGGCACCGATATTCGGAACGTTTGTGGCTCTTTGTGTGTTCGAGAAAGTCATCCAGCTCGGCGAACATCATGCTGCAGCTATTCTGCACGCACTTGTACACTTTTAATGTCAGATGCGAGACGATTAGGTGACCTTTGAGGGCTTTGTACGAGTCAAATATCTCTTTGCAGAATTGACAGTGATAGGTACGATCGATGCTACCGTCTGCTGGCGCCTGGTTACATAAAAATATATATATAAATATACGTTTAATCCCTTGAGTATCGATATAGACGCATATATTTATCGATAAATGCGTAAGTGACACTTGACTGGTTAATCAGCCGAATTATTTTTAAAAATATCAAAGTATCGTTCGAAATTTCCTTAAAAACTCGTACTTCGGGCGGCAACGAGTGTATTGCCGTTCCCGGCCAGACTTTGTGCGATGACATGTGTTTCTTAACGTTGGATTTCTGTGCGAATGCTCGTCCGCAGACTACGCACTGATAGGGCTTCTCTCCGGTGTGCGAACGTTCGTGCTGCTGCCAATAAAATTTCTTGGCGAATTGCTTGTCACAATAGCCACACTTGTACTGTAAGAAGAAAAAGAAAATAACGAAATGAGCTTTCCTTAAGGCTAAGTTAGGAGTTTTTATTAGAATTGGGAATAAAATGAAGAATGTGAGACCCTTCGACTGAAATCGGCCGAGGATTCATTCCGTATCATTTAAATAATAATAAATGTTAAAATATAATTTTTTTAATTATAGAGAATTACATTTTTTCCGAAAAACGATCGTGCTCTTATCTTCAAAAATGAATATCTGCGATTCTGTTTGTCGTAGGAAGATGAGCTGAAGCGCATTTTAAAGCCAAAAAAAAATAAACTTTCGTGAACTACTTTTCAATTAATGATTAGCTTGCAAATTTCTATTGTTACAAACAATAGAAAAATTAAATAATTTTTTTAGCCAATATTGGCATTTTTTTTCTATTCAGTTCTTTACTCAATTCTAAAACGTTTATTTTTCTTCAATTACCTTTAAATTAAATAACTTTTTAATTGCTTATAACAATAAAAATTCGCAAGTTTTTAACTACTTAAGAAACAGTTTAAAGAAACTTATTCCTTTAGCTTTAAAATGCGCATTGGTTCATACTTCGCTTCGCTCCATGTCCCTACGGCAAATAAAATCAGAGATTCTATCACAATCGTTTTTCGAAAAAAAAAAAAAATAATAAAAAATAAAACATTGTCAAACACTCTAATTAAAAGAAAAAATATATATATTTGACCGAACAAAAAATACGTCCTTTGCTATTTAAATACACCAAACGTAAAAAAACTTTAATTCATTGAAAGAAAACAAACGCTGTCAAAAGACACCCGAATCCGGTCGATTTCATGTGGAATATTGGATGTATACCTTTAAATTTTGCGTTTGACCAACGTTGCTGTCTTCCTCTTCTTGATCCTCCATATTATCAATCATGTTATCTAATCCGTTATCCATGTTAACAATATCATGGCTGGATGAGATATCGAATACAGCTTCGTCCTGTGTGAGATCGCCGTGTATTGTATGCGTCTCATCATTATCATCGGTCAGGGATTTGACTTCGGTGTTTTCCGGTGGATCCGAAAAAGCCTCTTCGAGATTTTCAGCATTTAAAATAATCGGCACTCCGAATCCGGAGTCTTGGGTCAAGTAACTGGCTCCCTCCTGGTCCATACTGCAATTAATTAATTCGAAAAAGAAGAAAATCAAAAACAGTTAATTCATTCAAGACAATTGATTGATGAGTCATTTTTTTTTAACAATTATTAGAAGTATAGTGAAAAAATTAGTTCTAAAAATAATTATAGATTTGCAACAGCAATAGCTATGAAATAAAACAATTAAGTATCCACCTGAATAGCATATCTGTTTCTTCAAGTATGATTGGTTCCCCAAGTGGATTAGTTTGAACAAATGTCTCTTGGGGGTCGTATTGCGCTCCATCCTGGCAAGGATCTTCTCCATGAACGTTCACTTGACTGTCGTCACTCACCAAATACTGACTCAGATCCACCGTTTGTTCTTGTACTTTCAGGTGTTCTCGCTTGTGTAGAAGAAACATGTGCAACGATGTAAATTGACTTTTGCACTTTCCACACTGGAAAATATCCTCCTCATCTTGGTCTATCGCTGTAATTACAGTAATTCGTGAAATAAATTAAACTATTTATGTATTTAGACTATAAATAGGTCACAAAAGCTTACCTGATTGCTGGACCTCGGTAATCAGAGTTTGCGACTCAAGCAGAGACTGCACTGTAGAACTGTCCAAAGAAACACCTATAAAGCATAACATATTTGTATTAAAAAAGTTCAATGGGGTATATCAGAGCCCCATACTAGTATGAAGGCTGTATAGGAGATACTCGAGAGACATTTCCAAGTAGAAATAGAACCCGTTGCGACGTATCAGCTAGAACACTGACTAACTTCCCATTTGCAGTCAACCACCGAGTAAATTCAGAGTGCGACACAAGCAAAGATCGCACTGCTAAGTTATTCAAAGATACACCTGCAAAGCATACTATATTCCTATTGAAAAATTTCAATGGTGTATATCAGAGCCCCATACAAGATTTGCTGCCTTTATGTATCATTTTGCATACAGATCTAAACTTTCTATTGTACAGAGACTGTAGATGGGACTCGACAGACATTTCCAAATAGAAGTAGAACCCCCTGTGATGTATCACCTGAAAAACTGACCATCGACTTTGCAGTCAACCATTAAGTAAATGAAGAGTCTGCGACACAAGCAAATATTGCACTGCAAAGTTATCCAAAGATACACCAGCGAAGCATACTATATTCCTATTGAAAAATTTCAATGAAGTATAGCAGAGCTCCGCTTAAGCTGTGCTGATAACGCTTAGCATAAAGATCTGAGCATTCTATTCTACAGAGACTGTAAATCGGACTCTAGACATGTCCAAATAAAAAACAGCAAGTAAAAAAAGATATACCAGCAAAGCATACTATAAATGCATTGACAAAGTTAAATGGAGCATGTCAGAGCCTTATACAAGTATAAAGGCTGTAGGGAATACTGGATAGACATTGCCAAGTAGGAATGGAACTCCTGGTGATATATTACCTAGAAAACTGATGATCTCTTCGTTCAGAGTTACCATTTGAGTAAATTAAGAGTCTGCGACACAAGCGGCGATTGTACTGCAGAGCTATCGAAAGATACATCTACAAAGCATACTTTGTTCCTATTGAATAACTTAAACAAGGTATATCGGAACCCCGGATAAGATTCGCTAGCTCGACGCAACATTTCTCCTACAGATTAAAGCTTTCTATTGTGCGGGGTCTATAGAGAAGACTACAAATTTTTCCAAGTAGACATAGAAATCCAGGTGATACGTCAGCTACAGGACTATCTTGAATAAACTATTCCTTTGTCAGTGGTAGTCTCAACCGTTGATTAAATTGAAATACCGGGAAAGTACAATCAACAAAATTAGCTTAAAGATACTGTTTTTATATATTTTTACGTCGTTTTATGAAAAACAACTATCGTGCAATAAAAATATATTAATACCGTAGAAAAAAAAAATTGCTACATCCAATCCTATAGTAAAAACATTTGTAATTTATTGGAAAACAAATGAACACTGAGAGCTCGATAATCAACCCGGTGTGTCTCTCATCATTTACTCCGAAAATATATTTGCACGTAAATACATTTTCATTCTGCCCGAAATAATACGATTTTTTAACTATAGGGGTTAACCATATCGTGTAATGCTAAACGCAATTTATAATTACCTGTCAAGGCGTCGAATATAGATTGGGGCATCTCGAATATTTATTCAACGTGTATTCATATTTAAAAACACTCACGATATAATAAGGAATTTAAAAGTAGCGTATAATAATAATAATTTACAGTAAAAAGACAACTCGACGGCTTGAAAACATACCGAAAACTAAACTAACCCCGCAACCTCCCACCTCCGCGCATTGCCCTCTCCTTTATCCTCTCTGTGTATGTCGTGTCTCTATATTTCTTCTCTCTCTCTCTCTTCACTAATCATACAGCGAACGCCTCGTTCGTTTATTTTCTCTCACAGCAGGGAGCAGCACGTAGTATGTATATGGCGTTGGTAGCGGAAAAGATGATGGTGGTGATGGTGATGGTGATAAATACGTTACATGCTACAAGCGTAGTATCATACGAGGTACATATCACGAATTGTATTTAATTTTCGTATTGGTTTTCGCAACGCGCCATTGATGTTTCGCGCTGTCGTAAAATGGCGAGAGGAAATACGAATCACCGTCCGAACACCTTGAAGGAAAACAAAATGATACTCTGTGAATTACGAAGTCGCGTCAAGGTTAGTGTTCTATTTGGGCTACACAACGCGCACAACGCCTTCGTGTGTAAACAAGGATACCCGATATCATTCACATTTTCATATTTATTCCTCAGATCGAGCACAGAACTTCTCAGGAGCTTAACAAACTTTTTGTTAAATTAAATTGGGAGAATGCTCTGAAACATTGGAAATATGGTAAAATGGCTTTCGGCAGCAAACACGAAAAGACTGTGAGTGTACTCTTCGCTTCTTGTTTTTTACCAATCGGCTGGTCCAAGTTACGGCTATCGATGTATTCAATTTGATTCGGACGTCTCGGTAGTCTATCCACGAATAGTACCGAAATCTATATAATTTTTTATTCTTCTATCGACTCTGTATAATTTTTTCTTACTTTTATCATGTTATTTAGCTTTTTAGATGTTCTTTCAAGGATTCTGCATGATTTGACATTTATTTTGACAATGATAGTCAATTGTTGATTAAGCTTTACCTACCTTACAGCCTGTGGAGCATCCTTATGGACCCGTAGAAGGATTCCCTCCGGGTTCTTGGTGGGGAATACGAATGGACTGTTCTCGAGATCGAGTCCACGAACCCTTTAACGCGGACATTCAAGATGGTCCAGCTGGTGCGGTATCCCTCTGCACATCGCATTTGAACAGTTACAACGACGAAGATCTTGGAAATTCGCTTACGTTCACAGGATGCGTATATCAACCCGGTGTACAGTCGGATCATCCTCTTCTACAAAGCTACCAGAGTCAAGTGCCCCTTCGTCTTGTAAGAAGCTACAATCTCACCAACGATTACGCACCAAAAACTGGCTATCGCTATGACGGGTTGTACACAGTCGCAGCCTACTGGATAGGAGTGTCGTCGAACACGGAAAAATACTACAAATTCGCTTTGGTACGAGTCCGCAATCAGGAGCCTCCGACTTGGCAAGAGTCAATCGGTACAGCCGACAAAGCTGTCGCTGACGCTAAGAAAGCTAACGGCTCTAATACGAAATGCAACACAGAAAGAAACTCGACTAATATCAGCGGCGAAACGCATCCTTGCCCTAATGAGCAAGATACTGCGAGTAGCTCGCGCTCCCGAACCGAAAGTATCAAGTTTTCTTTCAATAAATCTGCAAATACCAATGTCGCCGATAAAACTACGGGGGAAAGCAAAAGAAACACGCACGACAGCGCTATTGTCACGAGATGTATTTCTATAAAAAAGGTGGAATGTCCTTCGAGCAGCGGTATGGTGTCCGTGCCCTATAGCGAATCACCCGTACAGAACGTACACCGAGTACTCGAAAACTCCTCCAAACCGACGCCCTGCAAACTTCAGAATACCAACATCTCAATCAGAACCGATTTGTACGATTCTTCCCACAATATTCAGCACGAAACGAAGAAGAGTATTCCCATGACTTTTTGCCGAACTTTTGTGTCAGCCAGAAGTACACGAGTTGTCAATCACTCTCACGTTGGCACGCTGAATCTCAACAGTTGCGGCCCTTGCCCCCGGGATCGCGAACAGGAGTCGCTGATACAGTCGCGATCGGGCATCAGTAAAATTTCTGCCACTCAGTCACCAAGCTCCGAGTCGAATCGGAGCGCGGATCGATCTACTCCGAAAATTAATTCCGTACCCTCGTCGATCGAAGCAAGAACGCATTTGGATATAATTGAGTCGAGAATTTCTGAAGTTACTGGTAACATCGATGCTCCGGACTGCGAGACTAGCAACAGGACGAAAGGGAAACGATTGGAGCAGCAGGAGCAGCGCGACAAAGAAAATTCACCAGCAAAAACGTCCAATGAAATTGCTGATAAGACGACTGGTAACAATCAAACTGTCTGTTCGATAATCAGAACAAGTTCTAAGAAAAACGTTGAGACGTCTGAGAGAAACCGCGACGAGGGTAGGGATGAAATGGTGAAGGAACAGCGCACAGCTCTTGATTCCTTAACGCCTGATCAAATGTTGAAGTATATTGTTAAGCAGAAGTATCATCCTACCGCGAAATTACTTATTGGCAGCGTAATTGGCTTAGCTACCGGAGAATCAAAGATTTTACGAACTTACGATTCTTTGATGTCGCGCAATAAATCTTGGGGTCATAATAAAAAGCTACGAGGCGAACAGAATGATTCACCGGTGAGCGGAAAGGACGAAAAATCGTTGAGTCGCAGGCAAGGAACAAACGGTAAATCGATCAAGAAAAAGCAAAGCGTGGGGAAATCTGCTATCCAAAAGAGAGGCATGAAAGAGAGAATATTTACGATGAGATTACGACGAACGAGAGTCTCGAAGAGATTGCTTGGTAGCGAGAAAAAAATAAGCGCGAAAAGTATCGAGAACTCGCCGAAGCGTCTAAGAAAATCGAAAGATTCCGAAAAAACCCAACAACCCTTTTCCAAATCAACGTCACTAAAGAATTCGAAAAAGCGCGCGAAAAAACGTAGAAGCGAACTCGCTAATTTAGCGATAGACGCTAACATCGGCCCGAAGATTCGAGGGCCTAGAAACCGTAGACTGCGCGGTAGAACCCATATTTTTGCATCGAAACGACCCGACGTGGATATTCCGAATGGCTGCACCGGAAGTCGCTCGGACGTTGGGGCGACTGGCAAAAAGGGAACGCCGGGAATAGAATTATCATCGAAGAGAACCAAGCGATTGACCTCATCGACGAAAACGCGACTGCCTCGATCGCGATACATTGAACACAAGAAGAGGGTACAAAAGACTGAGACGGGAAACGTCGAGCGGAAAAGTCAAAATACCGTGAATAATACGTCGTCGCAAAGGAATTTAGTGGGTTCACCGAGGAAAGGAGAGAAGAGGAAAGTGTCTCCAAGTCAGAGCCACGGCCGAGAGCAGGTATCCGGCAACAGCGATGATTCGAGGAAAAGATTTTGTCGTCTTCCGGAGAAAGATTCCAACATGATCGAGAAGATAATAACAATGGTAGACGCCGCGACGCAATGTTCGGCTCGAAGAGACGCGGCTACGTGTATCAACATCGACGCCCAACACTCAAACGAGAGCGAGGATCCCGAGAATTCGGTCAAAGTCGAGTGGATCGACCTCGATGACGTAAAGTCTGAATCATACGAGAGCGACGAGGAGCAATACGTATTGGAGCTCGCGAGCGAAAGACACACGAGTAGCGAGATTCAAACGGGTCACAAAGAGACTGAAATTCAACAGAAACCAAAGGATCTTTCTATAAGACATCATCAAGCGAAAAAGCCCCAAATCACCAACGTTACGCAAAGATTATCCGCATTCGTGCCCGTCAATATTACCGACAGCGACTTCAGAATAGCCAGATTAAGATCCATAGGTTTCAGACCGATCGTACCTGCCCGTATCCACCATAAAAAAGATAAATGCACCGAAAATTCCGCTGGTGGAAGCTCGAAAGATCCTCCAGAGAGTACAGTAGTGAGTCGCGTGGCTGACGAACAATACAACAAATACACCAACGAGGAAAGCACCGTCGTCGGTTACATGGATCAGGAATTACGTTATCAAGATATCGAGCAAGACGTCGTACCTGTTGCTCGTGACACCAAAAATACGCTCATTCACGGAAATACCAGGAATAAATTCACGAGGGTACAAAATATTAAATTAAACAACGCCAGAGACGTGAAAGTTGAAATTGCGAGAACCACGTCGCTCGAAGATGATTCCGAAATACCGTGGCACGGTTGGAAAAAATATGTCAAAAATAAACAGGCACACTGGGTAGGATGGTAACGTATGACACAAAGCAGACCATCGTTGTCGTATTATTTGCACAGATCTGTGATTATCATTGGAGCGAGAAAACAAAAAACAAAAAAAATTCTATTTAATAATCTATACACTCTGGCTGTCGTTACACAGAGCGTACTTTGCGTTTAACTTGCGCGTAATCCTTAATTTTCCAGTACACAGTACAACGGAATTGCACGGATGCGCGTGAAGCTCGATTCAATCGACGTTAATCGGAGTTTAAAATCTCTTTATCCTAATTTAAAACTAGGTAAAAATAATTCAACCAGATTTAAATCGTGTTGAAGAAAATTAATATATCTGCGTAAGTTTACGCTCTACACAAAGTACGCTTCGTGTGACAACAACCTTATTTCCGAAGATCCTATTACATAGTTTAATAAATTTTTTCCTCTTTTTTTTTTTTTTTTCTTATAATTGTTGGATTTTTTTTATAACGCGCGCTACGATGTAACGAGCTGTGGTCAATCACGTGGCCTGTTGACAATAAAGTTTTATTCTATATATATATATATATATATATATAATTTTTTTCAATAGAGATAAAAATATTTATTTCACGAATACAGACTTTTTAAACAGTTACTCCTTTGCCACAAAATTTTTTAATAATTCCAACAAAAAAACACAATGGTAATGATTATAGGCCAGGAGTATGTACCACCGGAGGTCCATAATATTAGTTTTATCAATATAATAACAGTAGTATCCCATACAATATTACTATACTGTTGTACCGTTACAATTGCAGTATAGTAATTAGAGTATTTTACCACTGTTATCATTAGTATCGTAGTAATATTAGTAACACGAGATTTCCCGTATAAACAGAAACGTATTTATAAATCGAGATCTTTTCTTTTCTTTTTTTTTTTTTAATTATTTGTAGTCGTCTGGAGATGGAATAAATTTTGTATTACTTTATACGTTGAATTTGTGTTTGTTCATTGGATTGGGAATCGGGTGGATTCACACGTAGCATAATTGTTTCGTATTTTTGTTATTCCTTTCTTCGTTAAATCGTTGCTGTGTGTCGAATCGACACCACGCCGGCAAGAGTTATCGATCTGTTTCATTTAATTATTAAATACAATCTACTATAATTAACGATATATACATATATTATTATTATTATATATATATATATATTTTTTTTTTTGTTTTAATAGGACGCGAAGGTATTTGAGTGGCTCGAAGCAGAAGTTATTTACGTATCGTTTGTATTTTTATCTTCTCTTTCCATTGACCAATCATTAAATCTGTATACCTTTGTTTTTCTTTCGTGTACATTAAACAGTAGTCGATCAGTGTTTTTTTTTTTGCAAACGGGAAATAAACAATTGTTAACGACTAAAAATTGTTATAGCGTCACTCGTTACAAGTTAAAGCGTTTCACCGAACTCTCGTGTGTGTGTAACCGATTTGTGTAAAAAGTATACCATTAGAACCATAAGAAATATTAAAATCAATGGAAAACTATCGGATATCGGTGTAAGTACGTAATCATATCTGTACATTAAAAAAAAAAAAACAACAACAGACAACAAACAAAAATCAATCGCGATAATGTTTAAATGTTCAATTAAAAAAAAACAATAATAGTATAATGTATTTGTATATATGTATGTAATATATTTATGGTAAAGCTACTTAGTGGCGCGGTGGCAATTTTTCGTTTTTTTTTTATGCACAACAAGTAACACCGTTTGAAACGCGTGAGCATTAATAAAATAAATATCTTCTATACTATTCTTGTATCGTGTAACATAATGTAGGTATTCACATGAATAAAACATCATGGTATTACGATGATACAACAATGGGCGTGCTTAATCCGCGCGTTTGAACGTCCTTTTTCATTTTCTCAATTGATTCATACAAGATTTTCGATTAATCCTTTTTTTTTTTTTAGCTTGAAAATTATATTAATTAACGACGATACGTTTCCTTGTTCTCATCCTTCTTCGTCGTCGAATCCTTGAATGGTCACGTATAACTCTCGTCGAAACTTTTATTTATTAATTTTTGTGTTTTTCTTTTCGTGATAATAAATACGAATTAACCAGTTTACCAGTTGAGATAGCGAGTGTTACGTGTGCTCAGCGCGGGGTGGTTTCTTTCATCAACGAATTTGTGTATGTGTGTATACACACACACACACACACACACACACACACACACACACACACACATCGTTCTCTTTACTGAAATTCGTCGTCGCTACTCAACAACATAGTTTTTTCGTTATAATTTTGTGAGATGGTAGCAACGCGCTGATGTGATGTGTTGCGTCTTTGGGGTGGTGGCACCGGCATGTTTTGCGGATCATCCGGATCGAAGCTGGACACTCTCATGCCTCGTTGACTCTTGGTGCCACCTGATTGTTATACATTATGCCACGCATTATCCTCAATTGATAAATATAACCGATCAACGTTATTACCAGGATTGCAATATAATTGATAAAATTAATGATTTATGTTTTGTTCCTAAAAATTTCAATTTTGTTCAATATTTAATATGAAAACAACTTTAATTACTTGCAATCCTGGTCGTTACTTCTCGTATATTTATATTTATATCAAAGAATGATCTTAATAATACTATGATATAACATTTAAGCATTCGCGGAGTAACGACGTTGCAACGCAGAATACACTAATGTTTATGTTTAGAAATTATTCTTAGCATTAACAATTATCGAGTCACCATGCAATTGAATTCGGCAAGGGAATGGAAGGTAATTGGTAACAAGCTGCAGGATCTTTCATGCAAGATAAAAAAATAAATAAATAATATATCTTTCATTTCGGGCAATTAATGAAACAACGTAATACTAACATTATTACACCTTTCGGTTTCACGTTATTTCTGCATGCCAACAGACCTCTATGAAATAATGGGCATGAGAAATAAATAATTTTAAAAATTAAAAAATTGTTATAATATAAATGCCAGCAGGATGTCTATTTCGTTTCCCTCGATGATCAACAGCCTGTTGGTTGGTCCGTTATTATTATTTTTTCTCTCTCTCTATATGTTTTACATCTGTCGTTGTTTATTGAAAAGCATTACGTCCTAAACGATACACAGCTGTTTTTCCTTTTTTTTTCTTCTAAGTAATTCAAAGTAATAAAGAGTGACTTAAATACTATTTTACAATAGAGTCGAGAAACCGCGAACCACGGCCGTACCGTATATATATTTGTCAATACGTATATGTACTCTTCGACGTTGACAGTCGGTTGTCGAATCAGTTCTTTCACAACTCAAAGGTATTTTCGTTTAATGTAAACTTAAGAGCATTATTAAGTATTTTTTTTTATTGCCGACTTTGATTTTGTTTTGTTTGTTTCTTTTAGATTAAAGTTGGTTAATACTTCCAATGTCCGTTGTGTTGGAATACAAAAATTCGAGTTGCCTCGGGCACTCACAGCTTTTCGTACGGCAAGTTGGTATTGACGTCTGAAAAATAGCAAACAAAGTGCCATTCAAAGTGGGTTGGCTCGCGTTAACATTGAATTTTTGTTTGTTTTTTTTTTTTTTGTTGCTTTCAAACGGAAGATTTGGTTCCTTCGATTCGCCGTCCTGTTGCTCGGTTGAGAATCATCGCTCGGCAACCAAATTATTCGCGAATCGGTTACAAATGAGCATTTTTCGTTTTTTTTCTGGTGCAGAGGAACATATGCTTGCGAGTGCTTTGGTTTGTGAGCGGTGAAGCAATGCTTGGAATTATGAAATATGAAATGCACAGAATGGATATCCGTTGTGCGATTGCAATATTCCCCAGGCTTTTGGTTGTCGCTATTATTAGAGACGCAGCAAAATCAATATGAACAAGTGGTTGCAATATTCATTCGTCGCGGTTAAGCGACCAGACGCATCGTCTGTTGATTAAATTTATGGCGTAACGCGTGGGCGTCGTTTGGAAAACTTTTATGTACATTAACGATTATTTGATAATGGAATTGAAATAAAAAATGTTTAAAAACAAATAAAGGACGACGAACGAGAAAATCTTAGCGACGACAGGCCGATCAATTTCCAGTAAACGAGCGGATCAACCCGGTTCGTCGTCACCCGTAGTCTTTTCCGGGGTAATCCGCTCGGCTACAGTCGCTAGATACATGCTGCATCAAGATTATCGATATGCATGCCATTCAAGTTACATAAAAAGACCATAATAATGACAAAAATGAAAATGAAACAAGACGATTGACTCATTCGAATGACTAAGGTTACGAATTCTATTTAGAGTTGAATTAACAGAAAGAGACAGAGACAGAGATAGAGAGATATGAAGATAAAATTACTCACCAGAGCTATACTGCGTGTATTGCTGATACTGCGGATGAAAGTTGTGAATGGCATCGGTCATAATATCCTTGGGGTTCATAGTTTCCTGAAATACAAGAAAATGAACATTTTAGTCTTTGAACTTGGTTGAAACTTTTAATGGAAATCTAAGCAATACCTTCAAGCTACTGCTAATGCTTTGCATCGTGACGCTGCGACCTCTCGAGTCCGTAACACAGCCCGCTGCATATACTTGATAGGGAAAAGCGTATCTCAATGCGATAGCTGCGAAAAGCATTTCAATGCAGATGAGGAAGTTCTGATAGCCGGCCGATACCGTACCAGCGCTCGTCGACTGATCCTTGTTTATCAACGGTGAAATGACATTCGCTTTCTCAAGAACAGCCAGTAGGACACCTTCGGTAAAAATAAAAACGTCGTAAAAATTGAGGTTTTTAATTGTTCAACACATATTTTTTGTAAATACCTTGCCAGAATGACAAAAATATAACGCTCTTGACGGTGCAGAATTTCAATACTGGCTCGAACGGAGTAAGCAGGTCTCGTGTAGCAAAGTAAAATAGAAAGAGTCCGTAAAGCGCAAGGGATACGCTGATGTTATAGATTATGGTGATGTAGATGTAACCACCGTCGGGCGACCAGTCACCATCCCGGTAGTGACCAAAGGATTGAAGGATTATAATGACAAACGCCATTACGGGTTTGACGAGGCAAAACTGCAGCGTCGCTTGTTTGCAGAAACGCAAGAAACCGATTGTGTATGTCTTCTCGACGAGGCACCACGTGCCGTACAGACAATTCGAGCGAATCGGTTTACCGCGAATTTCCGACATGATGTTACCCTCGCCACCCAGGTACTCGTAGCACAATGACAAAAAATTGTATATCACGAATGCCTCGTAGCAATCGCGTACAGTGAAAAAGTATACGTAGTAACTCTCGCTGTTAAAGAACAAAAGCGATATCCAGGAGTAGATCGCATATATCGGGACTATGAAAAGAATCCTGATGATCCATCGTTGTTCCGTAGGGTTCGTGTACCACCTGAGATGTTGATAGATCTGTAATCGGAAAAATATTAACGTTTAGATAATGATACCGAAACCAATAAAAAAAAATCAGAAGTCTTCAATTTTGCAGTCCAGGAAATGGCGTATACACTTATTCAATAAAAAAATTTGTATTTCAAAAAATAGATCCTATAATATTCTACTTACAGATCAATATTAAATGTAATTCATAAATAAAAATTTCCTATTGAGTTAGCTATTGGCTAAAAAACAAGAAACTCTGATCCATCCTAGCTGGTTTGCACCGGTTACTTTAGCTTCGTTTCCAACGAGAGAGCAAACTATTTCAATTTCAAATCTATCTCTCCCTATCTACAGCTATAGGAAGCGATGGAATGTTACAAACAACGCTATCAGCATTCGAATAAGTGAAATAAGACTCGGATGCCGAGAAATCAATGAATAAAAATTGAAAACATATGGATGAACCGTACTTTTGTTCTATCATCGACAAGGATGAGATAAAATACAGACCTGCTGACAAGTTAGGAACAACGCCAACCAAACAAAAGCTCCGGAGATGCCTTGACAGGCTCGCGTCTGCAGGAATATAGGCGTAACTTCTTCGGAGTCATCTTTGGTGGCGTCGTTACCGAGTACAGTAGCGGTTGTACTAACATCGTTGATTACAGAGGCAACGACGGACGACGCCTCCAGCAGTGTCGTGTTGACACTCATGATTCGCTAAAAACAAAATCATATTCAAAGAAATATTAAATTTTCCCATAAAATATACAAAAGTTAAGATTAACGAGATATTGTGATAAAGGGTAACGTTAAATAGAACGGAAAAACCAAGTCTATCCCGTGAACAGAAGTGTCCGCAGCCCGCGCTTTAAAAATCAATATGCATAACACAACAAACGTACGGATACGTACGAAACGAGGGTAAATTTCGATCAGCTCGTAATAAATTATGGTTGCGTGAATAGCGTAGGGTCGCTTCGTAAATTGACTCGTATCATGAGACGAGTGGCATCCAGCAAGCGAATAATAATAGCGAGGAGAGGATAAAAAAAAAGAAAGGCTGCTTGCTGACCTGCGTCTGCGTTCGACGAGGCCCGGATTCTCGGAAGACTGGAGAGATTGCTTCTACTTCCAATAGGCTCCCAGATATACGAGAGACGCGTCGAGGCGCTCACAACTATGGCCTTTTACGTGACAGCACGCCCGATCTTTCAACGACTTTGAGTTTATTTATGTTTATTGAATTTAAAGAAAAAAAAAAAAAACATTAACGAGGTGACCACAGGGCCTCGCTTTCATCCAACATTTTTGGTACAATCGGTCACTTTCAGCAATCACTTGGCACTTGGACGCGCGAGAGACACTTCTGGACACGGGAATTCGCGCATAGCACTGGAATGAATACCTATATATCGCAACGAATATACAGCTACGGCGCAACGTCGAATTTTCTCTCACTCTTCGACACTCGAAACACGATGCGATGCGTGTCTTCCCTCTCCTGTACCTTATATTTGTTACAACTATTTCCACACTCGTGCAATCTCACGGCTAACATGCACCACGTACGTCTTCTCCTTTCACCCTCGCGATATATATCCCAAGAAAGAATATAAGGATGCGCCTGCGCCTCACCGCGAAAATTCCTCTCAAACACGTTTCTTCAACTGGATTTTTGCTGATGGATACGGATGATGTATGCCTCGAGGTTGCTTCGAGATATTCCAAATGTTGCAATGTTGTTACCCTTTTCCTCTCTGAGGCAACGTACCAACGGAGTTAGAAACTCTCTTGGCTCTATCCTGGCCACACGGGAAACTTGACAGAGTACAACGGTTCGTCCGCGGATTACCTTGAGAACGAGATTTTAGTTAAAAAATTGTGAAGAAAAATCGTACTTGAAAAGTTTTTAAGAGCGAAGAGACGAGCAGAGACTTAACATGCTCTGCGCTGCCGACGAGCAAGTCAGCAAGGTGAAAGGAATTCCGCAGTAAACGAAAGAACAGCTTCTCTCGGTATGGTTATATCTGTTATGGATAACGTAGTTGTATTAGGTTGCAATGGTACGTGTATCGGAGAATAATATTGGTGGGGAACTGGATTCGCAGCTCCGTACACACCAGCACCACGTGTGTCTATCAAGGTTGTCAAGCTCGTAAGTGAAATTGCGATCATTGCTTTTACAGACTGCGGAATGACGCGTTGATAGACTCGAAATATTTGTTACGTTAGCGAGTGGTTGTCGTCGTTATCGGACGGAGGAAGTTCCTTATCAGTGAATAACTCGACACTCGTGAGAACTGTCACTGGTGGGATAAGCTCTATAAGAGTTTATAAGGTTCGCGAAGAGCGGGCGTGTTTAAAAAATGGCTCTCATCAACATCGATGACAACGATCCCTGGTATGTATTGATTTTTTAAAAAATATTTAACGTTTTTCTTGCTATTTCTTGCCTTTTTATTTAACTACAGGCTCGTCGAGTACGATGCCTGTGAAAGATTGTTTCGTGATGTTATGGAACTACTTACACAACGCGATCGCATGTCAAAAAACACTCAACTTTATGCCAGTGTATCGGCTGATATGCGCGTCAAAACTAAGCAATACATTAACCAGATTCAACAGTTAAAGTACAAGGTCGTCGAAGCTCTCGAGCAGAACATCATGTATCCTTGTTTTACTTTTTACAGAGAGAAGAATACAAGAACGACTCCTACACTTGTGTTGCCAATTAAGATATACGCCGACTGTTAATATGCAATTGACGATCGCACATTACCACAAAGAGAGTAAGACAGAGATACTTTATTGAAAAAAATATCGATTGGCATTCGAGTGTAGGAGCCATTCTCATATTTATCTCTCTCTGTAAATATTCATGAGCATTTTTCTTTGTTTCCTTAAAACTGTTAAAATAGTACGAGCGACGAAGCTGAGAGAAGGTCCAGGCAGGTGGAACATCTACAGAGCAACGCTGTTCAACTGAAGCATCGTCAGGATATGAAAAGTAGCACAGGTACTTCTGCTTTTGCGGAGGCTGGGACTACCAATTGGGGAATCGACGAAGAGGATGACGACGACGACGACGACGAACCACTTCTGGATGCTCAGGTTTCGATCAGAGATCTCAAGGATAAGAACAGAGTTACTTTGCAAGGTAAAAAAAAAATAAATTAGCTGAAGAAACGTAGAATTTTATCGTATATCGTGTTGCAGATCAGGAACAGGGCTTGGACGAATTGTATAAAGTTATAACTAGGCAGAAGGCAATTGCGCAGACAATCCATACAGAAGTTGATCATCAAAATGGTAAGAAGAATTGAGAGGTGGCTTGATTTAGGCAGATTGCGCATCCAAACGATTTATTCTTGATTATCATCAATGCCGGTTTAGCAGTTTTTTAAAAATAAAAGTTTTACAGTTTACCATAAAATGGGTACGAAAATCGTTATCGGCAAGAAAAAAAAAGAATCTAACAGATTTTCATGTCAAGTTACTCAAAATGGTTTGAAACATCTAGAAATGTGGTTTAGACCGAAATGTCTGTATGTGTGTATGTGTGCTTTTCGTTCTTAAGACACAAGATGTAATTGCTCTTGCAGTTCTTCAGATATCGGGCCTAAATTTGTTTCACAAGTGGACTATCATTGTACTAGATTTGGGATCAAATTCGAAGGAAATCAGACACGAAATAAAAAATTTATGATATTTTTCATTTATGAACAATATCTTTCTCACTCTAACTCGCAAATTATAATATATCTGGCTCGAATTTGGAATTTGATGAGAATCGATCGTGTGGTTTCAAATTCAACGAACGTTAAAGATTTCTTTTTCAGGTGTCAGTAAACGTTCTAACTCTTGTAAAATTCGAGTTGATCGGCTGCAATTATCTACACAAATACACGATAATCGACAATCACAGATAAAATTTGTTGTAAATCGGTCAATTGGTTCAAATATCGTGATAGCGCGCTGCAATCTTTTATACAAATATGATCACATTGAACCATAATTTGTATAGAATTTTTGCGAGAATCGATCGAGTCGTTAAATGTTTATAAAACTGTGTCCTTTGAATTTATATGAAATTTACTATTGAGACAGTTAATGTCAGTAAATCTCTTTCATTTTTAGTACGTTTGACCAGAGATGAACAGATTCAGAATTATGCAATCACAATTCCAATTTTGACCTGGATTTTGTAATTAATTTATATTTAAATACAAATTCATTATGGAATTATGATTTGAATAAAAATCAAATACTAATTCCAGAAGGAATTTGTGTACTAGTTCTTTGTGAAATTTGTATTTGAAAAATACTAATTTTAAAATGAATTTGTATTTAAATCGAAATAAATTATTAATACAACTAGAATTTGTATTTGAATCAAAATAAATTAGTAATTCCTATTGAAGTTATAAATTAAATAAAAATAAATTAGTAATTCCATCCATAATTAGGAATTTAAATGACAGAAGGATTTTAACGTACCGATCTCTGCTTCTGACTTATATTCGATCGAAAACTGAAAATCGGACCCTCTCACGAATCATGAGCTTAACGAACGTAAATTTTGTATGGAAATAAAGTTTCTGCTCTTCTGTGTTCATTGTAACTGTATTAACAATTGATGCGGTGTAAGGGATTTCACAGGCTTTTTAATATTCCAAAAAAGATGCTATTTCTCTAACTTTAAAAAATTTTTAACTATCGGGCTAAAGAAAATTGTTTACAAATAAAGAAGATACCAAATATTTTTGTTACTGAATTTGTCTGAAATCGATTAAGAGGTTTGAATTTTATGAGGTTTCATATTTTTTTTGATAATGTATGTTGGTGATTGGATCAAATGACAAATTATTAATTTAATAACAAGCTTCACTTTAATCAGTGCAACGTTTCATTCTCATTAATGTATCAACAAATCTTTTATTAAGTTTTGAGTTATTTTCAATGTCTCCCAAAATTGTATTCACCAAGCATAGCGACACTAGGACAACTCTATTCTTTATTTCTCTATTCTTAAATAACTCTAAGGTGAAAATCTTTATTCCGCGACATCTGGTATTAACAGTATAGAAACAAGGATGCAAAGTAGAACCTTGCACGTTGCTTCTTCATTATTTTCGACAGCTAATAAAATCACTTATACGAGAAAGTATATTGATCGGTTTTTGCTTCCTTATGGAGAAAGTTTTGTCAAAGATGGAAAATAATTTTCAAAAATAAAGTACAAAATGTAGTAACATTGCACAATTGATAAAATTAAAACTCCTTAATCGATTTTCACCAAACGTAAGGCTAAATATCCTTGTACTCTAGCCAACTCGTACGCCGAGTTTCGGTTTGATCGATGAAAATTTACGAAAGTTAGAGCAAAGATTCTTTTTGAAGAATTACAAAAATGCATGATTCTATAAAATCGGAATGCTTTGATCGATTCTTGCCAAACTCAGTCACCGAACAACCTTGTCCCCTGGCCTATTCTTGTAGAAAGTTTTAGCTCGATAGCTCAAAGTTTACAAAAGTTAAAGAGATCACACACTTTTCTCCAAAAATTAAAACAACCATAAAATTAGACACCCGTTAACGATTTGGGCGAAAATTGCAACAAACGGAGGGTTGGTTGCCACTCGACTCGTGTGCAAAGTTTCAGAAAGATCCTAAAACCTGTTCTCGAGAAATAGCCATTTCAATTTTGCAAACTCATCATCAAGCGCGCACGCAATGCAAAGTTTAAAAAAATATGATTTCTCTACGTTTTGGAACATTTTAAGTACTCTGGCGTCAAAGGAGTCTTCCGAATTGCTTCATCTTTTTACACCTTGCAGAAAGCTTCCACTACGACAAAGCCAAAATTGATCACCTAATCATTCATTTTCTAAGTCTACATTATAACTTAATTAAGGAAGTTTTGTGAAAAGTGAAGAAAAAAAAATGAGGAAGCAATATGCAAGTTTCTACTTTGTAGTCTTGTTTGTATTTCGGGGAAAGTGGTTTACTAAAATTCTTGTAACTGTAAACGGGTGTACGATTCATTATCGGTTCAGTTGTTTTTTTTTTTTTGTAGATTTTTTAAGTCTGACAATCAGTTATTGCACAGTTTTGCATACGCCCTTCGAATTTTTAACCCAATACCACGAAATTAAAGATATCGGGATAAATCAAAGAGCATTCTCTAAGTATATCTCGGAGTTTTTTTTCTTCAAATCTCTGTTCACATAGCGAAATTAGTTCAGAGGATGGTTATCATCACTCGAGGGACCGACAGATGAAGAAACGAATCTTCCAAATATTTAATACGTTTCAAGGTCGATCTAAAATTGTCTACTGACTACAAAAAAAATGGTTTAACCCTTGTGTAGACGCAAAAATAATGAAACGAATTTTACGTTTTTATCATTTCAATCTTCCGATTAAAAGAAAGTTAACGATCTCTTTTTTTTTCTTACAGAAATAATCGACGATCTTGCCGATCACATGGATCGAACTGACGAGCGTCTAATAGACGGTACGCGTCGCGTGCGCAGTATAAATCGTAAAGATCGTACCTGCGGATACTGGATCGTCATACTTCTGCTATTCATAAGTATTATCGGTGTTGCTGTCTCATAGTGATTCTCTATTTCACGTGATATACATTTCTCGCGCTTATACTTAATTTTAAGAGTCTATATTACGACTGTTAACATTAAAGATTGCAGACTGATCATCCATTTTATGTATATAGAGGTAATCTTCAAATGCCGAGGTAAAAACTCGGTAAACTTAACATTTACATCGACGGTAATGTGGATCACACAATTTGACGTCTTTTATTCGATTATAGCACATTTATGGAACTATTACGATAGTAGCACTAAAAAGTATAGTTTCATTGTATAGTGAATACAATCACCAATGGAAATTTAGTATTTACCGAGCACTTTACTCCGTGCATTATCGTTGAATCGTTATCTCTCGTCACACGTGATCGGGGTTATATTTTTATAGCAAGCCCATCGTGAATTCAACGTTAATTGTATATAAATGGCCAGAATAGAATAAAAAATTATTAAAAAGACTTAAATGTCGAAAGAAAGGGTAGAAAATTAACAAAATCAAGAATTGTTTCGTTTGCATTCCAATGTGTGCAATCTGTGGTTAACATTGTATTATCATGAAGAATCGTCGTACTATCTCTCATGGAAGATAAATACAATGCTTAACTCAACATCTCTATGGCTCTCTTGCGTATGGAGATGATATTGGTTCACTCGAATTGATATCGTTACGAAGGTATCGCATTTGAATAGCATGCAGCAAATTTACTCGATGCGTTCAATTGTTTTCGTTATCAAGCCCAAATTCTTGAGCAGGGCTTCTGGGTTCGGATCTCTTCCTCTGAATCTTCGGAATACTTCGCTCGCCGGGACGCTGCCACCCAATGACAGAAATGTTTCTCGATATCTGTTGGCTGTTTCCTTAACAAGCTCTTCATCGCTCGCGGAAATCTCTTGGAAAGCGCTGTAGGCGTCGGAGGCTACCATCGTGGCCCATAGATCGCTAAATTGTAACATAATCGTAACAAATGTTAAGTTTCACACAAAAATTGTCGTATTAATGAATTAATTAAACAAGTGACTTACCTGTAGTACGCTGCAGCGAAATCACCGGTGAATATCGTCGACCAAGAGCAGACATGACCGTTCAACTTATTGAGAGGATAAACGAAGTGATCCTTCCACAGAGGCTTCATCAAGTCCTCCCAGAAAATGTTACTGAAAATAAAAGAGAACAAAAATGCGAATCTCTTTCGCATAAATCAAACGTCGTAATCATTAATTTTTAATCGACGGATATTTACAGTTCGTGCATTTGCAAATCGAATTTGCCGAGATATAGCTGTTTGCAGAGCTTCCAACCAGCCATGTGCGATCTTATACTTTTCAAGCTGTTTACTACTTCGTCCGGTAAGGGTTCCGAAGTCCCGTAGTGGCTGGATAGTCGCCGCATCACCGAAGGTTCGTACAACCTGGAGAAAAATGAAGACCACTAAGATTCTACGCAGCGTAGCTGGATAATTAATAATTAGGAGTTTAAGATTGAGTTTATGATCGCACCAGTTTTGTAGGAAATGACCACTAATTCCCACTGCGTCCCACTCAACGTTCGAAGTACCGGCGACAGTCGCAAACTGTGCTTGGGTTAGTAAATGCTGCAGAGCGTGACCAAGCTAGGATAAAAAATGTCACAATAAAACATTCGTTCAATTTGCAAAAGAAAGTTGTTTGATGAAATATAAAAACTGTTAATTTTTTTTTCTTTAATTTCTCGTTAAATAAATTATTTAGTGATCTGTGCATTTCAATACTTTTTGGAAAAGTACAGCAACGTCCTTAAACGACAGCAATGAAGGTTTGTCGTTGATCGGCGGCTGGAAATTAAATATCAAAGCAGCGAGGGGTTTGGTGGATGTGAGAACGCTTCTATTTCGCATTGCTACCATCCATCCAGCGTCTTTTTCCATTCTGAGACCACTGTCTCGTCTCGCGTAAGGATCGAGATAAAAATTCGCGATCGGCTCCGTGCTTGAGATCTTTAAATCTATTATGTCGAAGAGACGCACGTCCGCATGCCATATGTCAGCTTTTCGATTTTCAACGATATGAATTTGAAAGAGTCTTTCCACTAGCTCAAAGAGACCACTCAAGACTTTAGGTAATGGGAAAAAATCTCTTAGAAATTCATCTTTAGCTCTGTAATAAAAAAAAAAAAATTAATTTCTCGAAATAAGACTGCTAAAATTATTTTCTTATCTTTACTTGAGTGTTGATCGACGATGCTTTCTAGCCCAGTAATCGACATCCCATTCTTGAAGTTCACTTTCGAAGCCTCGCTCCTTCGCGAATTCCGTCAGTTCCTTAAATTCCTCTTCCTGTGCCGGTCGTGCTAAAAACCGCGAAATAATATAATATTCGATTGAATAACAATTCAAATATTTGTATTAAAAACAAAGGTATCTTACCAGCTTGCAGCAGCGTGTCCATCACGCTATATACGTTTTCCAGGCTACCAGCCATTTTTGTTTCCATGCTCATGTGCGAGAAGGACTTGTATCCGATTTCTTTCGCTTGGGTAATTCGATAATTTCTTATGTCCTCCAGAGGCTGACTATTCAGTAGCATGTGGTCCTCCTCATCGGGGGTACATCTCGATACTGTCGCGTGCCATACTTTCCAGCGTAGTTCCCGGGCGGGACAAAGTTCTAATACAAAAAATGTAGAAGATTGAGACAAACTTTTTACGTGTCCCTTCTTCAGATTTTTATTTTTCCCACTTTTCATTCCTGAAGTTACCCTTAGAGTGTTGCCCAAAGTCACTTTATCTAACCGCCTATTATATCGCATTTCCACGAGAATACAGGTAATCTGGAGGTAAAACTTGGCAGACAAGGGCTGATCTTTCAGTAAATACTGAATATTTCAACGAGTAAACTCGAGTAGGAACACTCAGTGGAAAGTTACCTCTCGCTCAGCCGAACATGGAAATGCAATAATAACAAGGATGGAGACTGACTCATCATTTTCCGTCGCTTCCTCATTATTTTTCAACTCTCATAAATTTACTTCAATAAAGAAGTATGTTGATGAATTTTTGTTTAGTCATAGAGAAAGTTCTGTGAAAGATGAGAAATAATGAAAAAGCAACGTTCACGGTTGCACGTTGCATCGTCATTTAAAACAAATTGTAGATATTAAAGTTAAACTTAATTTTCGTAGTCATCAAACGAATGACCAATGATCAAATGAACTTGACGACATTCGATGGAATGTTGTCAATATCAAACATCATTGTCCCCTAGCTTTTATGTGTAAGAAGTTTTGACCGGATAGCTGAAAATTGACTAAAGTTAGAGTAACCACAGACATTTTTTTAATTATTCAAAACTTCATAAAATCTGAAATTTTAAAGCAATAATGACTAAAATGTTTGCAAGGCCAGTACATACATACCCACATCTGTCCAAATATTTTTTCTAAAGGTGATAATCTGACCTTTTGGAACATTCGACAAACTGTGGCATAAGACTGACATTTTTTTTAAAAGATAACAAAGTTTTCTCTATGGAACACCAATAATAATAACAACAATGAGAATATATTGAGAATGGATGGTCACGAAGGGATACCGTATTCAATAATTTAAATTGTATTTTTTTATGAAGAATTTACCCATAAATGGAATTGCAATGTGCGGATCAAGAGTAATTTTCCAAGGACCCTGGTTAGGATTAGATGGATCTGCGGCTATGATTTTAAGAAAATCCTCAGGAAAGTCTTTCACGATGTATTGATTCGTTATCGTGTGATTGAACATGCGTGTCACAAACTGAAAAAATAATGTTAAACACAATGATTTCACATATTCTGCTGTCTTGACAAATCTATAAAGTTTATAAATAAATAGTTAAGAATATATATCTTTGTAGAACCTGTAATTTTTCTCGAAACTCAATGCGTCTCTGCCGTATTCTTTTAATTGCCCACTCATATTCAAATCTTCTTTTTCCCTCAACCTCAACCTCCAAACCATTTAATTTACCCTCTAAGACAAATAAGGCTATGGCTCTTCTCTCTATGTCGGTTAAATTTGATTCTTTATTTTCCAGCGCAGCTTTACACGCATGGTATATAGGTTTGCTGGTAAATTTTAAGCCTCTCGCTTGCATCATACGACTGTGTATACGCTCGTAATATTTTGTGGGCATAAGGCTCTGGTTGCCAAAGTATAAAGCCTTTGTGATACCCCATGTAGTCTCCATGGGTGTATCTACCTCCTCGAGTGGATGCAAAACATCCTTAATGATATTTACATTTTCGGTATCTAAAAAAAATTCAGTAATATTAATGTTCTGCAATAAATTATTTCTAGTTATTCATTTAGAATGAATAATTATTTACTTTGTAAATATTCTTCTATTTTCCTAACTTCTTGCTCATATTCCACTGTTTGCTTTCCGATGGTAGCTATGCTGCGTTCTATGGTAAAAGTGTTGAATTCTGGCAAACCGTTATCCTTTAAAAGTGGATTTTTCTCGGGTAAATCTTCTCCAATTTCGGGAAGGCTTTAATTAATCAATAATTTATATGCATTAATTCGACGTGACAATTGTTAACAGTCGAATGTTGAATTCAATGCACAAATGAGATACAAACATAACCTCTACAGTTACTTTTACTTACAGGATAATGTATCCATGTTTTCGCTTTGTCGTTTTAAAAATGCAACTTCTCGTTAAGAAAATTCGTTTTCCGCAGAATGAGACTGCCATGATGTTGCTAATGTTGATGTCTATTCAATTTTTAACGCACATTCTATCGCGACTGTATTTTCGAGATTCCGGTGAATCGGTCTCAGTTCACAAGTCGGCTCACAAGACACAAAGGCTTACGTTGCTCCTACTAGAGAACGTAGATCCAATCCGTGCTCAACGTTACGGTTATTTTACTGTCTCGCGGTTTATTGTCTCTTTAAAAATGGCGACAACGGTTCATAAATACTTTGATATCGAACCGATTAAAGGAATGCACATTTTAAACAAAATTTTAAGATAAAAATATATTTATTTATATATATATATAGGAAATTATATAATTAATATGCAATTACGGATGTATACAGAAGTGGTAATTGATCAATTTTATATCTAATTTAATATAATTAATAACCTAAATAACAATATGAAGTAATATTGTAGCAAGACATTTTGAAATTATTGCATTAAGGGGGTAGAATCAGTCATCAAGTCGACTGATCAGGTCAGTTCCGCAACGAAGGTAAAGCTATACCACGTGACATGTACCATGTGATTTAACGCAAGAGGAACAGGTTCCTAGAGATCGTGTGAGCGAGAGGACATCACACACTTTGTGTCACGTGGTACATCTTGATGTGAGAAAGACACCACCAGAGGCATTGCGGGAGTGCAAGAGAGTCAAGCTGTATATCGCAAGTGACTCGCTTGTCATCTCCTCTTAAGGCAAGGCGAAACCTCTGTACTTCACCTATGAGTGCGAAAGAGACAGGCTAGCATGGCGCTCACGACGGAGTGAAAGAGAACCAGGACATCTGTGTAAGTATGGAGGTGTCGTCTCGCCTTAAGGTGTCTCCACATTTGTCGACACATTTGCAAGAACCAAACATCATTTTGTTAATATGTAGTCAATCTGGCAGTGTCTTATGCCATCCTAGAGCTGCCACAGCATCTTTATTACGATAATTTTGTAAAGCTTGCCGTATGTACAGCAACTGATGTGTACCTTGGGAACAATTACAACAACGAAAAAGAAAATTCATAACCAACATGCACCCCATGGGGATCGCGTGAGTGCGAGAGAGAGAGAGAGAGAGCACGCAAAGTGTCATGTACAGTACACTCCCTCTAAATGAACGCAGTCGGGACCGGATTTCCGTGCTACTAAAGAAAGTGTCCTACTAGCGAGTCCCCCACTGCCGGTGTTTGAGACGCGGGAAACGGTTAGGTTAGATGGAGAATGGCAGGGTACACAAGTGAGCGCGCGACTTGTAAATAGAAGCGAGTGGGGGTAACAACCACCCTGGTTGCGCTTTTCTTACAGAGAGAATCGAGGGGAAATGTCTTACTAGAGAGCATTCCGTTAGAGAGTGTACTGTAGTATAAAGTGAAGTGAGTCTTTTGCCTCACCTTAAGGGGATACTTACCACCTTGAAGAAACTTCATTCATGTTGGCAATAAACTAATGAAAATATTACACATGTACTGTTTTATACAAGAAAATATATCCGCATCTGATCAACGATGTACTGAGAACCATTTTATTTAATAGAAGAAGAAATAGAAGAAAATTTTATTTAATACAAATGTAACGCTTATTTTTTCAAATTTTTTTCTCTCAACGCACACACAAATGTTCCGATATTTATGTTAATTTTGTAGAAGTAAATTAATTTTAAATAAAACAATCTTGCAAAGTAGGATTTTGCAAATTGCGTCCTCATTTTTTGTACCTTTTGCAAAGCTACCTCTACGAGGGAATACGTTACCAAGTTTGGTTTCCTTATGAAAGAAGTTTTGTGAAACGTGCAATAAAAATGAGAAAGCAATTTGCGAGGTCCTACTTTGAAGGTTTATTGTTTTATATACTGCATACGTCCGTGACGCTTAGAATCTTGAAATTTGTGATAAGAAAGATTAATCAGACGTTAAAAATAATTCATAACTCAATAAAACTTTCGTCGATATGTTAATTTCAGCTTGACTTCATTTTAGGTTGATGAATTGTGGTTTGTCCTGATTAAAAATTCACAATTTTCACCATATTCTGTATAAATCATTGGTTCAATATCAGTCTATTTGTATTTAAAAAATTCAGCGTGAAATCATAAATATTGTGTGAATGAACCACATTAAGTATATAATAATATAATAATAATAATGAAATAAAAATGCCACAGTATTTGTACCTCTTAATCAATTCGCGCCATATTTTATCTGTGATTATCGGTTCATCACGTCGATCTCACATCGTCTTGATAAGAGGGCGAAAGCAATACTTAAAAAAAAAAAAAAGAACAGAAAGCAATGCATTCTACCCAAATTTCCGGCGTCATTTAAATTTCGCTGCGTAAGTTAAACCCGCAAGAGCTGACGATTGTTTTTTCACCGAAAATTGAATCAATTTTGAAAATCGATTGTCCAAACGGTTATGTAGGCCTTTCACCTGCCTTCGATACTTTCTATGCGTAACCATAAACTGCCATTTTATGTATTTTCTGCCTCGACCACCAGGGTCCTAAACGGTTTTGACCAATCTCAGCCAATCCTTTGCGAAACGGTAGCACGAGAATTTACATTCGAATTTTAATTACAGCACAATCAACTTTTAACTATTATTCACTTCGTAGCACATAAATATCAACAATGCTAACACCGAATCGATTTACTGTTCGTCTTAAAGTTATATAACGGTTAAAAAACGTTCAAGAAACTTATACATAGGCTACTAAATCAAGAGAGTTTTTTTATTTACGACCAAAGACATAAAACATAATGTCGAACGTTAAAACTATGCATCAGCAGCACAGATTGTCGGTTGAAAGGAACTGGCTTCGTTTTAAAGATTAAACACAGGGTATATTGCGCTGGAGTGCAATATGTTGATCTGCAATTTGATTTTTTATTGGAATATCCACGGAAGTATTATTATTGTTTTTATTATGGCCGAAGGTTATTCTTTCATGCAAATTCGGACTCCGCCTAGAAAAGATGATATATTTCTTGAAAATAACAGGTAATATGTACAATTTTACTAAATCTTATCAATATTGTCGGTATAAAACTTTCTAAACAAATGTATTAGCAATAAACAATAATTGGGATAAAATTTAGTGAAAATGTGCAACAGCATTCTTATGAATAATTCTAGATAATTTAATTCCGCGCGAATTGTCTCTAAAATAATTAATAAAAATTACATTAATTGCAAAAGTGCTGCTTAATAGTCTTCTGATAAAATTTCCTAAAAAATTGTTATAATCAACGTAGGTCAAACACAATAATTAGACAAAATTACAATGATTACAAAAGTGCTACTTTAATAGTCCTTTGAATCTATTTTTCAATAAAAATTTGATTTAAGTAACACAGATTTGATTAAAAATCAAAATTTGATTAAGTAACTCTGAATCTATTTTGGAAAAATTGAATTAAGTAACGCAGGTGACTCGCAATAGTTAGTAAAAATTACATAATTATTGCAAAAGTGCTGTTTCGATAATCTTCTTAATGAAATTACCTCAACATATGATTTAAGCAACGCAGGCCACAGAACTACATCTCGACGGGCCGACATATCGGAGATCCAAGACGTCAAAATGACCCGTTCCTTTGGTACCTTCCTTCGCAATGGCGCAAATCGTCTTTAAAAATGATTACAAGCCAAGATAAGTTGCTCGACGGATCGCAAAGTAATGACAACGGTAGCCGAGCTATGCTGCAGTTCAAACAGAAAGGGCTCGTGAGAAACAAACCCAGGTACGGTAAAAATATCTAAGGCTGCAGATAATTTCGTCTGTCATTAAGACGATGTTCTACAAGTTTCTATCGTTCTCTCTCGCTCCACGGTGATCGCAAATGGCTCTAACTCATCCGCACTCGTGATAGCTCAGTCCGTGTAGCACATTAATTGTCTTAACGCATGAGAATTATATTTCGATCGTCAATATATTGCACAACAGTTCAGTAGTGTGTGAAAAAACGTTGCGTCACAATATGTATACTGAGATGTAAGCATAGAATTCAGGAATCGTTGAGAAGGAGGTCCGACAGGTCAGGTCAAAGATCGGTATTCAAGGACAAGTGTTGCCTTCGGTCAGTTCCGAGTCGAAGATTTTACTGGGAACCGATTTTTGATGGCAGCATCATTGCGGCGATCGGTAGCTTATTCACTAAGAGTATTAAGGACGAATCGAATCGGTAAGTGAAGACGAAGAGTTTTAATCGTTTTCTTTTTTTTAAATTCTTTTCTTCGTTCTTGATGCATGTCGCTCTTATTCCAGAGAAAGACTGGAGAGAAAGAAAGTAAGTGAAAAACGACTGTTTCAAAAGTATACGAATATGTTGAACGATCCTGTACAGTTGGACATTTTGAAGAAGCAATCGGCAGGCTCATCGAATTACATTAATCAAATGGTGCGCTGATTGATACGCAGATACAACTGGAATAAAAACTAATTGAAATACTATTTAAAACAGTTTTCTTTAATTGTTATAACATTTCTCATATAATATTAGGAAATCGATTATCGTTATCGATGAATTTATTTACGTTTGTCATTACGATTATGTAACAAGTAAATAAAAAATTAGTAAATATAAAATCAAAATCAGTTGAGTTCCCTCGATGAAAAATTCAGACGTTAGATTTAAAAATTGAAAAATTATTCAACTGGCGTTGATGACACCCCGAGTTGCGATTTGCCAAAAGTTCCATCTTAGACAATTTGGTCGAGGTTGACGCATAAATTCATAAGTTTAATAAATCTACACGACCGCGTATTTACTATCAATCGTTATTATTCAACTGAAACCAGGTTTTTTTTTGCGTTCAAACAGTGTGTTCGCAAGATTTAATAACATAAATCACTTACAATTACTTCATACATCTGAAGCACACATAGTCACACAAACGTCTCATGTATATCAATATTATAATACGTAAGAGATTCATATACGGAACACGATGATAAATTATGCTGAAGGTTCATCCACAACGAGGTGAAATATCCGTTTACAATACGATCGATTAGAAATTTTATTCATAGCATCGACGCAACGCTACAGTTATTTTTATCTTGCAAGAAGCGATGTTGAAGATGACGAGAATTCTTGTTCGCCTAGCTCACGCTTCATATTCGACAAGGTCGAATGGCTGTAGAGTGAGGTGAAGATAATAATCTTTGCTTTAACACGATTGAGAATAAGAAAGTCCGATTCTTTTCCTCTG
Organism: Cylloceria caligata; assembly: GCA_963942595.1. NCBI lineage: Eukaryota > Metazoa > Arthropoda > Insecta > Hymenoptera > Ichneumonidae > Cylloceria > Cylloceria caligata. The sequence continues at coordinate 16,584,878 of OZ012706.1, read as the reverse complement.
TTATTAATATTCCCTATTAACCCAATCACCATCAGTGATACAAGGCCGTTTGCTTTGACAGCAACCGCGGTTCATCTCGCGGGATAATATTTCTCGATAACTTCACTTTGCAACCGCATGAGCATTTCTTCGAGGGTTATGCACCCGAGTTTATAGGATTCTTGCATACCGTCATTATTATTAGACGCTCGACTCAAACCGCAACGACGTTTATACTTCTCTGCTTGATCATAAATAACTCCTACTCAAAAATTGTATTAATACCTCACCCGTGTTAGAATAAGTAATTGAAAACGATTGAGAGAAACTGATTTAAAATTGATATTTATCGTATACTCTTTACGGTATAATTGATAGTTTTGAGCGTTTTATCGAATTGTTATCGTTTTGTGATGTTTTCTATTGTGTTTGTTCCTTACAGTTTGAGCACGGTGTAGGTGCTATCGGTTTATACGGTGAGCTGTCATTTGTATATGAAGCAGAGATGTGCAAGTAATTTATTATTTATTACCAAAATAATGGACAATAGAACTTAGATCCATTAGCTATTAATTTGGTAATGAGTAATGGAACTCAGATCCATTACTCGTTAGCAAAGTAATCAATCTTTCCATAGTTTTCGGAGCTTGGTATATCATTCGATATGATTCGGTGCCCAGATAATTTTAGAGTTTTCGGTATTCAGCTGAACCTTTCCATATTACTCGGTGTGCGAGTAGATCTCTCCAATATTTTTCAGTGATCAGGTCGGAGAAATGAACCTGGACACTTAAAACTACGAAGACATCGACCTAGGCTCTGTAAACTATGAAAAGGTGAGCCTGAACACCGATGGACACAGAAAACTATAGAAAAGATCGACCCGGACGTCGAAAACCATGTGAAACATTTGACATAGGCACCGAAAGCTATGCAGTCATCGATCTTGACACCGAAAATTATAAATTGATTGATCTCTGGACTCCGAAAACTATGAAAAGATAAATCTGAATACCAAAAATTATCGAGAGATCGACCTGAACTCCGAAAAAAGTGGAAAGATCGATCATCGAAAACTATGGAGAGATGGATCTGGATTCCGAAAACTATGAGACATTTTTCGGTTGACTGTAGAACTATTTAATGTGATGTGCTACAAATTTCTGTCGTTCTTACGGTGTTGGCTCAGTCGGAATAGCATATCACCTTAAGGTGATGTATCACTCGGTCGGTAACACAAACTGTAATGCGAATTTATCGGCCACGATTGATCGTTCGAATAAAAAAGGAAAACGATATATCGAGTATTACAATGCTGTAGTTCACTGTTCTCGTCTTTTACCCGAAAGGTTAATATAGCGATGGAGAAATTGGCGATAGGACAATTCCAGTTATATTCGAATTGCACTTATGGCCGTTCAATCGATGTAGCACATCGTCTTAACGTGATGTACTATACCGACTGAGCCGCCATGAGGTTAGTGAGATAGCGCAATCGGCGCTCACAATGAAGGGCGAGAGACCACGGTCGTGTAATTATTTCAGCGTGAATAGATAATCTGACGTAGATCAGTTTATAAGTTACGTTTATGCAAAATTTCAAAAAGATTTATTATTTAGTTATCGCGATATTGACTACGCAATTTGAGCTTTTTAAGGTTTTACCTCCATAGAATGAAAAGTGATTGACCAGCGTCACCTAGTGCATTAGATGAAATCTTTAATTTGAAATATTACGTAAATTGAGTGTCAAGCTTTGCTACTGTTAAATCTCAATTAATTGAATCAGCAAGTACCGAAAAGTGCAGTGACAGAGCGTGTGTTTAATTAGATCGTTAAGTAGGCTCTATTATGTTAATATAAATGGGTTGTAATTCCAAACACTACGTAGTAGGTCAATAACTTTTCTTCAACCGGAATCCCTACAGAATTAATTAAAGAATAATTATAAATAAAATATTAAACTAATTTACAAGCAAAATAATTGCTTCTTGGATTATTTTTACTGAATACGTGCTTTGTATATTAGATAGGACGACTGTCGTTTCAAATCTTAGAGTTAAACATTTTGTTTGTATGATAATATCTTACGACTGAATACAACATTAAAAGATAATTAATAAACTATTAAATGAGCGGTACGTCTAGATATCAGCGTAAAATGTTCATGTTCGAAATGCTTAGAATGTGTATCGTATATTTCATGCACCGAGAGAAAAAGTTTCATTGAATCAACGAGATTTCATTGTAATCTTGACCTGTGAAACTTTTATTTGCCGTCAATGAAAAAATATATTTAAGTTAACACTATCTTTTATTGAATTGATCGCGAATCGTATTAAAGACGGTGTCTTTGAATCAATATAAATTGCATCGAATCCTACCAATCACTTTTATTTAATTCAATGAAACTTTTATTTCTTCCTCAGTTTCATAACGATAGCAAGATTCATTTCGTTCGAATCCTACATTTTAAATCTCTCGAGCGAACCTTATTAAATTCTGTAGTGCCTGGCGTGCCATATCGGACAAGTTCACTTTGGTTCCTTGTTCTTACTTTATTTTACTTTAAAGAAGTTAAAGTTAAGGTACAGTAACAGAAAAATTACAATGAACCAATTGTTATTGCAAAAACGGTGTTTTATTGCGTTTTTGACTTGCAAATCGCGCGCATGATGCGTGCGACACATACACACAAGGAAACAAAGAAACAAACAAATATTATGATGGTATTTTGGCGTCGGAACATACATGCTTGCCGTACTAACTGAGGAAAGGTTGGAAGATCCGTTTAATGTTCATTTATTATTACATACATTTGAATGTAGTAATGTATTCATGGATAGCGGCTTCCTTCAAAACTTCTTCATTTGGGTAACAATCTAACAATTGACGTTTTGCCGGTTTTGCGCTCTTGATATAACGCTACTTAAAAAAAAAAAAAAAAAAACAATTTTTATGTGCCGATTTTTCTCGATTCAATTCAATCTTTTCTCTCGTTGTATAAGCTGTGTTAGGAACGAATGTTTCAGAAACCATACACAAAATGATAGGATTTTTACATGCGTATTCTCTACTTAAAAAAAGTTTGTCCTACTTGTAATGACAACTGCAAGTCTCGCAAAAGTCAGAAGCTATAATAAGTCAGACTCTGTAACAATGAGAGAAAGTTGGACGTGTCGAAGAAAGGGCGTGTCGACGGGTTCGGCAACTCAGCCAAACAATAGATCAAATCGTCTTCCAGCTCTTCTTCTCGGTCTAAGCGTGTTACTTCACTAAAATGGGAAATGCAAATTTGAGAAATGTTTTTTTTTTCTTCTGTGACTCCCGTAATTAAATAAACAAATACAGAGTAGATAGAGATGTGATTCAGTCGATAAAAAAGAACCGGAAGTATCGGTTTTATCGTGGAATCTTAAACTGTACGAGGTAGCGATGTCGTTACGTAATGTTTTCCCACGCAACATAAAGAAGCTAAATCCTCAGGCGCTTCTTTCACTACGAGAAAATGCTTAATATTACAAGTTGCGATTAGATTGAAATCGTGTGATCGAGATTCTCGAGGATTCCTCGTCGCCAATCAATTTACAGTTGCAGTGAAGAAAGAGATGAAACGAAGAATTCTGCAATAAAAACAGCTTTCATAGCTTTATATGTCCTTTAATAAATTTAAAAAAAAATGTATTTATGTGTTATATTTATTTCTTGGGGACTTGACTAGCTTTATTAGGATTGAGTAAAGCAATAATATTTATTATTTTACTGTTTTATTGATGGAAAAAAAGGTTCCATAAATTAATGAAGAACTTTTATTTTCAGAAGATTTTTTATTCCGTAGAAGCAAAAATGGTTGATAAATCAACGTTTTCATGAACTTTATTATAAAACTTATAAATGCTATGTTTCCGAAGACAGTTTTACCAGTTTTCCCACGCAGCATAAAGAAGCCATGTCCCCATACGCTTCTTTTATTACGAGGAAACGCTGGAGCTTTAAGGAGGTTGAAGCACGAACTGAAAATATTCAGAATTGACTGAAATAAAAATATGATATTAATGAATAATAACAGAATATGTGTCAAAAATTTCAGATTTTGTTGTCACGTAGTTTTTCTATAATATATTGTTCAAGTTTCGCTCTTATATGTTGACTCTTATGGCAATTGCAATACGATTACTTGTATATGAAAAAAGGCAATCGAAAAATGTTCAGAAATTCATGCAAATATAACAATGGCAAGGGGATACTAATAAGAAACGTAAATACAGATTTTTAAGCAATTCACTGTCCAGGATTTGAGCTAACAAGAGTGAAATGAATCTTTCAGCAGCGGATCTCTCGCTCCGTCATTAATTACCTTCACAAATCACGCACAAAGCGCGTCGCAGGGTCTATCACCATACGAGCCTAGCGTTCCACCCTCCTTAATATTAAAAATTGCGAATAGATTGACATCGTGCTTTACAGTTTTAGCGGAGTAAGAGATGAGACGAGGAATTTTACAATATAAACAGCTTTTAATAGCTTTATGTGATCTTTGATAAAAAAATTTTCTGTACATGTGTCTTTTATTTATTTTTTGGATACTCGACTGGATTTATTACGATTTATTAGAGCAATAATGTTTATTATTTAATTTTCTATTGGATGAAAAAAAGTTGCATTGATCAATTAAGAACTTTATTTTTCCGGAGACTTTTTATTCCTTAGAATCAGATAATGTTTAATGAATATACGTGTTTATGAATTTTATGATAAAACTTGTAAATGCTACGTTCTCGAAGACTATGTGCTAATTATATAAATAACTAATTATTATTAGTTTCTTTGGAATTTGTCATGAATCGGCTAATCCATTTAATAAAAATTTGCATTCTGGGATCAATCTCGAATAATTGTTGCATATTACTGGCGCTTTAGAAAAGTCAATGATTAATAAGACGACAAACAAGTTACAACTATTTACAAGCACGTGAGAAGGTACGTGCGCGGATAAAACGATCGGCGTCATAGTTCGCGGATAGAGACGATTCTCTCGGGCATAGAAAAGGCGGTGGTTGTCGACTCGCCTTGAAAGTTCCTCGTTATTTTCTCGGGGAGTTTCGCACATGATGTATCGAGTCAGTAGCTAATAACAACGACAAGATATATAGGAGGATCGTAAAGATAGACTGTTTGTACCAACGGCACAGCTGTAATTTGCCCGGGGGCGCACGTGAAAGGTAAGGTCCTCGTCGACGCGTATATCGTACTCTTGCTTTTACTGCTGCATTTTTTTGTTGTTGCGTTAAGCAGCGTTACAGCATTGCCTAAAGATTCGAGATTAATTAACGAGGTTTTTTACCGGTCGCGCATACCGTTCATTACCATACACGCTTCATATTGGCATTTATCGATACGTACACGCTGCTTGATTATACTGTAACCGCTGTAGCAGCCTGATTCTGGTACCGTATGTACCTGAAAATTGTGTACGAAAGACTCGCGAAGATTATGTCGAGCGAGGTGTACAGCGAATTGCATAAGTCGAAAGCGACGGGCAGCGTGAGGTTGGTATGCAACCAGCGCTGGAGTATTTCGATCAGCGAATCGCCTGTTACGGGCTCCGTTTGGTCCTTACGAAGCCCAGGCTCATACATTGTAGATGACTCAACCGTGGCAATGTCATCGAACTTACGTAATGCAACGACCTGACTAAAGGTTGAAGAGTCTGTGGTCCACATTCGTGAATATTGAATTAATCATTTACGGACACACGGTACGTCTTTTAGAGGCTTTTTGACCCAAATCTGTTTTAGGACGTTGTGGTTTGGTACTTAGTCGACAAATTCGCTTACAATAAAAAGTGTACATTGAAAAACTCTTCTTTCAACCCAATTTATTCTTTATGGATTGCCGATCATCGTGAAGCTAGATTTAACTTTATAGATCTGTCGACGGTATATCCGAAGTGAATCTGTTAGGACGTTTATGGTTTTGGCACTTAGAGCGAGGCGAAACATCCATACTTACACAGATGTGCTGTTTCTCTTTCACACGACCGTTAGCGCCATACTAGCCTATCTCTTTCGCACTTATGGATTTAGTATAGAGGTTTCGCCTCGCCTTAATTAACAAAGTCGTGTATACTATAAGGAGAGCATATTGTAAAACTTGAACCACTTCGGTGGAACAACCGAGTACTTGTTTAAATATGCGCTAACTAAAAACTAGATAAGTCCAACCAAGTAATTTGTTACTCAACGAAGTACTTGATTGTGCCTATCAAGTATTTGGTTGACGCATATTTAATCAACCGCTCGTATCCTCCTACCAATCTCTTTTCTCCGTGTATGGTAGGAGAACAATAGCGGAGCAAGATCCAACTACGCAAAACACTTGCGAGTCCACGATATCCCGAGTCGAATCATTGAGCGCTTTAATTATTAAAGCGCTTAGTCGTGAAAAAAACTGTAGTTGTGAAAAAGTATACTTTCGAGCAATTTTTTCTTGTTGTTTATTATAAACAGACAATCGAGTTGCAAATGTAGGAATCAAAAGCGCAAGCCATTTAAATGAAGGGACGCGATGACACGATGGAAAGAGAAAAAACGACGATGCAACGTTAAGGGCTTGAATTTTCACTTCATTAGAACAAAGATTTATAATCAGCCGCGTTAAAAGAGCGGTCCAGGTGTCGAGATAATTTTAACCTAGAGAGCACTTAAACTTTCTCGAGATTCTGCAATGAGATGGATAATTGAAATAAGTATATAAAATGAAGAATCCAAGACGTGGTCCCGCGAGAGGGTATTCCGCGACCGAGCAATTACCTTGATGCACGCCTCACAGTCGAAAGTATTACACTCCCGAGTATAAATGTGGCAGGACTGAGAATACATTTTCTTGGAAAGTCTTGAGCAGGACCAAAACTCGATCGTTACAAGTAGCACGTTCAAGTCATCATCATCATCATCATCACCGTCATCACAATTACCATCATATCTTTCTCTTCTCAAGTCCAAGTGGAAAAAAATTGTATTAGCTTTATAGTTCTAGGTTTTATGGTGTTTGACGCAATGACTGTGGTCACTGGATGGTTCAAGGGTGTGCGGGGCCGCCTCAGATAATCGCGTGCCTGCAGGGGTTTGGGGGGGGGGCTTGTGGCCAGGTATTGTTACGAATATACCTGAAGATATTTTATGAGGGGCACAGACTGGTGGTAGCAGGTGAGAGGTGGTAACCCAAGAGGATCGCTAAGAAGGTTCCCCCCATAGCAGACACTGACATAAGCCTTTGAAAAGGATCGCGAAGAAGACACCGTGAATGAATTCCGTTGCTCCCTCAGTGCATCGCTAACTTCGTTCACACCGCGTCACGAATCTGATCACGTTTAACTTTTTACTGTTTTTTTTTTTTTTTCGTACGTAGCTCGTGTGGCGTATCGTGCAAAGATGTCACTTTCGATTCTTCATTATTTGTGTAAGTGTTATATGTATAAAAATATATGTTTCGATATCGAGTGTCGTGAGTGCTCGTGGAATTCGACTTTGGAGTATTCTTCGCATCATATTCATCGAAATTACAGCTTCACGACATCAACTTTTTTGCATATTTACTTCTTTACATTTGTTTCAATAAATTTAACTTATTAGTGATCAAGTTATGTAGATGAATTGGGCGGGACAAAAATCCTACGAACGTCGTAATAATAATAAAACGTCTAGTAAATAGATAAGAATAATAATAAACCGAGATTAAAATAGCGCGAAGAAAAATTTAATTAACCACGATATTCAAGAGAAATTGAAGTGAACCCGCGCATAATACAATTCATAAATACACAGTTAATAAATATAACAAATTCATCCGAATTTGAATTACGTAGATGGATTTGGGAAGATAAAAATCATGAACGTGATATAATAACGAGACGTCGAGTCAGTGGCTAAGGATAATAAATAACCAAGACGGAAAAAAAAAGCTATTAATCGTGATATCCAAGAGAACGAAACACGCCTCCTAAACACAATTCATAAATTGAACAAATTTATCAGTATTCGAGTTATGTAGATCGATTAGGGAAGCTAAAATAGGGAAAGTGGTTATAATGAAACGTATAGTAAGTAGGCTTGGTGACAATACATTACCGAGATTGAGATAGCAAGAGAAATCGAATGGAATGCGCGGAAAATGTAATTCACAGTTCATAAATTTAATAAAAAATGTATCAATTTCCAAGTTACGTAGATGAATTAGGGAAGCTAAAAATGGCGAGCGCGGTGATAATGCAACGTCTATTAAGTACCCAATAACAATAAATTACTGAGATTTAGATAGCACGAAGAAACAATCAATTAACCGAGATACTCAAGAGAAAACGAACGGAACGCGTGCAAAGCACTGTTCATGTTTACTCGGCATTTATACGAAAATTCGGATTCTTATCCATTCCCAAAGCTTCGTGAAATCATCGACTGACCGGCCTTCTCGGACGTGATGATATCATTATGTCTTCATTGTTATTATTATTACAGTCAACTTCATGTCGACGTGAAATGTTCGTACTGTCACGTGGGAAATATATTTAAAAAAAAATGAATTTCAACGCCAACTCTCAAAAAAGTGTTAATTACATTATCTTCTTTTTTTCTGACAATATACCAGGTCTCGTGACACTCTTGTCGCATAATTTTACAAACTGTACGAAAACGGATCACGAGGAACCAAGGAGGACATTTCCATTTAGAAGAGCGATCGATGGAACGAGAGGAAGGTGAATTGATTGCCAACTGGCATTCGGAGAAATATATTTTTTAAATAGACGTCGTATATATAACGTAAAAGCAAATTTATACTTTAACCAAGTATACTTTTGTTTAAGCCAAGCATACCAAGTATAATTCCACTTGTGAAAAATATATTTCTTTGGGTGAACAATCCACGAAACTGAATTCACTTTCATTCAGAAAGACTCGAACCCTTCTTATGCAATCTATTTGCATTAATTAATTAATTAATTAATTAATACAACAATGTTGGTTTTTACAAATCAGGAAATTCTACGATCCGGAAGACGATGGGTTTCTACACAGTTACGGATCGTCTGGTCGATACGATCCGAACCATCAAGCAAACGGTGAGCTCCTACCTCGCTACGCTTAACAATATTTCCCTGTATCCAGGGTTTTTGTATAATTTACAAAAAAAAAAAAAAAATTGAACCATTTTCAGACTTCTCTGACATCAGAAACAACGTACCCGGTGAACCAGGTGTCGATTATCCATCATACACCAGATTACCTCAAACAGGATTCGTGTGCGAAGCTCAATTCAGAGGTAATTCATATATCAGTCGGAATTTACCTATAAAATACTAACTATATTGATCATGAAAATATTGATGAATCCACATGAAAAACACTAACTATATTGAAAAAAAAAAACAATATTCAGAGGATTTAAGCACACGGTTATTATATTTCTGCCATTCATTCTTCAGTTTAATGAGGAATTTTGAAAAAATTGAGCGAAAGTGTTAAGTATTGCTGCAGCAATCAATATGATAATTTTCGCTCACATCCTCGTGACTCCAATCTATGACCTCATTGTGCTAATGATATTCAACCCACGTCATCATATAACGTTTTTTAAGAGGTTATTCCACGGCGAAACGTTGAACAATCGTAATTTTTCGATCATTTTTTTTTAGTCAACGCAATGTCTAAAACCATAGAAGTTTTCCATATTTATTAATATGCATTTTGAGATTATAACAAATTAAGAATAAAGCTTATTAACCTTTTTTATAAATACAAGTAAAAAGCGCTTGAAATAACTACCAAGCGCTTGGTTAAATATCTGCTAGCCGACTAATTGGTTGAACCAACCAATGTATTGGTTATCGCAACCAAGCACTTGGTTTTGTTACAGAATACTTGGTAATCAATAACTTGGTTTGTCTAACAAATTAATAGGCTTGCGCATATTTAACCAAGCTCTTTTCTCCGTGTAACAATAAACTATTGATATAGATGATTCCAATACATCTGCGGAAGCGAAAAATTCAAAAAGATTTTGAATCAGTACAAGTGTCGTTATCGTGCGTGTTAGAATTATTTTTAATAATGTAAATTTAACAAAATGGCGTACGTTTCAAGTTACAATTTTTAAATTTGTTAATCTATTTATTCATTTTTTAAGCTATTAATGAAAAAAATGTATTTTCGTAGTCCCTGAGATAGCTATTGATGTCCTGAATTATGTGTACAAATTTCAGACTGAGGGTAGAACTGTTTTTTTTTTACAATCACTTATATATATACACGCTATATATATATACGCTAATTTGAAAATATGACATTTTGAGAAAATCGCATTTAAAGCTGCCGGCACTTCGAGCTGGACGCCCCGTATTCTCAGCAACAAATAAAATCTAATCGGTCCCTCAAACTTTGCCAGTACATTTTGAAATATAAATACTTTCGATAAACAAAAAATTAAAATTATTCGATTTTTCAACGATTTTACAATGGAAAAAATGAAGATATTAAATTATAGTTGTTTCCGCACTGATAATCTGCTACTAAAATCATACGTACTGTCATCGGTGTCTGTAACGATTGAAACTAAATTACGCAATCTACGACATCAAGTATCGATGACAAATGATTTTCTGTATTAGTGTTACATGTAGCACACGCAGAATAAACGTCGCGCATCGACTGTTAGTCGCAGGTTTCGTTTACTTTGTGAGATTTAGCCACCTTTAGCATCGATGTCAAGGATGGGACAACGCGGTTGTGCATATACGTACGTTGTAAGATACAATATAATACAATCACGAGTATATAGGAGGTAACCGATGCCGCGGAATTTGCAGCTAGAATTTTATTAGCTTTCGCAATAGGTCAGCGCACCAGCCGCGCAGCAATGCTGCACCATGACTGTTAGGAGCTTTACCCACTTCAATTCCTTGGCGAAGATGCAGTTGCGAGAAAATTGTGAATGGAACCGCGTCACACAAGAGAATCGAGACAGTTGAGACACATCGCGCGACCGTCCCTGTACCTGAGATGACGATTGTGCGATTCCTACCCACTTGACATTTCGTTGTTAGAACGATAACGTACGAGAAAGACTCGAGTAGCAACGTTAGGAAACAAAATCATGACATTTATCGAAGTTGAAACAGGTGGATAATATTATAACTTTTGTAATGTCGACGTGTATTACTCGAGTATTTGTAATTGTAAGTACGTAAGTATTGTGAACATGTGGAAATGTATTTTACTTATTTGTAACGACTCTCGTGAAATTACTGCACGTACCCGTCGTTTAATTTTCCAATTGAAAGTCAGCTCAGTCATTCTGGATATATTGAGCTGTCGATTAAATTATAAACCTGCATGACAGGACTAATCCTCCATGGCAGGATTAGTCTGCCAGTAGTACTTTCAAATTGCCCAATAAACTCTTGCGACTAATCGAGATCCACCCGCAAAGTACATAAATAAATTTAGATCAGCAGCAGCTATAGTATTTAATTCGCGGTGTTGAGCTTGCGTAATTTTTTTAATAACAGTGAGATACGATCCTCGAGATGCGCTTCGAGTTGCGATACTTAATATATACGTTTTGCGTTTCACGACTCTCGAGAAGTTGCACGAATCATTATAACATCGGTAGGAATGAGGAAGCTACGTGGATTTAGTTTATAGTCTGAGTATTGCGAAATTGAGAAATACCAGCGGGGTCGTAAGGACGAACGTTCTCTCAAATGAACTTGGATTATCTTTTTTTGTTTGCTTACTCGTAGAGTAAAATTTCGAGATTTTTTTATGTCTGGATACTCATAATTTTCTGAAGCGTCCGGAAAAATTGGTTCAGAAAAAATGTCTCGAAGTGTGTGCGCGCGCGTGTGTGTAAACGGTTTGGAAAATTCAAATCTTCGTATCCCAAGAACGGCTTAATCGAGTGTCTTGAAACATGGCACGCCACAAGAGTTACATTCCTTTGTTTATACAAATTTACGTAATAATTGAAACACCTTTTACAAGATAAAGTAATGTTAAAAAAGATAATTAGTATTAAATTTGAGCCGAATCTATACAAGGGTTCGGATCTTATAGGATTTTTTAATTTTCGAAAAATGTACGTCGATTAAACTCATGTCAACATTCATCAGTTGAACTCAAGACTTTTTACCGTAACGAACTAATGTTTAGCTGTTCTAAGTACTCAATTTGGTCAAAAACGGTAGAAGGATTCGGACTTTCAAGTGTTTCTACTTTTGAAACTTTTGCCAAAACGAGACACGCAACGTAATAACTTTCAGGGATATTTGGTAACAAAATTTAGTGAAAATTGACAGAGGCGTTTGAATTTTATAGAACATGGCATTGTTTTGAAACAAAGATGCAAAGTAAAATCTTACACATGGCTTCCCTATTATTTTTTATTGTTCACACAGTTTTCTCTACGAGAAAGTCAAAGTTAACGAACTTTGCATCCTTGTTTTTTCGTTAAATTGCATCGTTAATATCATTAAAATGAAATCAATTTTTTTTTAACTCACAGGCTCTTCCAAATATATTTTGAGAATTGAGTATTAAAAATTCTTATTTAATTGCTAATTTGTCTCGAAAATTTTTATTATTCCGTTTTCTCTGGGTTTTACGAACTAAAAACATTTTGTTATACATCTTGATTGGTCAAAGGCTTTTCTAGCACGAAAAATTTCAGACCGATTGGTCGAATAGTTTTCTTACAACCAGTTTCTACGCCAGTTGAAAAATGACGTTTTGAGGCGCTTCGCCTTCTCTGCAACTTTCGGCTGTAGCAACCAAATTAAATTGAATCAAGCCCGGAAACTTTGCCAGTAGATTCTTAAAATATATAATTTTTTTAAAATTAAATTTGTTTTTCGGTTTTTCGAATATTTTATAGCGTCCCGTAAGGTGATGCGCTATCCCTCGGTCGGTAACTAAAACTGTAATGCAAATTTCTCTATTACGATTAATCTTTTAGATAAAAGAGGAGAACAGTGAATTGCGTCTTACAATTCTACGGTTCACCGTTCTCATTTTTTATCCGAATGATCATTCGTAGCGGAAAAATTGTCTATGGTAAAATTCTACTATCTCTCTCCCATGCATGGCGATCCAAAAGAGAACGATGACATGTAGCACATCGTTTTAAACACTGGCTATTAAAAATGTATATTTTATTGCTATTGCGCGTCACAATAGGAATTTTGAGTTGCTGCAAAACGTGTAATTTGTAGTTTACTCATTCTCTGTGTGTTTTCTTCAGGATACTACGCCGACGAGGCAGCGGGCTGCCAGGTATTTCACGTCTGCGATGGAAGTTTTCTGGTCTCCTCGTTCCTGTGCCCGATGGGTTCCATCTTCAGCCAAAAGCTATTGACCTGTGACTGGTGGAGCAAGGTCGATTGTTCGGCAACGCGAATTTATCACGGAATAAATAGCCAGAGTATCGTAAGCGAAGCTGACGACGATGAGATCCTTCGCAAAGCCTTTGAGATGGCGAGTGTACAGTCGTCGGGTGAAAGAATTCCAGCGGAAACATTGAGCCAGCAGCGTGAGCCGGAGCATCAGGAGCGAGGACACAGAATTTTCAATTACAGAGGTAGCACGGTTACCGAGCGTAGCAACGACTTGCAAACTGTTCCGGACAGTTATTCTGACTATCCCGACTATCCCAGTCGCTTGCAATCCAGATTCCAGTCGAGAGCCGGTCAGAACAGTCGCCAACGATACCAGGAAGATGATTATTATAGTCAGGATGTGGAGGAAGAAAAAAAACAACAAAACAATCCGCAAATTCGTGTGCACACGATTGGGGAAGACCGAAGAAACGATGGAACATTAAAAAACGAGTTTCAGCCGTCGTACGCACCAACCGTACCCACTGTCATCACTACCACGAGAAGATTTTACTCACCCACGTTTCCTACGACTTACAGGCCTTCCACCGAACGCCAGGTTCGTGGAAGGTTTGATCTTGAAGTCGAGAGTTCTGATCATCTCTACACCGCAAAAGGACGATCCGACGAGACCGTTAAAGCCGCTACAGCACCCCCTGTAGTCTCCAAGATAACTGTCACCTCGAAAAATATCACCCTTCCAATTCTCGTTAACAGTGTTGATGACAGGAGATACGATGTTGAGAATATGCAGGAATCTGAGAGTTCTGATAAAAACACCACTGTTACGGTTCCTGTTATTCGGATAAACGCCACCAATGCTCAATCTTCCACTGAACCTATCGTTTTCAAGGACGGTAGCGATAACACTCAAAAAAATACTCAACTTTTCTCAATATTAACAATTGATAACGAAAATCATTATCCAGATATATTTGCCTATAATCGGGAGGAAACAACGAGTCCGGGTAATGAGACGAATTTTGAAATATCTTCAACGTCACCCGAGCTAAACTCTGCGAGAGTTGACAGTCCTCAAGTTGATAAGAAGAAAAGCAACAAACCAAAGGCATTTTTAGAGCCACCGCAGAAACTAGTGAAGCAGTTTCGTATAATGGTACTGGAAGAATCTTCTACACCTAAGAACGACCAAGATGCCTCTAACTTGGAAGGAGACAACGAAAATAATTCTAATTCAGGCGTTGAGTTAATTAAAAGCATCGAGATTCCAGCTATTCGCATAACTCCGTCGTTATTTAACGGAAAAGAAGCTTCGAAAGAATCTCCTGTAATACGCATTATCATTAACAAAGATAATACCAGTAAAAATTCTTTCGGTTCGATTAATCTTGAATCTTTGACCAAGAAGATTGCTTCGGAGGATTTTATTCCATTGGTAGAAGACAGCGAAGGAGAACATTCGGAAACTAAGATTATTTCTAAAGAGTTGCCTAAAGTACATGAAGAAGTAGTAAATGAGACAACAGATAAAGAAAAATTTAGGAACAACGCAGAAACAGTATCATCAACGAGAGTTTCTTCTAACGATGCTACAAGTACGAGTTCCGTAAATAAAAGTTCTCATTCGATTGATGCAATTAATGCAACAGTGGATCTCGAAAAATCCAGGTTCAATACGATTTCGGAGGTTCCAGTTGAATCAAGCTCCACACTTTCTCAAGTGAAAAAAAGCGAGGATCACAAACAATCGGAAGAAACTTTGCCAAATACAGAAACAACAATTTCTCAAGAGAAAAGTATTGAGCATTCTTTTGGCATCGAAGCAAGTTTGTTAAGTGCTGAAGCAATTGTTTCCAAAAAAAAAATTAACAAAGATCAGGAGCATTCGATTGCCAGTGGAGATAGTTTATTAAATGAAAAAACAATGAATTTCGAATCGAACGATAGCGATAACTACGAGCGATCAAGTCGTAACGACGAGATTACAATGATCGGAGGAAATATCGAAGATTCGGTGATTGGAGGCTCTTCGCCATTCGAAGTTACATTGACCGTGAACAAGGATGAAGAACTCGATCCCAATGGCGAATTAATCCGTAAATTGATTGCTAAACACGAGATCGGCGACTCGATCGCAGCTACTGAATACAAAAGCTTTGAAATCGTAAAATCTGACGAAAGCAAAAGGTCAAAAGACGGTCTTGAAGATCCTGTCACTGCTGTCGATTCGAGAAGCGGTAGGAAATTTGATTTTGAGAGCAACATCAACGAAGGCAGACTTCTCAATTTTCAGTCCAACAACTTGCAGTCGAGAGACTATTACAGAAATATCGTCGGCTCAGTGAATGGGCCCAATATGCCGAGGCCTTTCTCTCTAGAATCCTCACAGAATATCGAAGTTAGGACTTCATCGGACATCAGCAACATTGGACGTTCGACGTCGGTTCCATTGAATTTTGGAACTTACAGAAATGATCTTATTCCAGTTACTACTCGAATATCAGTTCAGACAACTCGTCAGCCGATACCTTCTCCGTTCCAGGAGTCACAGCCGTTGGAAAAATTATCCGCTTCTTCTAAAGTCGAACCGACCAACAACGAGGGAAACCTGGAGCAACTGAGTCAAAGCTTTGGTGAACGACAAGTGAAACTAAGCAAAGAAAAAATAATATTCGAGTTGCCACAAGAACAGAGATCATTGGACTTTGAAACTGGTCATCCTCTGGATATTTATCAGAAGATGAACACACGCGTTGGTGAGGAGAGCGAGGACTCGAAGATGATGCAAAAAAGCAATGAAAAATCGTTTGCGAAGACTGTCGTCGAGACGGAATTAATACCTTCGATATCATTCTCCCTTAACACCGACGAGGAACGCGAAGAATACATGGAGGCTGTTATCAAGGGTTTGTTGCCTGATATTCGAGTGACCGAATCAACGAATAACGACACGAATACTAGTGTCGAAAGTTAGATTCTCTGTTTAACGTAGAATAACTCTTAGATAAAGTACATAGGGCATTCTATGTCAAGTCAACCGGCTTGGACCCTCAAATATTTATTTATTTATTTAGTATGTCGTAGCGTGTGTTAAACTACAGCATTAAAAGTGTTGTATAACATTAGATACAATCTTTCAGATTTTTTTTAGAAACAACTGTCTCGCTTTTAAAAATTCTGAAACAAAAAAAATATTTCACTCTCAAGGACATCATTGATTTTCTTTCCTAAGCACAGTAAATTGTTTGCTACAAAAGAACATTTCTAAGACCACCATGAAGTCTAAGGTGGTCCTAATGTAGATTATAGAAACGAATGAGTGAAATAAGAAATATTTACTTGACGACAGTTCGTGGGATCCATTTTCTGGGTCGCTTAATTCAATTTGACGTTAGAATGCGTTTAATGTATGATGTTGAATGTTTTTTTCTCCAGTTTTATTTATATTTACCATGTATCGAACGATTTCTCTTAACGATATGTACAAGTAGGTAATTAGAAGCAAATAAATATTCATTTATTTATTTTTTTATTTTTGTTCAGTCTGACTCATAAAAAAGATAAGATAAGAGAAGATAATTGACAAATAAGAATAGAATGAGATAAGCCTACAATTATTTAAAAATAAGAATATTAGCTCAAAATGACGTAATATTATTCTAAGATCGTCGCCATAGTTAAAATATGCTGCTAGGATATATCTCGAACTTCTATTAAGAATTTCGAAAGTATTGGCTCTTGGAAAAATAAAGGGGAACAAGTTCAGTTGAGCGACAAGTCGACGTTAACTTTCATTATAGACAAAAAGGAAATAATTGCCATGGGCGGGAACTTGCGGATTCTGATCTTGCTAGCGTTTTTAAGCTATGACTTGAAAATTATTAAGTTATCGCTTCAAAGTCCATCTATTTCCTCCTACATTTAAACTCCGAAAACTGATTTGAATATGGCAGATGAAACCTTTTAAGAGGTCCCATCTGTGTTTGTAGATGTTATGCTTCAAGGAGTATAATTAACTGAATCGAAACTTACTTTCCTTTACTTTTACAAGAGCCAATCACAAATTGAATAAAACGGTGACCAGGCTTCGGAGATTTAAAAGAATGGAAGTTCGAGATATATCGTTACAACGTCTTTTTTCTGCGGCGATGAATCTTCGAATATTATTTAATATCAAGCTATTCTCATTTTTTATCATTCTAACCTTATCTTATTCTACTTTTATTCGTCCATTAACCTTTCTTAGATTATCTTTTTCATTTTATCAGACAAAAGGAAAATGACGAATATATAAATAAAAATGAATATTACTTTGCTTCTACCTATCATTGATGCCTGGTTAATGACTAACCAAGAAAATTGTGCCGTGACAGCTGCCGGCAGAATGCCATCGTGTACGTCTGCGTCAGGACGACATTGTGATGGCACGACTTTTGAAGAGCACAGCGTGCCAATACCGTGCCCGTACGGTTTTTACAAGTCGTAAAGCGTTACACGTGCTGCAACCGTGTAGACACAGTGTTGGCAGTGTTGGCACACGCCGTGCTGTTCGAACTAGTTGGCACGTCGTGACGACACGAAAGCAATCATGCGCAGACGACTCCGCGCGTGTCGCTACCGTATAGTCCCCGTGCCGTCACATTTCTATCTGGGTAACCTTTCCACTATTTAAATAACGAGGGAATGTGATCCAGATATCAGTAACGGGCTTAGGGTATTTATTCTTCAACATATCGTCAAGAGAATTCGGTTGTATGATAAAAAAAAAAGTCTTTTAATTAATATTACAAAATTTAGACTTAATAATAATTTTTCTGAGAAATATAATATTTTTTCTTTAATAAGAACGCTATAAATGATCCTTTGAAAATTGGATCGGTCTCGGGCCACTCAAACGCTGCGGAAAAACCTGAACGCGCCCGCTCGCATCCGAGTGACTGCGTGACGTCACGATGCGCGTGGAGAGCGTCACTTCGAACGTATAACCCACGTTGAGAGGTCGTGTACAGGACGAGTTTTCGATTTTCTTTTGGAAAATAAAATGTCGACAATGAACATGAGGTATCGTGATTAATTTGTGCCGTTGTGGAAAATGCACCAGATAAAGTGTTTTTTTTGTGCGCCAAATGCACAATGAGCGATATACGAGCATATACGAGATTTATACGAGATATAAAAGTTTTTGTCGCAAAATATATTACATACATCTGACATATATCTCGATATATATCTTAGATATGTTTTTTAGGATACATCCGTCGAATATATCCTACCGCACACAAAAAAATATTCTATCTGGTGAACTTTTCATTGTATTTTTACACAACTGCAAAAAACAATAAACTCTTGTTCATTGTCGACATTTTATTTCGCAGAAGAAAATCGAAAAATTGTCTCGTACACGACCGCTTAGTGTGAGTTATACGTTTGAAGTAACGCTCCTACGTAAATCGTGACGTCACGCAGTGGCTCGGGTGCGCTCGGGGTTTTCCGGAGCGTTCGAGCGGCCCGAGACCGCTCCAATTTTCAAAGGACCATAACTTTGTAAATAATTGATGGAAAATTACCAAAAGAAATTCATCTGTGATTATCGTATGCGTAGATGCTACAAAAAATTAAAAAATCAATTATAATACAATCGAATTCGTTCTATTCAGGGTAAAAAGAAATCGGTGAATAAAACATTCTATTTTAGACGGAAAACGAATTTTAGTGATGAATTTATTTGAGGATACATGGAAAACGAAGCAAACTACTAATTATCGTCGTATAAATTATTTTTAATTCTCTCATTTGCTTCTATCACCTACATTAATGTCACGCCAACTTTCGCGGTGGTTTTACAAATGTTGGTTCTTAAAAAATGAATTTAGTGTACCCAGAAAAAAATTTGAGATGTCCTTTAGTGCTAATTATATATATATTTTTAAAATCAGAATTTATAATAAGAAAATCATTTATGAAAATCTAAAAAATTCTATATAGTGTTACTCTGACACATGCCGCAACATACGGATTAAAAATAATATATATGAGACTCCAAGTCAAGTCAAATTGGCATAGAATGCCTAATATACGCTTAAGATAATTATTTTTAATTGCGTGGCTCTGTGTGCGTGTCAAGTTATGGAGTTTCATTGTAAAGAGATAATTATAAGCTTGGGATAATGCGCCAATGATATTTTTTTACAAAAATAATAAAAAATTTATTAATATTCAATTCTGAGTTTATATTTATATTATTATTGCTCACACTGAAGAAAAATTATTTATTGAAAGAGAATAATGCATGCAACGATCGATATAAAGCGTTGATACTAAATGTAAACCAAGCGTAGCTCCCTTAACCTTGTTTGCTCACCATAGCGACTGTAACTCCGGCAACTTCAGATAATAAACGTTTGGATCCACTGCAATGTCAGGCAATCATAAATAGCCACAGAATACGTCAATTATACCATTAATTAATATTAATGTTGTTCTAATTATATTATTGCACGATGGAGAATGATAAAATTAATTTTACTCCTGATACTGCTGGAGGTGACGACAACGACGAGAATCTCAGCGGAGACAAAAGTAACTTAGAAATATCACCGTCGGTGACGATGGATTACAGGTGAAGCTTATAATAATTATTGTACGAGATATAGTTTTTTTTTTTAACTTTTACGGTTATTGTATTATTATTATTATTATTATTTATTATAATAGGATACTGTGGATTCGCAACAAGGTGTTAAAGTTTCTTGGATTGGCCCCTACCTACAAGATTCTCTTTGACAATTTAATCAACGTAATAATAATTTAACATATTAATAAATTCCTTCTTTATCCGAGAGTAAATAATAATTTTTTGTCGTTGTCATAATTCCATTACTTTTGTAGGATAATTATCGATACTTTGAGGACAAATTGCTGAATTTTCTTATTCTTGATATGTACGGTGTTACCGATCTGGAGAAGAAACAAGTTTTCTTTTACAAAACGTACAGAAACGAGATAGTGCAGGAAGAAGTTGCAGTTTGGGAAGAAAGTACGAATACTCGGGAATCATAAATTTCAATTTGTTCTTCGGCTGATGGACTTTAAAATAATTTTTTATTTTGTTTTAAATCATCGAGGCGCCGGTCACAGAGTTAAAATAACGACTCTTGCAGCATTCGCAAAGAAAGGCAGACCACAAAGATTAACTAAGAGTGCTCCTGGTAAAAAAAAATAATATGCGAAAATAATAATCACGCAATAAAACTAGAAAGCACATATTCATAGCATGCAGATTTCAACTCCAAGAGCCACCGTAGATTATTAATAAGTTTGTTAATCTATAACAAATTCATAGTTTAATTTTCACTGGAATAGGAAAGGTTGAGAAGGTCGAAGAGGAGAAAAAAAAAGAGATAAAAGTGAAGAAATCAAAGAAAAGCAAAAAGGGTGACAAGTCGGATCAAAGCAGTGTTGCTCAAAGTTCGATATTTACTAGCGTGTCAACAATGCAATTTCGAACGGATGACACTGTTATGGGTGACAGTGAAGAAGAAATGGAGGAAGATCGTGACAGCGAAGCGGAAGAAGAGCGAGCTTCGAACGATGGCGACAGTACAGCATTGCAAATGAAGAAAAAACTTGGAGCTAAAAGCACTACTTCCCGTACGAATTTACTATAATATTTACAAATACAAGTTCTTGTAATCTTCGCGTGTAATGGAAATGTGAAATATTGCAGAAATAATTTCAGTTAGATCCACTCCATTCGTACCACCACCAGGAGAAGAAGACAAATATATACTAACGAAGGTAATGTAGTTGGAAGCTTGTTCTCTGAATAACATGTTTAAAACATTTTTTTTTAATTCCACGCGAATACTTTATCAATAAAAAAAAAAGAAATGTTTGAATGAGTTAAACTGACGCAAGGAAGGAGCTGTTCCCGTTACCTCAGATCTGTTTGTAGTGAATTAAAGGTTTTTCCAGAACTTGGTAGATAAAGTAGTGCAGATCCCAGTTCTGCATATGTTCTTCGGTGAGATAGATCCTAAGAATACCGAGCTTGAGAATGTAAACCTGATTTACTTTATGAGGACCAGCGATGAAGGTATTCCTGCATTCGAAACGTACGAAAGCTGCGATAAAAAAATAACGAATTTATTGATAGTCGGTTCGCTCAATGGTAAATTACTTCCAACGCTCAACAGAATTCTCGTCCACGTTAGTAGCTTCCTTCCTTTTTATTTTATGATCTAAATATATTCACGGGCTCGTAAGAAAAACATTCGCCGTCGCAAATAAATTTTCTAGGCATTCAAACCATTGATAGAGAAGCAATATAGAGGAGCTGGTGCAGCTCAACGACAGCTCGTAGAAATGCATTCCAGTTCCAAGAGTGACATGACTGCTATGGGCAGGGCAAACGCAGCTCTATCATCGGGACTTGAGACTCAGGTCGTTAAAAAAAGCATTCTACAGATAAAATTAATAGAAAGAAAAGATAAATATTTGGTTCAATGATGAAATTTGATGAATTAGGCCACAGCTTTCACAAGGCCTTCCAATTATCGCAGAGTTTCCGTTGCGATTCAAACAATGGAGAAGGCTAAAGGTTTCTCTTCGGAGGGAAAAAGCGATGGAGACGGTGTCTTTCGATCATCAACTGAATCTGTCAAACATACGAAATCGTCTGCTTCGAAACGTGATGAACGTCTCGAATCGCTCAGCGTTGGTTCTGACAAAAAGTCTGTTGACACGATGAAGGAAACTCCAGTGGAATCCAGCAAGAGAGATATGATGGATTATCTTGAAAAGTTGACGTCCACTGTCCAATGGTGAGGCCTGCAAACTTAAAAACGTAATTAATATAAATTAGTTTTATATATTTTTTTTTTTAAAGAATTTGGCAAAGTGTGTAGAATGGCAATGACGATAGCCTGCCGAAGTATCGAAGAGAAAATATATATTGATCACCGGGGTTCGAACCCAGATTCTTCTGGTAACGAGTAAGAGCGCTAACCACTGCGCTAACCTTACCTGTATTTTCTCTCATTCGAATTGCCTAGTTAAATGCAAGGCAGGTATCGTTAAACACCTTCACATAATGAACTTGACGCTTCGTCGACTGCGCAGATAAGATGGGTATCACGTTACGCGATTGTAATGGAACGATGCGTGTGTGTCCCTTAAGTTTTTATGTGTGCCTCGTTGGGCTTTCTATGCTCCCAGCTGTACAATTTTTGCGTATGAGGACGTGTTTTTGTAGGCTCGAACACTTCTGGCACCGTGTGATGACCGGACGGAAAATTTGGGGAAGTGTGTAGAATGGTAGTGATGATGGCCTATCGAAGTATCGAAGAGAAAATATATGGTGATCACCGGGGATCGAACCCGGATTCTTGTGGTAACGAGTAAGAGCGCTAACCACTGCGCTGACCTTACCTATATTTCCTCTCATTCGAATTGCCTAGTTATATGCAAGGCAGGTATCGTTAAACACCTTCACATAATGAACTTGACGCTTCGTCGACTGTGCAGATGAGATGGGTATCACGTTACGCGATTGTAATGGAACGATGCGTGTGTGTCCCTTAAGTTTTTATGTGTGCCTCGTTGGGCTTTCTATGCTCCCAGCTGTACAATTTTTGCGTATGAGGGCGTGTTTTTGTAGGCCCGAATACTTCTGATACCATGTGATGACCGGACGGAGAATATGGGGAAGTGTGTAGAATGGTAGTGACGATGACCTATCGAAGTATCGAACGGAGAAAATATATGGTGATCACCGGGGATCAAACTCGGATGGTTCTGGTGCTGAGTAAGAGCGCTAACCATTGCGCTGACCTCACCTATATTTCCTCTCATTCGAATTGCCTAGTTATATGCAAGGCAGGCATCGTTACATACCTTAACGTAATCAACTTGACGCTTCGTCGATTGTACAGATGAGATGGGTATCACGTTACGCGATTGTAATGGAACGATGCGTCTGTATCCCTTGGGTTTTTATGTGTGCCTCCTTGGGCTTTTTGTGTGTGTGCCTCGTTGGGCTTCCTATGCTCCAGCTGTAACATTTGTACGTATGAGGACGTGTTTTTGTAGGCTCGAACACTTCTGGCACCGTGTGATGACCGGACGGAGAATATGGGGAAGTGTGTAGAATGGTAGTGACGATGGCCTATCGAAGTATCGAAGAGAGAAAATATATGGTGATCACCGAGGATCGAACCCGGATTGTTTTGATACTGAGTAAGAGCGCTAACCACTGCGCTGATGTCACCTATATATTCCTCTCATTCGAATCCTCTTCTTATATGCAAGGCAGGCATCGTTACATTGAGATGTATAGATGAGATTTGGTGATCTCTATGATAGTTGTAAGGTTGAATTATCTCTCTAATCTTCTCTTAATGAAATGTATTATCGCAGGACTCTCGAACATATCGAAGGCGATATTTTACTGACTGTACCAAAAGTATCCGAAATGATGGAATCCGATGGAAGAACTTCGCCTTCGCACGTAAAGAATAAAGTAATCGAGGAGTTTGAAGAAGTCGTAATTTCCTGGGGGAAGCACATACAGAAGGTGTTAGATACTTACACAAGGAAAACAGTGCAGGGCAAAGGTCCACTAGCCGAGTACGAATATTGGCGAGACAGGGAAACTGGATTGTCGATGCTCGTTGAGCAATTGAAGACTCCAAACGTGAAAGAAATACTGACGAAGCTTAACGATGCTCAGTCGACTATAGCTTCAGCATTTAGTTGGTTTCAATTAGAACTATGGAAACATTATGCAGAGGCGAGAGACAACAACAAGTTTCTATTTACTGTACTCAGATACTTCAAGGTAGTTAGAATAATCACCTGTAAATAAAATAATTATGATAAAAACATTTTATTCAGAATAAAATAAATAATTTCTTCTTCCTGCAGCAAATTACTGAATCCGATTCATTCGATGCTATTGCGAAGGCACTTCCGGTACTCAGTGAGGGAATGCGAATGATATGGGTTCTGTCAAAGTATTATTGCACTGAAGAAAAAATGGTGCCGCTCTTCGAACGAGTATCTTGGCAGCTCTGTCAGAACGTTATGAAAAATTTAGCTGTTCAAGAGCTCTTTAAGTACTTAAAAAAATGTTTAATACAATTTAAATATTTAAAAAATGGCTATTATCACGTTGTTAATTGATTAAAAAAGTAGATTTATTTGGATATAAATAATAATATTGTTGATAATATTAATTGAAATTTCTTAACATTAATTCTGTTCTTCATAATTCTGTGTAGAAAGCCATTGGAGGAACTGCTAAGTAGAACAGCGGATGCTCATGAGATGATGAGAAGTTGGAAGTTATCCTACTTGAAGACACGAGAGAGCATCGAGCTATCGGGAAAGGGTTCGCGCTGGGAATTCGATCAAAGCTGTCTCTTCAAAGAAACCGAGTACATAGCCCACGTTTGCAGTGACTTGAACAAAGTAGCCAGTGTGCTACAGGATTTTTATAACATATTCGGTCCCGAATTGAAGTCTATTATCAATGATCCAGTGCAGATTGACGCGATAATCAAAAGAGTCGACAAGCTGGTTGTACCTTTGGAAAAAGCGGATTTCAATGTATTTACGGAATTCAATAAAGAAAATTGGGAAGCTGTAATGTCATGCTTCTACGTTGAAATGGGCTATCTTGAAAATGAGGCAAAGTTCTTCATTGACGAGTGCTTCACCGTTCTTATCAGTGCTGAACAAGCATTGGAAGTGCTACTCAAGTTCAAGAACATAAAA
This sequence comes from Cylloceria caligata, assembly GCA_963942595.1. Taxonomy (NCBI): domain Eukaryota; kingdom Metazoa; phylum Arthropoda; class Insecta; order Hymenoptera; family Ichneumonidae; genus Cylloceria; species Cylloceria caligata. The sequence continues at coordinate 16,559,737 of OZ012706.1, read as the reverse complement.
ACTCGTCAGGTTATTCAGGAACAACTTTTGAGAAAATTCGACATAATAATGCGACAATTTAGCAAGGAAATTGGCATGGTCGAGGATATATTCCTCCGAGGTCATTATATTTCACAAGCTATTTCACTTTGTTGTCAATTTAATTAATTTAATTAGATATTAATTAATTATCTAAAGAAAAATCAACATTTTTGTATTTTCCGGTAAATTGTGAAAAGCTTAATATTTATTATTCTTTACAGAAAAGCGTAATCCTCCGTTACTGAAATACCATCCACCGATCGCCGGTGCTATCTTCTGGGAGAGACAATTATTTCATAGGCTCAAGGATCCCGTGCTAATATTCCAAAATGTTAAAGAACTTAAACACAGCGAATTGAAATTGATGGCCTTTCAGCAGTATCTCGGTGTTGCAAAGAAAATGAAAAGTTACGAGGAGAGCAAATTCGAATCCTGGGCAGAAAAGGCAAATCCTATCATCGTGAGCACTATGAACAAGAATATACTTAAGATGACCCATTACGAACGTGGCAAATGTACTCAAAACTCCAAATTATATATTTTTTTATCTAATAACAAACGTCTTTTATATTGAAAGGTTTTTTTTGTGTCTCCATAGCGATAGGTTTTACGCCAGCGCAAAGAACAAATCTACAGACGAAGAAGTCAAAGAGCAAAGAAACATCCGATGGACTGCAGTCAATGATTAGTAGATCCGTACAACGAACTGACACGATTACGTCTAAACAAAGCATAGGTAACCTTTGCATTTATTTTATTCCCTCTTGATGCTTAATTTTATAAGTTATATTGATCCTTTGCGGCAGATACCTTGGCTAGCCTAGGTATGACTACTGGACGAATTGTTCTACCAAGTTTAAGGCCAAGGTCCGAGAGTAAGGAAGTAAATATGGTTGCGAGAGATTATAAGACTCAAGCGTCCACGGTGTCGAGTTTGACAGAGAAACAGGTTGCGAAAGTAGCTTGGAAGGAAATAATGCGTGATTCTACGACGATAGAATCTCAACTGCGCTTCGAGGTCAACTTTAATATGGAAGTTTTTGAAATAATTCATGAGGTCATTAAATAAAATTTCTTTATCATTTCTTCAATGATGAATTTCCAATTTTTCTTATTCGCCAAATTGTGCATTGAAGGCTGAACTTCTGGAGCAATTGGGATTCGAACTAACGGAGGTTGTGAGAAGCGTGGGATTTCAGAAGAATCGACTTTTAGCTGATATCGAAGTTACGAAAGCTATGATCAATCAGTACAATGAAATTGTGGAAAAACTTGACGATGCCGATGTGAGTTGCATTTGCAATATTTATGTTTTCATTCGAACCAAAGCCAACATTTCGATTATAGATACAATTGTTGAAGAAGAGTCTTCAAAATATCGAGAAAAATATTCAGCCTGGAGCGACACGATTGAATTGGCATTCTTTGGGAATATCACACTATACGGATGCTTGCGTAAAGTTGTTGAAGAGTCTGAGCTCGATAGTGACGCAGGTGAATCAGATGAAGAAGTATCTCGATCTGCGAATCGAAAACGATATACGTTGCTACAATCTATTAATCACGTCTAAGGAACAAGATGAACCGGATACCGATTTAAGAGCTTGCAAGGTTTTTAAATTAATTCCAGGTCTTTTAGTCACCTTTACTGAATTCCACGAGTTATTTTTCGTTTATATTTTAACGCGACAGATGTATTTTCTTGATATCGAGTTCAAGAGAACAGAGACCGTGTGTGCTATGCTGAAAGCTTACAAATCTGCGAGTCCAATGCTGATAAAATTGGAAAGTCTCGTTGAAGGAACGTCAAGTGGAAGCAGCGCCGGAATGCAACTCATCTACGAGCGTTACGAACAAAAAATATTCGATGCTTTCCTGACCTGCATCTTGAAAAATCTCGAGACATTGAATGCTTTGCTACTCGGGAAGAAAGCTGTATTCCAGGTGGATGCTGTTCTTTTGTCTTCGGAAGTAGTTCTTAGGCCAGGATCCAGCGAGATACAGACAATAATTTTCCAAGACGTCAAAGACTTGCTCGAGCGGCTCAAAGTCTTTCCAAGATGGATGGCGGGCACTTGTCTCGAGTGCAAACCGATAAAACAAGAAAAGTCTGAGGAACATGTGAATTTTAGCTTCTTCGAAGACGTCATGAACATACAGGTAACTCTGACATATCTGTAATGGAAAGTCCAGCGATTGATTATTCGTTAAACGTTCTTTCGTAAATTATAATAAATTTATTAATTTAATTCACAAAAATGAATTTATTTGTAATTTAATTTTGCTTAATGCGTAAACATTAAACGAAACGTTTCCACATTTCGTTTAATGTCGAACATCGGTCTCGTTCGGCTATTGAATAAACGATTACTCGAAGCACAGTGAAAAAAAATGTACGTAGATCATCAACGACCGTATAATCAGCGTCCAGGAAGTGACACACAAGCTGACGATAGAGTGCCGGAAGTATCTTCAGCGTTGGAAGAAGTACGTGAACCTGTGGCGCTTCGACAAGGCTCAAATATGCGAGAAATTTGCCGCAAACAGACCAACGTTGCTTCAGTACGACGAGAAATTCACTTTTTACGGTGCTGTGGATGAGGAAATTGAGGAGATGGCGCCGTACTTCGATATCGCGAGTATCAGGTAATCTTAATTAGCGCGACAGTCATCGCGAAGATGATCGTTTCGGATCGAGCGTCCCCTAAGAAATTTACAGTTTACAAATATTTTTAATTTCGTCTAATGGCTTTCTGGCTGTAGAATCAACCTGACGCCGCTTCACAAAGGAATCAAGGATCACGCGAAAGAGTGGAAACAAATTTTGGGCAATTATATACTAACCGACACTCAAACCTCAATGAACGATCTTAAAAAGAAGATAGATGCTTTTAGAAACGAAGTCGAGCTCGTAATCAGTGGACTGGATCGCTTCAAGATCGTCATGCAAGCCATCACGGACATTAAAAGAATGGCTGTGCAGGCTGAAGTTCAATATAACGAGTATCAAGTAAATTGTGTCACCTGATTTCATCAGGAAGAGAGAATTAATCGTTTGAGTGACGGTGACATTTGATTACGATTTTAGGAAACTTTTAGAACCCTTCGTACGCACGGAATCGAATATGCACCAGAGAGCGAAGAGCTGGCTTACAGGTTACAGGAAGAGTGGAAGTCTCTGCACTTAGGAGCTCTTTACAGAGCCACAACCCTTGAAAGCACCAAGGATCAATTTTGCGATATGACTAAGGACGAAATAGCTGATTTTGGCAAAGAATTTCTCGAATTTGCAGAACGCTTTGAAAAATATGGTCCTGGAAGTGTTGGAGATGATCTCGATTCAGGAATTAAAAAAATGGAGGTAACAATTGTCATTCCCTACAATAAACAATTTAAAAGAAATTTCAACCAAATTTGTCGATGAATAAATTCTAAAATCCGTTTATCGTCGACAGGAATACGGAAAACTCATCAATAAGATGGAAGAGAAACGTCTCGATCTGGCAAACGCCGAAATCCTTTTCGATCTTCCTCCGTCGGATTATTCGGTTCTCGTTAAAGTGAAGAAGGAATACGAAGGAATGGAGATATTGTACAAATTATACAAAACCCAAAAGAATGCTCGTGATTCTTGGTCCAAGACACTTTGGGCTGATTTGAATCCTCAACAGCTGGTCGATGGGATGGATCAATTTATCAAAGAGTTTCGAAAACTGCCAAAGGCCGTTCGGCAGCTCAACGTCGGTCAGGCTCTCGACGCAACTATGAAGACATTCAAGAACTCCGTTCCACTCTTTGTTGAACTGAAGAACGAAGCTATGCGCGAGAGACATTGGGAAGAATTGATGAACAAGACTGGAATTCACTTTGATATGACACCCGATAGGTGTGGTCAATAATTATAAGGATCGTCATCATTTATCTAATCATTTCATTTGCTTTTCAAAAAATCTAAATAACTCAGTGTACGAAATATTTTTCAGTGTTCAAAAGTGCTTCCTGTTGAAACTCTTGTAGGGACTGATAAGGCCGTGCATTCATTATTTGCATCGTCAATAAGATAACTGTAGGAACGATGGCGTCAATTAATCACTGTATTATTGTTGCTATCGATCCTTGAATTTATACAAACAAAAAAAAAGGTTTTCCGCCAATCGTGACATTAATTAGCGAAGTAACAGTTTGTTTGCAGCAGATACATTCTAATCATACTTCCACACTGGTCAATCAAATTTATTAAATTGTACTCTGATTTCACAAAATAACGCTTACGCGGAAATCTACGATGCAACGGTGAGAAATACTGATGCGTTATTGGGTGTTCAAAAGTCATAAAAAGACTCAACCGATTTAAGAAGTTAAGATATCTTTGTAGTCTCTCTATAATATTAATTTTTCTGTACCCCAGATTTACTCTCGAGAATATGTTCGCCATGGATCTGGCTAAGTTTCAAGACATAGCCGAAGCGATAGTTACCAATGCCATCAAAGAACAGGCGATAGAAAAAGGGGTTAAAGAAGTCGCGGAAGTCTGGAGAACCATGGAGTTCACAGTGGCCAAACACCAAAAAGGTTGTACTGAAATTTATTAAAATAAAGTAATTACTTTAATTATAAGATTATTTTTTAATTTCTAATTATTTGATTGGTAAAATATCTAAAAATACTCAAAGCTTGCATTTTTTTTTACAAAATAATTTAGTAAATACAATTATTAGAAATAAAAATATAATTAAGGTAAATATCCCCATTCGCGTCCATGCTCCCTCTAAAAATACCTAATACGTGCAGTGTAAAGAATCAGCTATTCGTCCGGTTCATAAGGATTGAAACGAGAAAAGTAAATACATTAAGTAAACACAAGTTCTTCTCACATTTCCTACCACACGTCCAGATCTGAACCTACTCACCATAGTGTGGTTAGGACATGTCGACCTCTTTGAATGTACATTTTTCGCAGCAGAAACTATTGCTTTCTGTTTAACTTACGGATATAGAAAAAATCGTCAGAAATCATGATTTCTTTGAAAAATGCGATAATCGGCTGTTGGAGATTTTTTTCAATAGATGGAGTTACACGTATATTGATATATATGCAATTTTGTTGTATTAAGGGGTTACATGGGTTTCAAAGCCAAAAAAAGCATGTTTTCTCGATTTTTTTTCGTCAAATTATATATAAATTATTGTATTCAAAATGTTAAGCACATCAAAGAGTAACATTTCAACAGTATTTTAAAAAAATTTCATCCAAGAATGTTGGAAATTCAGCCGATGGAATCTGGTTTCCTCGCAAAAAAAGTGTCCTCGCGGTGGTCACGATAACTCGTGATAGCTTTATCTGAAATTAAAAAACAAAATATTTTCTCTTAGTAGATAAGTATAGCTCGTGATTGAACGAAGGATTTTGAAAAAAAAATTGAAATTTGAATTTTTGGCAGAGTTGTATGCAAAGAATACATTTTTTGGTACAATTTACACTACGTATAGCCTTGTAAAATTAGTTGTAAGACAACAAAAAATCCTTCGTTCAATCACTAGTCAATGCTATTTTGAAGAAGTGTGCAAAATTTCAATAAGATCGGTGCATTAGTTTGTGCGAACGTGTCCACCGACTTCAACAATAGTGTTTGAAGAAAAATGCGATTAAAGTTTTAAGTATAAATAAAACGAGGAACATTTTTTTGTTTTAACTTACATAGAATCGTCGATTTCAGCTCCATAAATTAAAGATCCTGCTGCAGCTGCGATGTCCATCCTTTTGTTCCTGTCTTATCTTGTTCTAATCTTAGCTTTTTTCTCAGCTATGAGTATACGATGTTCACCCTCTTTTCGCGCTTACTCGTGGCCAAATTTCAGCCAAATTTGATTTCCATCCCGTGCAAAAACAGTAACAGAGCTGAAGTCCCTTCGTTGAAAGTACAAGCAGTAACTGATGCAGCAATTTCAACTATTTTGGAACCAGCAGGAAGTATTTTTGGAGTGATTTTCCAAATTAACTGGTTTAGACTCTCATTATTATTAAAATATATCAATGAAATATGTCTAGGCTGACACTTTTCACACTCCACCATAATTTTAAAACCAAGTCCTAATTTGGTGCATTGTTTGAATTCAACTTTACCATCACAAACTTTTTCCTCTCCACTTTCATTTATAATGTTCGAGTACTTCACACAACTAGCAAGTGTTGAAAACACTAAAAAATAGTCTACAATCGCATATTGAAGAGCGTCCTCTTCCACCGGCGGAATCCCCAAAGGCTCTCTCTCTGCTAGAGTTTTAATCTGATTGACTTAAAAATTTGGGAAAACATTCTAGACATATTGTACTATTGGATAAATTTTTTTTTTTAAATTCATTGTTTGAAATTTCCAAACCTATGTAACCCCTTAACAACAATCTTCAAAACTTCATATATGACATTTTCTGAACGTGTTAACAACATAGGTACGAGGGTCGATCAATAAATAGTCGGCCTTGCGTCATCTGTTGATCGAGGAAAGAAATCAATAGCGACGTTTAATAGTGCCATCCTTCGCATGACTGTTGTCAAAGTTTCAGCTCGCTGCGATGTTTAGTTTGCGTTTGACAGCGTCGACAGACAAACAACTTTTGTGTTTTTACAAAAATGGAAAAAATTGAGTATCGTGCAGTGATTCGATTTTTGTTTTTGAAAAAGAAAACGAACAATGATATCAAAGCGGAGCAAGACGAAGTTTATATGGACCTTGCACCTTCGTTATCAACCATTAAACATTGGACAGCTGAATTTAAACGCGGTCGTACGAGCATTGTTGACGATGAACGTCCAGGTCGTCCGAATGAAGTCGTCATACCAGAAACAATTGAAAAAGTCCACGATATGGTGTTAAATGATCGGAGACTAAAAGTGCGTGAGATTGTTGAGGCCACAGGCATATCATATGGCTCAGTGATTTCAAGTTCCTGAGTGATCAGTTGGGTATGAAAAAGTTATCCGCAAGATGGGTGCCGCGTTTGCTCACTGTCGACCATAAAAGAGAACGTGTAGCTGATGGCCAAAATTCATGAATTTAAATACGAATTGCTTTCGCATCCACTGTATTCTCCAGATTTGGCCCCCTCCGACTACTTTCTGTTTCCAAATTTGAAAAAATGGCTTGGCGGCAAGAGATTTGGTTCCAGAGATAACCTCATTGCCGAAACAGAGACCTATTTTGAGGACCTTCCGAAATCGTATCATTCGGAGGGCATAAAAAAATTGGAAAATCGTTGGAATAAGTGTATCGAGCGAAAAGGAGACTATGTTGAGAAATAAAAAGATTTTTGTCCAAAAAAAACGCGATTTTCTTTACCAAGCCGACTATTTATCGATCGACCCTCGTATATTTACGCTTAAAAATGTCGAATTCCGCGCCAATAAAAAAGTATTCGGGAGAAGTTTTAATTAATTACTTTATTTTGAAGAAAAGTGCTGCTGAAAGTTATCGTATACTTCGGGAAGCTTATGGTAAACATGCTCCATGTCAAAATACCTGCTTTAAAAGTGATGATTTCAATGTGACAGACAAGGAACGTTCAGGTCAACCGAAAAAGTTTAAAGACCAACAATTCCAAGCAGTATTGGATGAAGATGCGTGTCAAACTCAAAAAAAACTTTCAGATAGATTAAACGTTGCTCAGTAAGCCATTTCTGATCGTTTACAAGCAATGGGAAAGATTTTAAAGGAAGGAAAATGGATGCCACATTAACTGAACGAGAGACAAATGGAAAACCGAAAAGTCATCGGTAAAATGTTGCTTCAACGGCACGAAAGAAAGTCTTTTTTGCATCGAATTGTGACTATCGATGAAAAGTGGATTTATTTTGAGAATCTCAATCGCAGAAAATCATGGGTTGATCCGGGTCAACCATCAACATCGACTGTAAGGTCAAATCGCTTTGAAAAAAAGACAATGCTCTGCGCTTGGCAGGATCAGGAAAGTGTGGTGTATTATGAGCTTCTAAAATCAGGTGAAACCGTTAATACCGATCGCTACCGACATTAAATAATCAATTTGAACCACGCTTTGATCGTAAAACGACCAGAATGGGCTAGAAGACACGCCAAAGTCATTTTGCTTCATGATAACGCACCACCAAGCTCTTCAAAAGTAGTTACAACACACGTAAACAGATCTTGTCTGAGAAGTATTAACCCACCCGCCATATTCACCAGACCTTGCACCTTCGGATCAACACTTGTTCCGACCGAATACAGGACTTTTAATCTTTCTCTTCAAATTATCGTGTTTTCTTTGATTACAAAACCCGCATTATTAACGGGTACCATCCAATAAACGTTAACGCGCTGTCTACTATTAAACAATCTTTAAACTACTATTAATAATTAATAACTGGTTCCTTATTTGATTGTTTAGAGTAAGTGAGTCCAATAAAGATTGAATTCGGTTCCTCACTGTCTATTTTTATTTATGGTACCTATTGATTAATTATAATCTCCGTTTTGCATGTAGTAAAAAAGATGGTAATGGGGACATGGTTAGCCGGTATTAGGTTCAGCTGTGTCGGTAGAGAGGATAAAGACAAGTGGGTGCGTATTTCCTTTGATCCATCAAAATAATTGAAAGATCGGATCGAATTAACGATATTTTGAAATAGTAATGATAATATTATACAGGGCTGTATAAATAATAGTTGAATTTACTCTTATCACGGAAAACCATACTTCGTCGAGTGGACCTCATAGGGGTCGAGAATAGAGACATTTACCTTACATTTAAAAAATCTTATTAGTGATTTAAATTTTATAAATAAAACTGTTTTCTAATTTCTTATGAATTTATTAATACACAATTGTTGTCTAATTCTAAAAAAATGTAGGCCACGAAGATCGTGGATACATATTGGGTCCCGTCGATGAATTGAATCAGGTGCTAGAGGACAACGCGATAAATCTGCAGAGCATGGCAGCATCTCAATTCATCGGTCCCTTCCTGGGTATAGTACAGAAGTGGGAAAAAGCTATGCAAACCATATCCGGAGTGATCGAATCGTGGATGGAATTGCAACGAAAGTGGCTATATTTGGAGGGGATATTCGTCGGTGGAGATATAAGAATGCAATTACCGGAAGAAGCGAGGAAATTTGACGATATTGACAAAGTTTTTAGAAAAAATATGCTCGACACTTCAAAACGTTTGAATGTTCTCGATTGCTGCATGATTCCGGGACGCAAAGAAGAATTTGAAGCGCTCGTCGCTGGTCTCGAAAAGTGCCAAAAATCATTGACCGAATATCTCAGTGGAAAACGAGCCGTTTTTCCGAGATTTAATTTTATTAGCGACGAGGAGCTGTTAGGAATTCTTGGAAGTAGCGATCCGGCAGTTATTCAGGAACACGTTAGCAAAATGTTTGATAATCTGGATAGATTCAGACTCGGGAAAGACAGCAAAGAGAAAGATGTCGCCACAGCTCTGATATCGAGCGAAAATGAAGTGATGGAATTCAGGGACCCTGTGATAGCTGAAGGAAAGATAGAAGAGTGGATGGTCCTCGCATTGACGGAAATGCGAAAATCCAATAGATATCTGACCAAAAAGGCCGTATACGACTATGGCAAGGTTGATGATTAAAGATGTTTCACAATTTTTCATCACTTTGCCTCGCGATTTTCTCTTTTTATTAACATATTCAGCTTTAAAATTGATTGTCTGATTTTTAGGTGAGAAGACCACGTATCGAATGGATGCTAGACTTTCAGGGAATGATGATACTCGTGGCAAACCAGATCTGGTGGACTGCGGAAGTAGAAAACGTTTTCAAGAAAATATCAATGGGAAAGAAGCGAGCTATGAAAGAAGTAATTAAACCATCTTCACCTTAATATTCACTTTAGTTTCCAAATAATAAATCAGTGTACTAAGAGAACGATATTTCTTGTACTCGATAGTATCTCGAACAACTCAACAGTCAGTTGGAGCAGGTTGTCACTGTCATGGGTGGCGGTGGTGATTTGCTCACATCTAACGACAGGAAAAAATTAGACACCGTGTTAACGGTTGATGTGCACATTCGCGATATAATTGACGGTTTCGTGAGGGACAGCATCATGGATGCAATGGAATTCGAGTGGGAGAGTCAATTGAGGTAACTGCTACGTTAAAGCCGAGCAATTCTCGTTACTTCACAATAGACTCAGTTTCTTCAGTTATCCCATAAGTTATCTTTCTATGTTATAAAAATATCTCGCCCCACCGCCGCGTAGGATAATCGAAAAGAATTCCTGGGGCTTAAGAGAACCCCAAGCAATGATTTTCCAGGTTCTTTGAGTTCTTTAATTCTCCTACACGGCACCGGCGAGATATTTTTATGTGTAATGCAGACGAGGGGTTAGTGTGCGAAGCGCGCAGAGGAGAAGAAACCTCCCCCCCTACTTTATCAATAACTGTTTTATAAAAGTAACTTATAGTGTCAGAAGAGCTATACTTGTTAACTTTTTATTTAATAATTTGTTTTACATTATTTGTACTAAATTTCATGACGAAGTATTAAAAAAATTAATGCAATGCAAAAAGTAACAATAGTTACTTCGGTTCGTTTAAAAAAAAAAATTGTTTACATTTAATAAAATATTAAAATGAAGTAAATATTAAAGCTCTGTCCTCTCAAGCGATCATCGTTTCATTATAACTGCTAAGAAGCTTTTACGTTGCTTATCAGATGATCGTTTCATTAATTAATTAAAATACACTGGACCCTCGTTATAACGCGGTTCGATAAAGCGCGGATTCGGTTATAACGCGGGATGGGCCTTGGACCCCATAACAAAAATCAAAATATGTATTATGAACAATTTCATTGTTAACACGCTGATACTCTATCTACTATACAAAAAAAAATATTCAGTTACATGCTCTTTCATACCTAATCTAATATTTTATTTTATTCTTCACACAAAATAATTATTTCCTCTGTTTAAATGAAAAAATAAAATTCCATTATAACGCGGATTCGGATATAGCGCGGGTCCTACCATGGATCCGAGAAACAGCGTTTTAACGAGGGTCCAGTGTACTTCTGAAAACGGTCTCGATCGAGACCAAAACGTAAGGAAGACTTTTTTATTTTTCATTCGACAATCGTCGAGGATAAACTAAGGCCGTTCCGAAGCCGCATCGACTCCCTAGTAATTTCATCCGCCATCTTTATTCTTTATTCAACAATTCGTTTTAATATTTACCTTTGTTTGCTAGATTTTATTGGGTCCACGATCTCGATAATGTGTGGATGAATCAGTGCTCCGGAAACTTTGAATACGGCTACGAGTACATGGGCTTGAACGGACGTTTGGTCATCACCCCTTTAACTGATCGAATTTATCTGACGATAACCCAAGCTCTGTCGATGCAGATGGGCGGTGCACCTGCAGGTCCAGCCGGAACCGGAAAAACTGAAACTACAAAAGACTTGGCCAAAGCTCTGGGTCTTCTATGCATCGTAACCAATTGCGGCGAGGGCATGGATTACGTAGCGATTGGAAAGACTCTGGGTGGTCTGGCACAGTGCGGCGCTTGGGGCTGTTTCGATGAATTCAATCGCATTGATATTTCCGTACTTTCCGTCATTTCGACACAGCTGCAAACAATACGCTCGGCGTTGCAAAATAAAGTCAAACGTTTCGTCGTAAGTTCAAAGAATTATATGAGGAAACAGAAATTGCCAATTTGTATATGATTTTTATTTAATGAAACTTATTTATAATAGCGTTTCATTGGTATCTGTATTAATTATACGCTGCGCTGGTTTCACAACGGCTCACTTCAACGCAGTATACGTCTAATAGAAGCTTGCAATTAAATTTTACAGTTCGAGAATCAGGATATCGTTTTAGACTCGAAAGTAGGGATATTCATAACGATGAATCCCGGTTACGCCGGTCGTACGGAGCTCCCGGAGTCTGTGAAAGCGCTGTTCAGACCCGTTGTTTGCATAGTTCCGGACAACGAAATGATTTGTCAGATAAAGCTCTTCAGTGCTGGTTTCCTCACAGCCAAAGTGCTTGCGAAGAAGATGACTGTTCTGTACACACTGGCTCGAGAACAACTCAGCAAGCAAACGCATTATGACTTTGGCCTGAGGGCCCTGAAGTCCGTCCTCAACATGGCCGGTCACTTGAAGAGAACTTGCAGCGATTTGCCGGAAGACGTTGTACTTATGAGAGCTCTCAGGGACATGAATCTTCCAAAATTCATCTTCGACGACGTTCCGCTCTTCTTGGGCTTGATCAAAGACTTGTTTCCAGGATTGGACTGTCCGAGACTCGGCTATCCTGATTTTAATGACGCTGTTGAAAAGATGCTTCTCCAGGAAGGATTCATTGTTCGTCGCGATCAGGTATTTCCCTTTAAAAACTCAAAAAAGTATTTTTAAATTAATCTCTATTTCGTTTTTTATGAAACTTGTTTGTTCGTTTATCTCGGAACCTAAACAACCTATAGAATCCAAGTCGAAAATCAACTTAAAACGCTTTAGCAGGAACTTGTAAAAAAATCCTGGCACACTGTCATTTGATGAATCTGAATTACGATCATTTTTTTCATACGACTTATGGAACAGAACAAAAATTATTAATAGATATAATAATACAAAACTGGTAAATGTACAAAAGGATTCAATCTGAGCCCTTCGATAGTTCCATCTTAATGAACCAGGTAGCGGCGCTCAAGAGAATTTTCAAATTGTCCTTTGCACCCACATTTTTCAGCAAATAATGTATAAATCGTTTGAAACGTTAGATCATTTTTTAATTGAATCAAATAAAAATGCACAAAAATTTTGGTACAGTTTCTTCTCAGAGTTATTTGACAATTATTCCTAACTGTTTAGCGTATTCTTCATTAAAAATAGTAAAAGTGATGTAATTTTCTTATATATCTCTTCAACATAGCACTTACATTTTGAAAAACATATATATTGAGTACAAATTTCGGCTTTTTTTGCCTTAAGGTGATGTGATACACCGATAACATCAGATTCAATTCCAATTCCTTCAACTCTTTATTATCTCTTAACGTCAACGATTAATCGTGAGAGTAATGAGAAAAAAGGTTATCGAGCATATCATTTGTTTTATGTTGAATAACAAGTTGAATTTAATCACATTTTTGGACGGATTTGGCTAAAAACCAATTAATTTCTGAAAAAGAAAATCTTTGAATTTCTTGTTTGAATTTTAACGCTACGACGGAACACACCTTTCAGTCTGAATTAATAGATAAGAATATAAAATTTAATATGAACTACAATTAATTTAAGATGATTGATTCTAGCTAGACAAAGTTGTACAGATGTATGAAGTAATGATGACGAGACACTCAACGATGATCGTTGGACCGACAGGTGGTGGAAAAACTGTTGTTATAGAAACACTGTGCAAAGCGCAAACCTATTTGGACAAACCCACCAAGCTTTACATTCTAAATCCAAAGGTATAGATGAGCGATAATTAGTTTTTACTGTATTTTAAAATGAACTAATAATCGTTATTCGTCTGAGACAGGCCTGCACGGTGATCGAATTGTACGGTATCCTCGATCCTATCACGAGAGATTGGACCGACGGTTTACTTAGCAACATATTTCGCGAGATCAATAGACCTCTCGATTCGGGAAAAGACGAAAGGAAGTACATACTTTTCGATGGTGACGTCGATGCCCTGTGGATCGAAAATATGAATTCCGTTATGGACGACAACAAGCTTCTCACACTAGCGAATCAGGAGAGGATCAGACTGCAAAATTACTGCAGTCTTTTGTTCGAAGTAATCTTAAAGAATACGAAAAATACGTTAACTTTGCATTTTGAGAGCATGCAAAAAATAATTGTGAAGCGAAGAAAAGTCTAAAAACATGACGATATCATAATTTCGGCAATAGCTCAACAAGATTTACAATTGGCGATTTAGGAAGTAATTATACCAATAATTAATTCATCAGGTTGGAGACTTGCAGTATGCTTCCCCCGCCACGGTCTCTCGAGCAGGAATGGTTTACATCGATCCGAAGAATTTGGGATACCAGCCATACATGGATCGTTGGATAAACAGCAGATGCAAATCGGAGCAAGAATTTTTGAGAAGCATGTGCGAAAAGTACGTGCACAGTGCATTGAGTCTGATAATCGATGGAATGCTTGGTATGCAGAACGTTCTCCCGCTGAAGATGATAATACCGCAAACGGGTTTGAATATGGTCAGACAACTGTGCGATATGATCGACGGTCTTTATCCAGCGCGGCCGGAAGATGAACCACCGATTAAGCAATCAGGTGAAGTTATGAGTCCTGAGGAAGAGGCGGCGACGTCTGAGAAACTTACAGAAAGAAATGACCTTCTCGAGGCTGTTTATATACAGTCGTGTTATTGCTCTTTGGGAGCTGCATTGGTAACGCAGTCGAGACCAGATTTTGATGAGTTTATGAAAAAAACAGCAGGTCTTATGATGGTTGAGGATACGCCTGAAAAATTGGCAACGATTAGTAAGAAATAGTTGGATTAATAGCTCCCTGCAACTCCAGAGGTTTTTTTAAAAGTATTCTGATATGATTTTTTTAATTTTCAGGATACATACCGATCTGTTATCGGTCTCTCTTCGAGTACGTTTTGGATGTTGAAAATAAGGTCTGGATGCCTTGGAAGTGGCTGGTCCCATCGTATATTCACGATATGAATAAAAATTTTAGCGAAATTCTCGTACCAACTATCGATACTCTGAGAACTACTTGGTTCGTCAAAATAATGAATGACTTGAAGAGGCCAGTGCTGCTTGTCGGGGAGACAGGGACCTCGAAGACTGCAGTCATACAAGACTTTCTCCGGGAACTTCCATCAGAAAAATTTGTGAGTTTCACGAGAAACTTTAGTATGCATTGCTTCTTCTACTTCCGAATCGATCGACTGTTCGATGCGTTCCACAGAACTTTATGAAATATTGTTAAAAAATTATAGCATCGACGAGTCTCGATTCCCTTAAATTACGATTTAGCAGTGAGACGTAAAAATAATTGTAAACATTTATACAATATTTGAGTGCATACTTTTAGAATCAATTGCTCATCAACTTTTCGTCGCGAACGACGTCTATGGACGTGCAAAGAAACATTGAATCGGCCGTGGAGAGAAGAACAAGGGACATTTACGGTCCTCCGCCAGGAAAGAAGTTAATTCTCTTTATCGATGACATGAACATGCCAATTCTGGATACGTATGGTACTCAGCAGCCCGTAGCGTTGCTCAAGTTACTCTTCGAACGTGGTGGATTTTATGATCGTGGCAAAGACTTGAATTGGAAACAAATTAAAGATATTCGTAAGATTATTCATTTATGGTGAATTCCTAATTTATAATAAGAAAAATAATACTTTTATGAGCTTTTTATATTGTTTTAGTATATCTGGCGGCCATGGGAAAGGCCGGAGGAGGAAGAAATGATGTGGATCCTCGATTCATCTCTATGTTTGCCATTTACAATGTTACTTTTCCAACGGACGCTACACTAAATTATATTTACACGAGTATACTGTCCGGACACTTGCAATTATTTCCCGATGAGGTACAGGTCGTCGCGAATATCCTTGTTCAAATAACACTGGAATTATACAAGGTAGACTTAAACATTTAATAATCTATTTTATACTATTACTATTGCTTATTCTACTATTATTATCTATTTATCTACTATTAAAGTTTAAACTAATGCAATAGTAGTAGTCGTAGTAATAATGTTTATTATTAAAATTTGACGTAAATCGATAAAGGAGTTTGAATTTTATGGCATTTTTAATTTAAAAAAATGTCGTTCACGCTCTACCTCGCGAAAACTCGACAATATCGGACTGACACTTGATACACAAATGGACTAACGTTGAGCAATGATTAGTACAAAATTTTACGAGAATCGATGAAAGAGTTCAAATTTTATGAGCATAAGCGTTCGACAGTAAAAATATGTTTCATTTCCTAACTTTGTTTATTATAAATTAATGTATCAACGAAAGCTTTATGAAGTTTTGAGTTATATTTAAAGTCTGATTGTTCGTACTGTAGCAAATTTGGAGCATCGATATGTGTACAGCTGGTGTATACAGTATATAAGCTAGCATGCAAACCATAATCTTGCAAATTGCTTCCGCGTTATCTTACACCTTTTACAATGGTTCCTCTATGAGTTAGCTAAAATTGATCAGCATACTTCCACGTAGTGCTGGCTTTGTGAGAAATGGAAAATAATGAGGAAACAACATGGAAAGTCTTACGTTGCATTCTTCTTTCGTATATCAGACAGATGCTTCCTTTGTATCATTTCTTGGGAAAACTGACCTCTCTTCATATCCCTTTGATACTTTCTTTAACTCGACTTCTGATTCGGCCTCGTGCTGTATATCCACGCCTCGTTCCGTATCTCGTGTCCCCTGGTGCTTTGTTTTTTTTCAGTCGTTTTATTTGCTTCTCTTGGTGCTTGGTGCTAAGTCCTAGGCTATCCATTATGCTTACTTCCATTTCTTCCAGCATCTCGACAGAGTAATCCTTCCATTGTCTTAAGGGAAGAAAGCTGGCACCTCAAAGAATTGCGTGTCAGGATTTCTGCTACGTTGAACATATGAAGCTTTTTGTATTCGTTTTCCACGCAACGTACTTAATTACTCATATTCCGTTTCTCTTACACCCTTTAATTTATGGTCTTTTGTCTCAGTTCATTGGCTTTTTCTCCTTGTACACGGAGGTATGCGATTTTTTGGCAACAGTTCTTTAGTCCCTATGTTCTTTTTTGTTTTTTTACGTACTCGACGTACGTACGAGTTCTTTCTTGACGTCATGATGTAAAATTGGAATGCAGGTCGTCACTACAGAATTACCACCGACCCCATCAAAGTTTCACTACATCTTCAACATGCGAGATCTCTCGAGAATCACAGCAGGTCTTCTACAAAGCGATTCTGGTTACTTTCCAACAGTTCAGCAGTTCGTCAGACTCTGGAGAAATGAATTCACGAGAGTGATATGCGATCGACTGATAAATGACGCGGTATTAAAAGAATTTCGTCAATGGACGGTTTTTATGTATAATTTAAAACAAAGAAGAATTTTAAAGATACCGTCTTGCAGGATGGAGAATTCGTTGGTCAAAGTTTGGAGGCAAAAATACGTGCTGTCTGGGCCGAACAGCCTCAGGTCCAAGAGTATAGTCTGAGGGATCCTCTGCTCTTCGGAGACTTTAGAAACGCTTGCAATCAGGAAGAGCCAAGATTTTACGAGGATTTACTGGACTACGAAGCAGTCTACAGTCTCTTTATGGAGGTAAAACCATATTCCACCATTTCCAGATATTTCACGTAAAAATTTAACTTTCACATTTGAGAATTATTATTTTTCTTTAGATCCTCGAGGAATACAACGAGAGAAATACAAAGATAAATATGGTTCTCTTCAATGACGCACTGGAGCATCTCACCCGAGTGCATCGTTCATTAAGAATGCATCGTGGTCACGTACTAGTGGTGGGTATCGGTGGTAGTGGAAAACAGAGTGTAATAAGGCTAGCAGCGTTCGCCGCGGACTGCGACACGTTCGAGATATCCTTGAGTCGCGGTTACAACGAAAATAGCTTCCGGGAAGACATGAAGAGGCTGTACAACTTGGTCGGTGTTGAAAACAAGAAAACCGTATTTCTCTTCACAGCAGCTCACGTAGCGGACGAGAGCTTCCTCGAGCTGGTGAATAATATGCTGATGACCGGCGTCGTACCTTCGTTGTTCACTGATGAAGAAAAGGAAGGAGTCGTCAGTGCTTGCAGGAACGCTGCCAAAGGAGCCGGCTATGGAATCACAAAGTCAGTTAAAATGGCAAATAACTCGTTTTCAATAATATAATTATTAGGGTTAATGTACCGGTTGGTGTTTAGTAATTAGCCATTCCTTAAAAATTATTTAGTGATTATAACGGATAGACATAATCAGGACGCAACGTGTCAGGACCGTTTAATGAAAAATAATATCAAAGTGAAAAGCAATTCAGAACCAACCTGCATCGGTGAATTCCAAAGTGATCATCGAATATTTTAGTATCTCTCTCTTTATATTATACAGGGTGTCCTATTTAAAAAATATATGCTCAAATATATCGGGAACTAAGATTTTAATTGAAAAATGTTTCGGACTAAAGTTTTTGTACATGAAGGGGGACATCGGATGCGCATATCAGTTTTTGGGTCCGGGTCCTCTGCTGGGCTCATTGAAGCCCAACTTTTGTTTCATGAATGAAACCCCCTATTGTTATTGCATTTTTTTTTCTCGTTAAAAAATGAGTAAGCGTCCGGTAGCGATGTGCAAGATTCAAATTTGCAGGCTTGTTTCGGGGGTGCACAGAGTTACTCGTCCGAAGGAAATAGAATCCCTCCGCGGAATTGATAGACGCAGTGGCTTCCTATTAGTTTTTTCCAAGAAATATTCAGTACCCTTGAAAAAACTGTATTACAGCTTTTTTTACCATTCGTAATGTGCCAAATCATGCTATTACTTAAAACAGTTCAATAATTGGCAATTTAAAAAAATTTTATTGCAGAGAGAGCGTCTGGGGATACTTCGCTAAAACTAGCTTGGCAAATCTTCGAATTGCACTGTCGATGAGCCCATCTGGAGAAACCCTGCGTTCACGGTGTAGAAGTTATCCCGGATTAGTAAACAGTACGACTATCGACTGGATGTTTTCTTGGCCTGAGCAGGCACTTTTGGCTGTTGCCAATGTCGTCTTGAGAGACGTAAGCCAATAAAGCGTCTTCGAAATCACTTAATTGTAATATAATGCTTGCTTTCATACAGAATCCAAACATACCGGAAACAAACCGAGAAGCAATAGTCCAGCACTTCGTTCACGTGCACGTTTCTATCGGTTATTACACTGCGGAGTTTCTCGTCAAACTACGACGCAATAACTACGTCACTCCAAAACACTATCTCGATTTTATAAATACCTATCTGAGTCTGTTGATCGAGAAGAAAGAATACATAAAATTACAATGCGAGCGTCTATCCGGAGGTACTTTTTCCCTCATTTTGTTCATAACTCGAAGGTCATGAAAAACATTTATTGATATAACATTATTTTACATAGGTTTAACGAAAATAGATGAAGCCTCGGTAACTCTGGAAGAACTCAACGCGATATTGGCTGTTCAGAGAGTGAAAGTTGCAGAACAGACGAAAAATTGTGAACAATTGTTGGGATCAATTGGTAAAAGTACAGACATAGCTATGGAGAAGAAGGCACTCAGTACGGAAAAGAGGGAACAAATTGAAGAGCAAAATAAAATGATAGCGAAGGAATCGGCGGAGGCGAAGGAAGCTTTGGCCGATGCTCAACCGGTATTGAATGCAGCGAGGGTAGCTCTTGGAGAGCTCGACAAAGGAGATATTACGGAAATAAGGTTCAACTGTCAATACACTTTTGATGTCCTTAGAATTTAACAGTTTCAAGTTATTGAACTATTTGCGAGTGTAGATCGTTCGCGACTCCGCCTGAACCCGTGCAAACGGTCTGCGAGGGTGTCGCGATAATTCGGGGCCTTAAAGAAATCTCCTGGAAGAGCGCAAAGGGGATGATGAGTGATCCAAGCTTCCTGAGAATTCTCCAAGAGATGGATTGCGACCAGATAACATTGAAACAGCAACAGATGGTCAAAGCTCATCTGAAGAAATCCAATAAATTGGAACAGATGCAGAGCATAAGCAGAGCTGGTTATGGTCTCTACAAATTTCTCCTTGCTGTACTGGAATACTGTACAGTTTTTAGAGAGGTAAATACGAGGATTTAGGGAATGAACCTTACTTAACTTCATTCTAGAGTGAATGTTAGTTTAGAGATGAGAATCTCTAGCATTCTCCATGACAATTTATCCTTTTATCCTCGCATAATTGATCCTTTAGGTAAAACCAAAAATGGACAGAGTCCGAGAATTGGAGGCTGAGGCAGAGCGAGCTCGTAAAGCTTTGGAAAAAGAAGAAAACGAGCTAAAGAGAATAGAGAAAGAGTTGGGAGAATTAAACGCAAAGTATGATACAGCGATGAGTGATCGACAGAGATTGCAAGAAGAAACGGATCTTCTTCAGAGACGACTTATCGCAGCGGACAAACTCATAGGAGGACTCTCGTCCGAGAACATACGATGGCAGAAAGAACTGGAGAATCTTAACGACGAGATGCAGAAAATAATTGGCAATTGTTTGCTATCGGCTGGATTCTTGTCATACAATGGACCTTTTTCGTATGAGTTTAGGAACGAAATGGTCTACAGCAACTGGCAAGACAGTGTTTTAGAGAAGAACATTCCGCTATCCCAGCCGTTTAGAATCGAGCAGCAACTAACAAATGATGTAGAAATTAGTGGGTACGTTGGGAATGTTCACTACCAGCTAAACAAAATCGATAATTTTTGAGTGAAATTAAAAAGATTGGAACCTTCGTACAGATGGAATTCGGAAGGTCTCCCTCCGGATGAACTCTCCGTCCAAAATGGCGTTCTTACCATGCGAGCATCAAGGTTCCCTCTGTGCATAGATCCACAACAGCAGGCGCTCAATTGGATCAAAAAACGAGAGCAGAAGAATAATCTTAAAGTCATAACTTTCAATGATTCGGATTTTATCAAGCAAGTTGAAATGGCTATCAAATACGGTTTTCCAATAATATTTGAAGATGTGGACTACATCGATCCTGTGGTGGACAATGTACTCGCGAAGAATGTACAAAGTAATTTGTCCGTCGAGACCCAAGTAAGCTGATTTATGATATTTTAATGTTAACTATTGTTTTAGACGTATCCGGACGTAGCTTCGTTATGTTGGGTGACAAGGAGGTCGATTACGATCCAAGGTTTCGTATGTACCTAACGACGAAACTCTCAAATCCTAAATTCAATCCTGCTGTCTATGCCAAAGCTACCGTTATCAATTACATGGTGACGACTACTGTGAGTACATCATAATCGAATCATGAGAGTAACATTATTATCAAAATAAGTATAATCAAAGTGTCTCATAACCACAGCTAAAAATTTAAGGAATTTAAGAATCTTTTATGGCAACTAAGGCTACCGATATTTTTATTAAATTCACTTCAATTTAGTGTAAATCTTGATTGGCAGGGCCTCGAGGATCAGCTACTGTCCGTTGTCGTGAGAACGGAAAGGCCGGACATCGAGGAACAGCGTGAGAGTTTGATAGCGGAAACAAGCGAGAACAAGAAACTCCTGCAGCAACTGGAGGATAGTTTGTTACGTGAGATTGCAACAAATCAAGGCAACATGTTGGACAATATAGATCTTATTGAAACGCTCGAAAACACTAAATCCAGTGCGACCGAAGTTATGACTAAGATATACTTGGCGAACGTCACAGCAGCGGATATAAATAAGCTTCGTGATGGCTATCGTCCGGCTGCTAAAAGAGGAGCAATCCTATTCTTCATTCTTGCTGATATGGCAACCGTCAACTCGATGTATCAGTATTCACTGACGAGTTACCTCGAGGTTTTTATATACTCGTTGAAGAAAGCGTTGCCGGATCCTACGGTGGTGAAGCGTTTGAGGAACATTATACAAATGCTGACGAGAAACGTTTATGATTACGGTTGCACCGGGATTTTTGAGAAGCACAAGCTCCTCTATTCCTTCCAAATCTGCACGCGGATAGAACAGAGCGTTAACAGTGTCACCCAGAAGGAGCTTGATTTTTTCATAAAGGGTAACGTCACCCTAGAAAAATCAGTGAGAGAAAATCCTACCAAGTGGCTTCCGTCCAGTGGATGGGATGATATCTTGAAATTGGCTACTGACTTTCCTGAGGACTTCTCTCAACTTCATATCGAGTTAGAGTCTGAACCAGACGAATGGAAGGCGGTATTAGAGCGATTACTAAGCAATACAAATATCACTCTTGGTACTTTGAAATAACAAATTTGATTCTTGGTTTTTATAAAAATAAATTAATACTTTAATAGTTGTGGGATAAGTAAAAGATTTTCTATTTCGAAGCGAGAGGAACTCATTTCTAAAGTTGACGAGGCTCGCTCTTATAATCGGAATTTTATGATCACAGTGGTTCGACTTGGACAACCCGGAAACGGAAGAATTTCCCTGTGGTTATACAAAGAAATTAGGACCTTTCAAGAAGCTTATGCTAATAAGATGTTTCCGCGTGGATCGTGTGTATCGAGGAGTCATTAGATACATCAGCGAGGTAATGGGCGAGCAGTACATTACTCCTCCGAACGTAAGCTTCGACATGATCTACGAGCAAAGCACACCGACCATGCCTGTAGTCTTCATACTCAGCCCTGGCTCTGATCCGACCTCGGAACTTATGAAACTGGCCGAACGATATGATTGCGGCGGAGGGAAATTTAGATACTTGTCGCTCGGTCAAGGCCAGGAAAAGGTTTGATTCGAACAAATCGTTAAATTTATTACAAACAATTTGAGCGGAATACTTTGGTTCACGATTGTTTCCTCGTATTTAGGCTGCAATAGAATTACTCACAAATGCAGGGGCCAGAGGGCAATGGCTGATGCTACAAAATTGTCATTTACTTCTCGGATTTACCAGAGAACTTGAAAAACGATTGGAAAGTATGGGCAAGCCTCATCCTGATTTTCGACTTTGGATAACGACTGATCCGACCAAGAATTTTCCAATTGGCATCCTGCAGCAATCTCTAAAGGGTGTGTATCCCTTTAAACATTTACGTCTACCGTAATATGATTTTTAATAATTTATTATTTATTTGATAGTCGTGACTGAACCTCCCAATGGTCTCAAGCTTAATTTGCGAAACACGTACTTCAAGATGAGTCTTCAAACTCTGGAATGTTGTGATCATCCTATTTACAAACATCTTATTTACGTGCTTGCTTTCTACCATGCGGTAGTCCAGGTACCTACGTCTTCTTTATGATACTTTCTGCTATGATAACTCCTAGGGTAGATGTACCATTTGTAACCACTTTAAGCATTTTCGTATTATTTAATTAAAGGTAAGTTTCAAATAAAATCACATGAAAATATCAACATCATCCTAAAGGTATAGGTAATTGAATTATTATAAAATAGTATTCATATCGACCGTAATTAATCGGAGAAACATAGCCAACATCTGTTTTCACCATTAGTGCCTCGATTTTCATTCAATGTCCTATTTTGGCCAGAAAAGTTGCTATTTGTGATCACTAGAAACGAAAATAACTATTGGGGGCTCTAACTCTTACAATTTTTTAGATATCGGGCTCAAGATTTGATTGACAATTGAGCGATCATTAAACAAGACTTTATAGCTCGTTCCACTGGTAAAATTGAGTGCACGTTTTAACACGCAAAGATGTAGAAGATGCGTGCCCTGATGGTATACTTATCAAACTTGCTCTCATTCAGAAAACTGGGGACGGTGCACGTTCGGTGCACCAGTGGAAAGCGCCATTAGATTGAATTTGGTGTGAATCAGTTAAGAAGTTAAATTTTAATAGTATTTTGAATTATTTGAATGTCACAGATACTCACATTTGTTTAAATGTTGAAAAAAAAGTTGTAAAGTATAGAACCTTGTGTATTGTTTGATTTTTTAAAACCGTAATACACAACATTTTCTCTGTGACGAAGCCAAAATTGATCAATGAACTTTCTAACAAAGATAGTTGTGTGTACGGTTCAAAAGAATAAGGAAGCGTTCAAGATTTTATCTTTTTCTCTATTCAATTTTTACGCTTGAATCTTTTTATTCTTCCCGTAAATGTATTCCTATCAACATGCAGATATGCGTTGAGATCGATGAAAGATTTATTAAGATTTTGTAGAGAAATAATAAATAACTTTCAGTGTATCAAAAAAAAAAAAAAATGAATAATCTGTTAGAAATATTGTCATAAAAATATTATTTATAACATTATTGAATTAATTTAATTGTTACTCTGAGCACATCAGTGACGAAGAATGGGAAAGCATGCGCGTTATATGACCACTGGGTGTGGCGGCCAAAATTAGACAATGACATTTTCATTGTACCACTTTGGGCCATATCTTGCTCATCGTATATTTTGCGTTATTTTTTAAGAAAATCTATTAGAAAATATATAAAATAAAGGCTTACATTCCTGCCATCAGCTAAACGTTTTTCACAAGGTTTAGTCAGAATCCCCGAAAGGCTACACGATAAGTTAGACGCGATAATCCGCAGTGTCTCAGTAAAAAACGTCGAAAGTGGCGAAAATAATTGATATTCTGCTACATTCCCTTCTTATCAGCATATCAAAATACTAAACATTTACAATAAATTGAGAGACTGACCACAAACGGTACAGAGGCCACTAATCGTACATCTACCTTAAGTATTAGAAGAATAATCAAATAAAGGTCGAAAAGGCCAACAATTAAATAAAACGCTTGAGGTAAAATAACAAATAAAAAATGTTTAAAGGAGCGGCGAAAATACGGCAAGATCGGATGGAACATCAATTACGATTTCAACGAATCGGACTTTAACGTCTGTACAAAAATTCTGGATACTTATTTGACGAAGGCAATGGCATCGAAAGAAACAAGTAGAATTCCCTGGAATAGTCTTAAGTATCTTGTCGGTGAGGTAAGTTAAAATGTAAAGAAAAGAAAATACCCAAAACCGATAATCTTTGGACAAATTTAAGGTGATGTACGGTGGAAGAGTAATCGATAACTACGATCGCCGGGTTTCCAAAATCTACATGGACGAATATTTTGGAGATTTTCTGTTCGATTCCTTCCAACCATTTCACTTTTACCACGACGATAACGTCGACTACGTGATACCGCCTCTGGGAGATCGGGACGCTTACATGGACTTTACGGAAGAACTTCCGTTGGTTAACTCACCGGAAGTATTCGGACTTCATCCGAACGCTGAAATTGGCTACTTCACAGAAACGACCAAAGAGATGTGGTCAAATCTTATAGAACTTCAGCCGCAAACAGGTGCGTAATATCAATGAATGTTGCTTTCTCATAGAGCACGCTTTGTTTTCATTGAAAAAAAGAAAATTCGAAATTTCTATGTCAGGATGTTCAAAATACTCTAAAATATTCAGAAATTAGATTTAGAAAGAATGTCGATGGATGAATAGATGGATGAGTGGGAGGGTGCGTGTGAGGGTGTATCTGTGTGCGTGTATGGCTCGCAACATTGAAGTCTCTGTAACTTGACCCTCTCATAATCGAAACACTATATTTATCGGCGTGAAAGGTCTTAGAATCGCGCATTTAGCACGCAAGTTATGCTTCTTTGTTTGTTATAATTTACGCGATAATTAAAATACCTATTCAGATTTTATTGAATTTTAAATTGTTTGGAAAATGTGTGTTTGCGATCTAGCTCGCGCAATTGTTCTGCCATCGGTCTAAAAGTTTCTACAGAAATGGGTTAACATTAAACAATATTCGGTATAGAATTTAATAAGAATCGGCCCAGGTGTCCAGATTTCGTGACGATTTTTGACGCCGAATGTCTCAGTTGATTCTGTTGCCTTCTACGGTGTCTTCTCTAATTTCTTAAGACTTCGAATTGACGGTTGTAGCAAACATCGAACAATGGTCCCTTGAAATGTTATAAAAAGTTCCAAAATAGAACTTTCCATATTGCTTCCACATTTTTTTTTGGTCTACAGTACACGAAGGTTCCTCTGTGAGGAAGGCAAAATTGAGTATCATAATCTCTCATAGAGGAGGCTGTGTGCAGGCCTTCACAATTATAATTTCCAATTTTTAAAAGAATATTTTACACCCCTCTTACGGCCGTCCTAGTCGGTATCAAAAAAGCAAATTCAGCTTCCCTGCAGAGGAGATGTCGGGGTAAAACCGAATTTGCTTTTATCTAAAATATTTACCGATTCAGAGTAACTTGGATTATAGTTTCTGTTACCGATTACAGTTTCTGGTACTGATTACAGTTTCTGAAAATATGACACACATAACTTTAACGTGATGTGGTACAAATTTCTGTCATTCTTGGTTGCTCCACTGCGATTGCCAATAGCGCTATCCTACTTGCACTCATGGAGGCTCAGTCTGTAAAGCACATTGTCTTAAGAGGATGCTGGAGTAGATTGTTTCACTGTCTTTGCTCGGTAAAAATAGGTTCGTAGTACAAATGTTGCATCGTTGATATGCTTAAAGTTGTACAGAACTGTAATATGATCACAAACACTACGACGTCAGGTTGACTTACGGTTAAGAACGGGGAAAATGGAAATAATCATATGTTTCTGACCCTCTAAAAACCAATATGGCCGCTAAAAATGTCAACAGCATCTGTTTTGTAATATATTGGGTCTGGAAAAAAGTTCGTGGCGTTTTTTTAGTAAAATTTAACTGGTTTTCTTATAGTGTGAAAATGAATTTATTTAAACCAAATATGCTCCATTATTATCGACAATGTTTCGCCATTTTTCGAGTAGAGCCATGATGCCATCGGTGAAGAACTTCTGTGGTTTCTGGTTGAAAAAGCTTCTTCTTTTGAAAGCAGCTTAATTCCATTGAGAAAGTTCTGGAGAAATCGGAATAAGTGATAGTCAGTGCGTACTATGTCTGGACTCTACGGTGGATGCATCAAAACTTCCCAACCAAGCTCTCGCAATTTTTGACGGGACGCATCAAAGAAATGTGTGGTCAGGCGTTGTCATGATGGAAGACAACACCTTTCCTATTAATCAATTCGAACCGTTTTCTTTCAATTGCTTGGCGTAATCTCTCTAGTTGTCCACAGTAGAGTTGAGAATCAGTCGTCTGACCAACTGGAAGTAGCTCATGGTGGACGATTCCCATCCAGTTCCACCACACACACAGAATTACCTTTTTCGCTGTCAATCCTGGCTTCGCGAACGCTTGTGACGGCTCACCATCCCTTGTCCACGATCTTTAACGCTTCCGATTGTCGTACGTGATCCATTTTTCATCACCGGTTATGACACGTTTCAGAAATGGCTCGACTTTATTGCGTTTCAGCAACGCATCGCAGATGTTAATTCGGTCTATCATGTTTTCCGCGCTCAACTCATGAGGAACCCATACATCGAGCTTCTTTTTGTAGCCAGCTTTGTGTAAATGGTTCAAAACAGTTTTGTGGTCAATGCCTAGCTCCATAACAATATCGACACTGCTGATATGCTTATTTTGCTGGACTTTTTCAAGAATTTTATCAGCTTTCTCAGTGATTGGACGACCAGAACGTGACTCATTTTTCACATAAAAATTACCAGAACGGAAGCGAGCGAACCATTTCCGCGCAGCACATTTTGATTAAGTACCTTCACCGTACACAGCACAATTTTTTCACAAGCCTGCGCAGCGTTCTTCCATTTGTCGTTATAATATTGCAAAATAGAGCGCATTTTTTAATTACTTTTCTCCATTTTCAAACGCAAACAACTTTCCAACCACTGCACCAATTTCGATCTTTATACACTCAAAGTAACGCTCGAAGTGTCACCTTTCAAACGAGCATTTAGTGGTGTCGCTGCGATCTGTGTTTCCTGACTTATTTGCAACTGATGCCATCTATCGGGAAAAACGCCACGAACTTTTTCCCAGACCCAATATAAACGTTTGTGAGACTCACATGCGTCAAACCGGACCAGACGTTAATTCTATTAGGTTCTCTGAACATTTCCATATCGTCAAAAAATAAATAACACAAAAAAGATTGACGCAAAGTGTAGACTATGTGAACGCAGCGTGCGTTCAGATAGTCTACACTTGCGGCAAGGGATTTCGGCAACGGGCATAGAGACAAACTACTTGAACGTAGTTTCCGCTCTCGGTAATCTCTTGTGATCTCTAGGATATCTTTTGTGTAATCGACTTTCCGACGATATTTAAATGTTCAGAGAACCTCAAAAAATCGACGTCCGGTTTGATGTATTATAGATGAGTTCCCAAAAAGTTTATATCCTGTAAAACTGATGCTGTTCACATTTCGAGCGGTCATATTGATTTTCTGAATGGAGTAACATACGATTATTTTCATTTTTGCACGTTTTCAACCGAAATTAGACTAGATGTTGAAACGTTTACGTTGATATTACAGTCCTGTATGGTGTGAAGCATATCCGTGGACTACGAGATAGCGAAAGTCAGTTTTTTTACCGACCAAAGCCGGTAATCTTCGTGAACGGACATTTCGAACGCGTTTAGCTTCTGAGTACATCCTTCTTCACACTAGTCGATGCAGTGTTTTACCGACGCTCACAATATTTACGAATACGTTCTGTCGAATTATTTTTTCTTATTGTATTCTCCGCTCCATTTCTTTTTCTATTGCGATAATCTCGACACTTTGCCGCGTTTGTTTTCGGCGTTGTGTAATTTATTATGTATACAAGTATTCCCAAGATCAGAATTGATTAAAGAAGGAAAATACTACACGCACAAATAAGCTAATAAACACAGCAAAGTAGCTTGTCGCCATATTATGCTCTATCTCTTTCGTTCTCTTCTTCTCTCTCTTTCTCGAGAATACAGCTCGTGCAAATGACGCTAATACATATCATACAAATATATGCATGTATAACTTAACTATGTGGCCCTAGGGTTGTCGTGCCTAGATCACGGTGTATGTAAGACCGTGGCTTATTGTTAGACCCATAGATGATAGAGTGGGTGTACGAAGTACTGCGCAAAGAGGAGATCGAGGATAAGGAATACTGCGCATAACGTGTTCTATCTCATTCTCTCGCTTACTTAGCTCTCTATGCCTCTCTTTTTGGTGTCGTTTCATTTTTTGGCGTCATCTTCGCTAAAGAAGTTCCCTTCAATAAAAAATATTGTTGGTAGCTATTTATACCACTAGATTGCATTTTTGTAATTGTATACAATTACACTTTTTACTTGTGTAGAAATAATGGTATCGTTGCAAATAATTATTTGCGTTGTAATTAAAATATTTATAACAGCTGAGAGCGGCGCGGGAATTAGCAGAGATGAATTTATCGACAACGTAGCAAAGGAAATTCTTGGTAAACTTCCGCCGGAGTACGACATGATAAAGGTGAAGAGGAACTTTGGCTTGGGTGTGACTCCCTCGGCAGTGGTGCTCTTCCAGGAGTTGGAAAGATTCAACAAGTTGATTAAGAGAATGACAACGACACTATCGCAGCTGAGAAAAGTACATATTAATATCAGATAGCAGTGCTTTCCGCCACTTTTGTCCTGACATATGACGAAATTATAAGCAATTATTTCCTGCTAGGCTATTGCTGGTGAAATCGGTATGGACGCAGTACTCGATAGCGTTTCGAATGCTCTCTACAATGGTAGTTTACCCAAAGAATGGGCGGCATTAGCACCGGCGACAAAGAAAAATTTAGCAGGATGGATGAACCATTTCGAGAAGAGAATCGCCCAATACACAAACTGGGTAATTGAAATCATAATTATGAGCAACAGAATATTCCTCAAACCTATTCAGTTTTGTTTTATCGCAGGCTGGTTGCAACGAACCGATTGTTATATGGCTGTCGGGTCTTCATATACCCGAAACATATCTCGCAGCTTTAGTCCAAATGGCTTGTCGTAAAAACAATTGGCCATTGGACAGATCGCTAATCTATACTGCTGTTTCGAAATTCGCTAAGGTTGACGAAGTCGAGGAAAGGCCGGAGCAGGTAATTCAATGTCATAATTACAATTCAACAAGTAATTACATTTTCAAAATGTTATTTACAGGGTTGTTACGTGCAAGGCTTGTACTTGGAGGGTGCTAGATGGGACGTAGATAATCGCTGCCTCAGGAGATCTTATCCAAAAATATTGATAGAAGAATTACCGATCGTCACAGTTATACCCATAGAAGCTCACAGACTAAAACTTCAGGTATAAAATGGCGATGTTTATGATCTTATCATCTTCTAATAATTTATTTATAAATGTTTCTTTTTTTTGCTTGTATGCTTTAGAATACGATAAAAACGCCGGTCTATACGACATCAAATCGGCGGAATGCGATGGGCATCGGTTTGGTTTTCGAGGCGGATCTCGGTACCACCGAACATATATCTTTGTGGGTTTTACAGGGAGTCTGTCTAGTATTAAACACAGATTAATATATTAACTCTGTATGCAGGAAATTATCTTATACACGTTAGATGTAACTGTAAGTTTTGAAATCTGTAAAAACGTATCGTAATGTAAGGAACTGGTGAGTTTAAGATATTTTTCATGGCTCCACCACCTGGGGCAGGCATAAATTGTAAAAAGAACTATCAATAAATTCATTTAAATTCTGCCACTTGACCCAATATCCTTTCTGCAATTCCTCGGCGCTTCTGGCGTGCCCAACAAAATGCGGATCGACAACGAGTAAATATGTGCTCTCCTCTCCCACATGAATCCCAACTATACCCTTACTGGAACAATCTTTGTCACCACCCATCATTATCGGACAGCCAAAATTTTGAAAATGCTCCTTTATAGTCACCACATGCTCAGACAAATTTGCGCCTCTGTCGACGTGAAGGATTTTACTTCTTACGTTATAACGCTGATCCAGTACAAGACAAACCTATTAATGGAAAAAACATTACTCTTCAATCATCGTTGTATTATAAGTTTTTTTTTTCACATAAGCTTTTGACTTGTTGATTTAAAATCTTTTAAACAATTGGAATTATAGTTAGATCTTTATCGAAGCAATTTCTTACCTCAAAGCTACCGATCCACGACCTGGAGCCAACAAAGGATGGTTCTTTGTCTTCAATTTCAACCAATATCTTCTGTACTTCAGTTAAACTGGGCACTGGTGGTTTCGCGCCTGTTTGAGCTTTCAGCCACGAAGCTATAGTCTGCAGAGTTCGATAGCCGCATCCCCATCCCTAAATATCGTTAAAAAACCTAGAAGTTTCTAAGCACTAGAACATATGCAAAAATGGTAAATACATTCGAGATACCACAAAGCGCGTTTAAAGAAGAAACCGAAAAAATATGTAAAGCGAAATATTGGTTATGTCTAACATATTTTAGTCTACGGTATTACATAGAAATAGCAGAAATTTTAGATACCTGGTCCTTGAAACCATCACAGACGTAATGCCAATACTCGTAATCACCGTTAATAAGCGTAGTTTCGCCGGGTTCAGGATCAGGAAGGCCTACGTGTACGTTGCGAAGCAGCTGCGTGGAATAATCAAAGGCAGGCGACATGTTTGCCGTTCGATTGGATTCCGAATATTTCTATAATCGATTTAACCAAAGGTATTCAGACATTTACACCTTATCGTGCACGGCCGTATTAATTATCATTGTTTTTAACAAAGTTCAATCGTACGACAATGTAAAAAAAGTATCGGAAAGCTGAAACTAAAAATGGCGCTCCCGCCGCGCGGCCATTGTGCAATTATATGGACCACTGAGAATTATTGGGTCGTGGTAAAAACGATATCGCTTCGACACGAAAACAAACGTAATTGTCGTGTAATAATAATGGCTCGATCATGCGAACTGGTTATCTTTTTATTCGGCCTTGCTCGAACGTTATAAAAGAATATCGTAGAATACATAGATACGTACATCGTCGTAGGATATTGCTCAAAAACTCTCTTTATCCGCTAGTCCTGTCAGAACGCGTAGTCTGCTAGGAGAGCTGTGTGTGTATCAACGTATCAAGAGAGGACGGAGAGAAAAGGTCGGGAATGCAGACTCGCGGACTGCGCGTTGGATTTCTAATAATCGCAGTGAAATATACGGTGTTGAGTTACTTCGTGTGGCGTTATTATAACAAAAGCAAAGTCTCAGATACGCGTACGTCGCTGGAAATCTAAGATAATCGACGTTGGGTACATATCGAGTACCTGTGAATATAAACGGCTTCGGTGAAGCTGGAAAGAATCACGAATTGCATCACAAATCAGAGGAAGGCTTTGAAAAATGTTCATCGAGACATTATCTTGTTCTGGTTCTTCAGCTTGAGAAGGAATGCGCTTACTGCGCTGCATTCCGTAAGTCAATTATTTACTGTCTTATCTAATTACCGTAAATCGGTTATGGGACTCGTTCCTCTCGAAACATTTTCGCGTGATGCTGATTGACAGGTACACAATAACTCTCTTGCTCTCATTGATTTTTGTTTTTTTTCCCACGTATCTGTATAACAGTTGATGAATTATTCATTGACGTGTTACGAACCACTGGGGCCTTCGCAAAATCGCTGCTTTTCATTAGCAGCGTCAAACCATCTTTTTTCTAGATATTTATCGAATTTACTTTTTTCACTTTGAGGTTATGTTACTATCGAGATTACTTAGTGATTCATTCATCAACTCGAGATATCGGGACAATGAAAGTGCGGGACAAAGTGTCA
Source organism: Cylloceria caligata (assembly GCA_963942595.1). Taxonomy (NCBI): domain Eukaryota; kingdom Metazoa; phylum Arthropoda; class Insecta; order Hymenoptera; family Ichneumonidae; genus Cylloceria; species Cylloceria caligata. The sequence goes on along the minus strand of OZ012706.1, from coordinate 16,527,314 downwards.
ATAGTTCTTTCTCAATTTGTTCAGATAGTTAACGAAGTTCTTCGAAACGGAAACGATCAGTGTTTAATAAATATATGAGGTTGTTGGAGCAATACTCCATCAGCTATAATAGTGATTTATCTTTTTTTCTTTAAATTCTTGCTGCTCAGTTTTTCACATTAAAATACATTGGGTGCACAATAACATTTTTTGTTTTTAAATCTGCAATAACATTAGTAGGAATCGATACAAAGTTACGACAATTTTGTTAAAACATTTGTTATATCAGTTTATTTTCTGTAAAGTAAAGCATCTGTCGAAAGCTACGTTGATTCAATTTTCCATTGACAAACTTTCCTCATTCTCTGACAAATAAAAAAAAATGTTCAATTCTTTAACCACTTTAATATCAACACGGTAAATACCTGTCCCCGCTTTCTGTCAATAGTGATATATCATCTAGTTGCCAGATTTCTAAACATGTTAGAAATGATTTTTTTTTTAATTAAAGACCGACATTGAGGTATTATTACTTTAAATTTTTTTTAATAATTAATGACCACACTTGAGGAGACAAAAAGAATTAATTGACATGTGTGAAGGGTTAATATTGTCGATTATTCTTGAGAAAAAGGACGTAAAAATATTTTTAATGAAATAAACAATATTTTTGTGTATCTGCAATCAAAAGTATGAAACGTTATATTTTATTATTAATCATGGGGAAACAATATAACTTGAGCACAATTTATTACTTGAAAGCATTAATATGCAGGTCCGCAATACTTTTAACGGCTTAAATATTGTACTGTCATAGTGAAAGTTGAAAAAATGGTACACGAATAAGAAAAAGACAACATCATATCATCAACAATGTATGAAGGGGGAGAACTGAAGACAGTGTCTGAAAGTTGGCTAAAGCAGCTAGACCTGAGTACCACGGATGATCCCAACATCAGTTCTGCGATGGAGGACGACGAGCACTTTTGCAAACTCATACTGTACAAAGAAATTCAAGATTCAAAGTAAGCATTTAAAATTATTTAAAGTTCATTATCAGATGTTAATATAGCGACTTATCATTATTATTTGTTTCTGCAGAGTTCGAATATGGGATGTGGTGATACTTGTGCCCAATCTACTGTTTATACTGTTCATCGTCGCGCGATTTAATCGCGCGCGGCTCAAATTGAGGGCTACGAGTAGCCCAATTTATTTAGCGTTTTATGGACTTGTAGTATGTAATATTGTGATATCAGTGATACGGTGCATTGTGTCTATGTCGGTGAACGCTGCATCAACGTTCGGCGGCAAGGTTGACAAGGTGCTGTGGGTCACAGTGAGATTTTTCCTACTCTCGACAGAGATGAGTGTAGTCATATTTGGTTTAGCGTTTGGTGAGCATTCTAACTGACGTTAGTTTATTTCTTAAATTCAATTAAATTGAACATAAGATATTTGATACAAGAATTTTTCTTTGTGTGTAACCGAGATCTAAAGAAAATAATGTAACATGAATTTAATGATAAAATGAAAAATGTGCTTAATTCTGTTTTATCCTAGGACATCTGGATAATCGATCGAGTATTAGGAGAGTCATTGTTGCTACAGCTTTCATAGCTCTTACATTTACGATAACTCAAGGTACTCTCGAGTTTGTTTTACCAGATGACACATTCCATATCCCAAGTAGGGATTTTTACGTGTTTGGCCATGGGGGTATGACATTCTGGTTTTACAGCAGTCTGGTATTCACCATGGTGTGTATGAAAACCACCAGAGTACGTATATTGAGTACTTAAATCAATCTTATTTAAAACCGTACTATTTTTCAGATTTACATCTTTATTTTGATCCTTCCGCGGACAAGATTGCGAGAGAGTTTGATTCTCCCGAGTAAGTCGACGCAATCAAATGAATTTTTAAACCATTACCTTTTTACTTAATTTGCAAAAAAATATTTCAATGAAACGAATAATCTTATTACAGGTCGGAAAAGTTTCTACGTTTACGTGAGCGCACTAGCGATCCTAAATCTTGTACAATCGGTAGGAGCTGGCCTTCTGAACTACACGCAGAATCCTGCAGGCTTGTGTGTCGTGGATATTACTGCCGCGGTCTATTTGACACTATTCACGCCACTCGTCTACTATACATTCTTATCGAAAGTCTTCGGGTAAGTTGATCATCGTAACATTTTTATAGTCCGTCCTTATAGCGATGAAACACACCTTCCCCGTCGACCCACCCTGACCCAGTTAATATTATAAACTACTTATTTTTTCAAGGGTACACAATGTTTGCGGATAAAAACTATTTAAATTAATATTAGTGACGAATAAACGAAGAGATATCTAACTTGCTTTTATTCAGAAAGACTCGGCATCCTTGAAGAAAAAAGTAAACAGTTTTTGACACCGACCGTGATATGTCACATAACATTAAGGTGATGTGATACCCCTCGGTGGATAACAAAACCAATGCAAATTTTTCATTCACGATTGATCTTTCGAATAAAAGAAGAGAATCGTGAATTGCGTCTTACAATTCAATAGTTCACCGCTCTCATTTTTTATCCGGAAGCGTCAATCGTGGCGGAAAAATTGGCGATGAACATTTTTTGTTATCTCTCTCGTACGAATAGCGATCTAAGATCAAAACGACATGTAACACATCGTCTTAAGGGGAGGCGAAACCTTCATACTAACACAGATGTGCTGGTTCTTTCTTATTGTGCCATGATCACCATACTAGTTCTATCTCTTTAGTACTCATGAGTGTTTTGCCTTCCCTTCAGATGACATGAAACTTGTATGGATGCAAGAGAGATGCAACTAATCTTGCGATTCTAAATTTCTCCGTTACGGTTAATCGGTCGGATAAAATATGAGAACGTCGTCCTGCAGGATTATTAGACGGAGGACAACGTTTTCGGCTTTTATCCGACAGATTTAACAATAATAAAGAAATTCAAGTTTTATTACCGACCGAGTAGTAGTAGGAGGACCACATCATTTTAATGCAGGGTGAAACCTACTCGTTGACAAACCTATGCAGGTCAAATTTTTAAGGATGCATTCAGATTTTAAAAAAACGAGTTTTACAAAACAGCCTGATGAGCTGTGCATCATACAAAGCTTTGCTCTTATCTATAAAGTTCCGACGCCTTAGAAAATATTTGTACGGAAAAGTATGCTACCGAACGAATTGTTAATTACGGGATCGCAAAGGATCGAGAGAGAGAGAGGGGTTTCACCTCCCCTTAACGTGATGTTATACAATATTTCTGTCGATCTCTGTCGCTTCGCCGCGATCGTGAACGGTGCTATATCTCTCACACTCGTGGCGACGTATTCGGAATAGCATACGATATACCTTAAAAATTATTCATCTTATTATTTACTAATTTAACATTTTGTTTAGAATAAAAATTGAGCATTGACAAGGGTTCCTGTGATATTTTCAGGATATCACAGCCTTCGATACAGTTTTCGTACAAGGCACAGGTGGATGATGCAATGGACGAAGACACGGTATCGTTGCCCCATCAACAGAGCTTTTCCTCTCTCAGGACCGACAGTGATTACATCTATCAGGTCCATACTCCGTTTATTCACATGCCCCTGTACGAATCTCTCATCACAAAGCCGTCCACCTCGAAGCAAAATACATCCCTTTACTCCCTGACCTCCCGAAAGGATGAAAAGACCGCGAGAACGAGCCGCTCGAGTTCCCAAATAACGTTGTACGGCACATCTTCAGACGCGAAATCCTTGTTAAGCCGGCGGCGCAACACTCTAAAGAGTGCACCCGATCTTGGCAAAAATGCAAGGTCCGATAACGAGAATTTTATCGAAGTACAAAAAAGCACACCGGATTTGAGCTTCAATCGACCGGGCTGGAGCTCGGAGACCTCTACTACGAACAACAATCGCGCTATACCTACGGCTTCCGGTAGTATCTCGAATCTAGTATTCTCGCCGAGTACCGCTAGTAATTTTATCTACAGATCCCCTGACAACAACAGTAGCGCGAATCTTTTTTCGGAGCCTGGCAAAACGAGCTCGACGAGCGCTATTTCAAATTACGCGATTCAAGAGACTTTCGAACCATCGGTCGCGAACATTGCCTCGCGATCCGTTATCGAAAGCAGCACGAGCCACTCGTGGTCAGTTCTGCCGCCGCTTGAAAGTAGCTTGGAGAATATACTCAACAGTGACAGTCGCGAGGTCAGCCATATTCAAAAAACAGTCTCTGAACGCGATTCGCAAATTGTCATTGAATTGTCCTCAACAAAATGCGGAAACGTGACTGATCCTGGAGATTCTAGTTTAGACGTAGTTCGCGAGCCCGAGCCCTTCGCGAAATCTAATCAATCGGGCGGTCTCGGCGAATACTTGCAGTCCCTAAAATCCCCAAAGTACCAGAGTCCTCTAAAAAAAACGGAGCAGGAGAGCGAAGGTGATCCTAAAAGCCCACCTTATCCGAAGTAATTCTCGCACTTCGACACTCTGTAAATACCCGACGAACCGATCGGTGCTCTGTCCGATGAATCGGTAGTGTTTCCTTTTTTAATTGTAAATAATTTCTCTTGTTTGAACAAATTACTTAATCATTGAGCTTTATTAATTTAGACGATTGTATTGATTATCGAGACTCAAATGTTTCGTATACATGCAAGAAAAACAAATTGAGAATGTGAACCTGGTGGTCGCAGCGGGAAACATTATGGTCGTTCGTTGGTTCACACTGAAAGTATTTCGAAGCACAGAGAACGAAAAAACCACTTAGCCTGAGTAAAAAGTACTAAACACCAAAGATATTTGAAGTCTCCTACCCCCTAATTTTTTATATTCGGAAAAAAAAATTTTTTTTACATGATCACTACACCGTTACGGATGATTAGTATCATAAAACTTTTTATACCATTTTTTAATCCACAAAAGATATGATAACACGTTTAGAATTACAAATTTTCTATCGTTAAATAACATTTTTGGCTAAAAGTCTTAAATGCCCTTTATTTTTTTAATTTCTTACCATGAAATCGTTCAACAAGGTTTCTAGCAATTTCGGAATTATAAATATAAAAATGTAAACCCTCAAACAATCACATCTGCGCCAGCAGCTTCGCCATCCATAATCTGTTTTCCCAATCGACAATAGTATTTAAAAGAAATAAGAAAAAAACATAAGCAAAGAAAACAATTGCGTCAAGCATTCGTCTGACAGCGCACACACGCGTCTATTGAATAATATAAAAAAAAGATACAGTACGTAAGATTATAATACACGAGCTTTAGTTATTTCAATTGTAAATATTAGCATGCCCATGGCTCTTTATTAAACGTGTGGTTGTAGCGAGCGCACTTTGGTTTATTTATTTTCACTGGATTGACAGTACGATAATACTAATAGCTTGATCTCTTTTTAAAACTCGTTCGAATTACAAAATACTTGAAAAAAAAAAAAAAAAATGTAAATGTAATAGACGGACTACTGGCAATAGACGACAGACACCAATTCTTCTCCTCCCTCCCCATGAATCACTTTGCTTATCCACCGCGTTGTATAATTTTTCGTAACGCAGCCGCATTTCATTCGCTATAAAAAATGTTTAAAGAACCCATTTTGCACATTTCTTTTGCACCTGCGGGCCGTACGATCGATGCTTCGGTCTATTGACGTACTCGAGAAAAAGCTGTTCGTGGGCCTCGTAAATCTGTAGCACCGTTTGTATGTGTAATTGTGTCTGTGCGCGATGCTTGGTGGTACAGTGCTTCAACTTACGGCAAAGACGTATTAATTGTAGCGGTCCAAGTACTCGCTTATTTTTATTTTATCATAAATTTATTGCGTATTCTTAACACAAAAAGGCTTTTAAGAAAGAAAAACCTCCGTTTAGGTCTGCGCTCGAGAATCCAAAGCGGAATGTTGTTTTGTTTTACAGAATCACAGTGTCTATGACTCAACACAATTCGACACCAATGCAACACCGGTCAACCCGCTTTACGCGGCTTCTCTCCAGAGTCCAGATAGCATTACTGGTTACAGTATAGACAGTCAAGATGCACACACCCAGGCCAATGGCTACCAACAATGAACCGGTTATGTCTATCAATTTTTTTGATTCTTTATTTTCATTCCATTCGAAACCACGAGTCAATGTTCCGAAAGGAGTTCAAATCCTGAAGAGACAAACAGAGCTTTACGATACTCGCGAACAGCGAGTTACGATAATGTGTACATTACTCGCTGGGAAGACTGACTTATTCTTCCCAGGCGATCAAGAGTCGGCATTCAACGCCGATTTCATCGAACAATTTTATTTTCTAGTCGCTGTTTTCGCTGTGACTTTAGTTTTTAACGAGTTTTACACGAACGGCCGTGCAACTCGCAGAAAGGATTATTTCCATGATTATGATGTGAGCGAATGCCTTGCGGGCAGTTGTGTTCAAGGGAGTTGATACAGGCATCGATTACATTATTTTGCGATATTTAACGCAGCTTGGTGCGGCTGAGGCGCTCTATATTACCAAACGATATTGTGAGCTTTGGATTTTCTACTTTGAGACGTAGGCGAATGTCTGAGCCACTGTGGAAGCGCGCCGAGGTCCGAAAATTATATTTAATGTAAAGCGTCGCCCTGAAAGCGCTTATAATTTTTCCGTCCTTCGAGATTACACGTCGATTAGTATTAAAGTTCGACGAGAATACACGCGAGCTCTATAACAAATCGACGAATAAATTGCAATACGGTCCATCGGTTTATCCCTCGCTATTTTCCTACTTTTGCATTGAACAAAATAAAGACAAAAAAAAATAACAGTTGTAATAAAAGGAAAATATCACTCGCAGCAGAAGTTGCGGTCAATAGTCGAGTCGATTGAAATTACGGTAATTTCAATGATAAACATAATTAACTCTTAATCAAGGAATCTCTGGTTAACTGAAATTATTTAAAAAAAAATTTAATAAACAAAAAAAAACTCCATCCACGGTGTATATACTAACAGTACTTTATAATCTACTGTAAAGTCATGTTAATTAATATGTATCTATACTATGTATCGATATTGTACGTCAACACTTTATCAAGAACGTATCGGGCTTGCATCAGAAACGACTATGACAATGATAACGAACGACTACAACGAGGAGGGAATCGAGAGTGCGTTTACAACGAGAGAACAAGTTCGGCTCGAAATTTCAAAGACAATAAAATCTAAGTCTAATTTATACGACGAGCGTAAATTTATCTTAAGGAATTTCGAGCTCATTGCTCAACGGCGTGTAAAAGGATTTGTGTCGAAGCGACGAGTATTTTACAATTATACCTCAATGAAAACAAACAACAACAAAATATATATATAAACTAAAACTTGTATGCGACAGGAATACATCACTTTTTCTTTGTGATATTTACTTGATTAACGAAACGAATAAACTTTTTAGCTGTATACCTGCTCTTTGATAGGATATCTTCCAATTTGAATATTGTAAATACATCGGGATAGTTTCCTAAGGAAAAGAGTTTAGTGTACGACGAATCTGATTGTCAATAATCGTATCGAACTCGAGTCCCGACTGATCTCCGTTGCGAGTCTATAAAACATTGAAGTATTTTACATGTCTATCGATCTGGAGCGAGTTGAGTAAACGCGAATTTTTGTAACTCTAGAGTGCGAGTCTCGATATAGCAATAATATTACAATACATAGGTATACTGATATATATATACATATATATATAATATGGCTCTTAGTGGAAATGAAATGAAAAGAAAAAAAGGAATAAAAGTAAAAGTAAGCTCGTAAATAAAAAAACGTGTCACTTTGTCGCCTTACAATATGATATCACCAGCACTGATGACAATACCTGAAAAGCATCAACACTTGGCATCGCGTGTATGACATAAGCACAGTTTTTACAGATACGCGAATTCCAAATTGATTTTTCTTTAAGATGAGGCAAAACCTGCTCAGTCGGTAACAAAAACTATAATTCATAGATTTGATGTATACCGTAGAAATTTCGGAAAAAAACGAATTTTAGACAATAGCCTGTTGTGCTCTTCACTGTGCAAAAGTTTGCTTGTTTCCGAAATATCAATAGTCTCTGAATGGTATGGTCTAGAACAGGGGTCTCCAAACTACGGCCCGAGGGCCACATTCGGCCCGCGGACAGATTTTGGACTATTTCACTTTTTACCACCGGCAACAATGATAATATGGTTTTGGCCCTCGGAACTTACTGGAGTAATCAGTATGGCCCTAAGGCTGGAAAGTTTGGAGACCCCTGGTCTAGAAAATTAGCAGCTATCTCTCTTGCACTCATGTGTCACGTGGTATATGTTTCGCATTATCTTAACACGATATGCTATATGTGGTCTGTTTCTCTCAGATCGCTATACGTGCGTGTAGAATAGCAGAATTATCTCATCGCGAATTTCTTCGTCATGATTGATCTTTCGGATAAAATCCGAAAACGGTTCAGTGTAGAGTTGTAAGACGCAGTTCATCGTTCTCCTCTTCCTTGCGGAAGATCAATTGTGGCAAAGAAATTTATTACAGTTTTTGTTATCGACCGACGTGTAGCACATCATCTTAAGGACCTACCGCAGTCGGAATTAACAACTACTCGCCTATTTTTTCAAGGGTGCCGGGGGGTTCACGTTAAAAGCTAATTGGATATCTCCTCGTTCATTCGTTACGCACTTTAACCTAAATTCCTTTTGTTCAGAAACATCCTGCACGCTTAACTAAATAGATAAAGAGTTTTTGATACCGACTGGGTCTGTACTAGGTGTACCGGTTAATAATGTAGATTTCGTAATCAAAGAAAATACGATAATTTCAAGAGAAACATCAAAAATGCATTATTCAAAGTAATGTCCATCGCCAGCTACACATTTCCTCCATCTTTAAGGTCATTTGTGGATACCGTTTCAATAGAACTTTTCTTATTTTGTCGTAAACCAATCAGAGACCCAAAAGTGCTGCTCGGAAAGTGCGTGTGCCATCGATAGGCACAAGTGGTAATCCGAAGGAGCAGGTTCTGATAAATACGGCGGATGGGTTAATACTTTCCAGGCAAGATCTTCTAACGTGTCTTTAACTGGTTTTGAAGTGTGTGATAGTACGTTATCGTGAAGCAAAACTGGTCCCTTCTGGTCATTTTACGATCAAAGCGTGATTCAAATTGATTATTTGTTGTCGGTAGAGATCAGTATTAACGGTTTCACCTGGTTTTCAAAGCTCATGATACACCACACCTTCCTGATCAACAAAATGCAGAGCATTGTTTTCTTTCCGAAGCGATTTGGCGTTGACCTGGATGTTCTTTGTCTTTCATATCGGAATCGTCACTTTTAAATCGCTTATCTTAAGATAAAGCATGTTCACCATAAGCTTCCCGAAGTATACGATAACTTTCAGCAGCACTTTTCACAAAAATAAAGTAATGAATTAAAACTTCCCGCAAATGCTCTTTTTTTTGCACGAAATTCGACATTTAAACGTAAAAATATCTATGATGTTAATACCTTCAGAAAATGTGATATATGAAGTTTTTAATCTTGTTGTCAATACAACAAAATAGCATACATATCAAATCGCATACTAGTATTGCATTTTAGTCTTGTTAACAATGGAAACCATTCATACAACTATTGAGCCGATCGCGGCTTTTTTGTGCGAAAATCTCGACAACTAGCGAGTTTCGTGCGCCAACAGACCATATCGCTTGAGGCATCTAGAGTGGGTCGATTTTTTCGAAATTTGGCTAAATCATCCAAGGAAGAGGCTGCATTTGAACTAGAATGGTTAATGTGTGAAGTAGGAATGGCAGATTAGAGGTAAGAAAAAATTAATTTACTATAAGTTGGAAATGCGTTCTCATATACTTTAATCGTATATATAATTTCTCAATCTCTATCGATGCGATTGCAGTGGAACTTTACAGATTTTATAGTATTATAGTATTTTCTAACCGTTAACGGATGATTTTGTGTACAAAAAAAAATATTATCGTATTTAGGAACGAATTTTTCGCACAACTATACTTTTTTTTTCTTTAAAATATCTTTATTTGATGAGTTTTTGAAAAATTAAAGATTTCCTCCGCTAATTAGGCATTGAAGTACTGTATATCTCTATGTTATAAAGATAGCGAAGGGGGGTCAGTAAGTGGCTCAAGAAGGGTAAGAAAGTTTCCTAGTATTCAGTGAAAAAATGGATATTTTTGTTTCCGATCATTCACGACATACTTATCAGATACGTCGTTTCACCCTTAAAAAAAAACAACCATTAGGTCAACTGTCTCTACCGAGATTGACATTAATATTTATTGGACTTTAACAAGTGTTTTTATTAATTCAAAATATGATAAAATAATGGGCAAGTCCGGAACTTAATTGGACTATTATTTTTTTTGCAATCCGTATCTGAAAAACACTTATTTTTTGGATCGTCCCAATGGTAAAAGCCCTTAATTCACTTATAAAGGGTGGTTAAATTTTAAGGGCCGATGTTGATTTTGAAAAAAAAACAAATTATTTAGGAAATTATTGTCAATTCTTTTTATTATGATAATATGGTATGGTTCAATTATGTATGGAACAAAATATCGGCCAAATGGCCGCCGCGACCTCGGCGGCACACCTCCATCCGATGGTCCAAATTTTCGATGACGCTTAGGCATAATTGAGGTTCTATGCCGTTAATGTGCCGAATTATCTCATCCTTTAGCTCTTGAATTGTTGCTGGCTTATCGACGTACACCTTTTCTTTCAAATAACCCCAAAGAAAGAACTCCAACGGTGTCAAATCACATGATCTTGGCGGCCAATTGACATCGCCATTACGTCAGATAACACGGCCATTGAATTTGTCGCGCAAAAGAGCCATTGTTTCGTTAGCTGTGTGACAAGTGGCACCGTCCTGTTGAAACCACATATCGCCCACATCCATATCTTCCAATTCGGGCCATAAAAAGTTCGTTATCATCTCACGATAGCGAACACCATTCACAGTAACTGCCTGACCGGCCTCATTTTGGAAAAAATAGGGCCCGATGATGCCGCCAGCCCATAAACCGCACCAAACAGTCACTCTTGGATTATGATTCGCCCAAATGCGGCAATTGAGGTGAAAAAATCCACTGAGGTGAAAATGTGCCTCATCACTGAAGATGGTTTTCTTCGAAAATTGATCATCCACTGTTGCCATTTCTTGCCACCATTCTGACCATTGACGACATTTGGAATGGTCAAGAGGCTTTAGTTCTTGAGTCAATTGCACCTTATAAGCGTGTAAATGCGTGTAAAAGTCTTTATGCATAATGTTCATCAACGACGAGCGTGAGAGGTGCAATTGTTGGGCACGACGACGAGTTGAGGTGGACGGCTCTTCAGCCACACTATCGCGAAGAGCAGCAATATTTTCTGCAGTACGAGCTGTACGAGCATGCACTGGTGTTTTAATATCTCCTACAGACCCGGTTTCCTCAAATTTTTGCACGATTTTTCCGATTGTACGCACATTTGGACGATTAAATTGACCGAAGAAATCACGAAGTGCACGATATGCATTTTGATTTGAACGCCCATTTTCATAATAAGCCTGAATAACTTTAACGCGTTGCTCGATTGTGTATCTTTCCATGGTTCAAATTGAGTTAGTCTGAAATTGAGAAATGTCAAATGAAATGCAGAAAAAAACTTGACGTTTAGGTGTGGTTCACATTCAACATCGGCCCTTACAATTTAACCGCCCTTTATTATATATTGCGTGTCTATTTCACTATTGCTTTCTCATTGAACTTTGCAAATTCATTTTTACCTTAAGTCCTTGAATCGAACTCCCTTGGGGTGTTTCATAATTTAATAATGAATATAATGGCTAGCTGATGAATAGAACGTTGATAATAAAAGTTGATTGGTTTTTCTATAAAACTGGTGCTCAAATTGTAAAATTGGTGCTCAAATAGATTATTGCCAGACAACTCAGAGCCCTGATGGCCGTCGAACTTAGGCTACGTCCGATGTCGGCATTATTATCATTATTATTATTATCACAAAATTCGTCAAAAAGATTAACGTCGGTCTCGATATAATTTGCGATTAAACCAATTAATACGGACAAATAATGGTGGCCATTTTATTATAACTGTGGGATTATTAATATGATATTATATTACAATGAACTAGTAAAAAATTACATTTGAATATTTTAGATGTAATTAGAGATTAGTTAGAGTTAACTACTAAACGTTGTTTCTACCCTTTCAATGCGATTTTCGATTATAAGAATAAATCATGTGCTAATTGCGAACCAAATTTATTACTATTTTTATCACTTTTGTAATAAGTTATGTGTACCCTGTTTGTTTATTACACAGATAGAAAAACCTAGAGTCATATGGACTGATGATTGGTCCAGGGGGGGGGTGAGAGTGAGAGCTTTCATTTCGTTCATGCTGCTTCTACTTAACACTTCACGAAGAATTGAAACCTCAGACGAGCTAAATCAAATACCTGATAATACCAGCAGTGAAAAAAATCAGTAATTCGTTCCGTACATAAGGGTTGAAACGAGAAGAGTAATAACATAAGTAAACCCAAGTTCTTTTCACATTTCATACCATACGTCAAGGTCCAAGCCTACATCTTCATAGCGTGGTTAAACCATGTCGATCTCTTCGAATGTCCGTTTTTCGTAGTAGAAACTATGTACAATAAATAATAAGTACACAGCTAGTCTAACCCAGTAAGAAAATCGTACCGTGACAGCTGCCGGCATTATGCCGTCATGTACGTCCGCGCCAAGACGACATTATGACGGCACAACTTTTTAGCAACACAACGTGCCCGTACGGTTTCAGCAAATCGTGAGGCCCTGCAACGTGTTGTAACCGTGTCTGCACGCCGTGTTGTCGGAACATTGTGGCGGCACGGAAGCATGTCATGTGCGGACGTACATGACTCCACCGTCACGCCGCGGGCTGCTCTATGCCGCCACCGTGTAGTCTCCCTGCCGTCACATTTCTATCTGGAAAACGTTTGCTTGAGGTCTAACTTACGAATATAGAAAAAATCATTGAGAAACATGATTTCTTTTAAAAATATGATGGTGGCACGTACACACACACACACACGATTCTCGAAAATATATTTACAACAGTGGCCTCAAAAGCTGTTGTCATTTACCATGTGCCTGTCCGTCCACCTCCTCGTGGTGAGAGTCGTACAACGGTTAGTTTCCCTTTTTTTCGAATAATAGAATTGACCGGCTAAGAGATGGAGGGCTTTCTTTTGGTGTTCAACTCGTTATTATTGAGTCTCCCTCATCCACGATCACGAGAAATTCATATTTCCGAATTTGTTATATTTCATTATTTTTCTCTGGCTGATGGGCTCATTTGCGACTCATATGGTCCATTAACTGACTTTTGTTACTCTTAATGAGTAGAACTTTTGAGCTTGTAAAAAAATGTGTCCAAGTTGGGGGGTTATCTTCGCCGAACGTGACCTGGAGAATCACCTAGCGTAGTGGTGACATAATTGTTATACACCCTGTACAGTTGTGCAATTATTGGAGCAATAATAATAACAACAACAACAATAATAAAAATTAAAGAGGATATTGCGGCTCACGCACGCAGGTCCATTGTGCATCCCTCTCCAAAAACTCTCACCCTCTATGATAACTCGCTATCTCTCGCCCAAACTAGCAGTCTAGTTAATAGAAGGGCGGCAACCTCTCTATAGGCTCTAAACTGTGTGCTTTTAGGTGTCTCAGTCTCTGCCCAGCTAGAGCCGGATAGTGACATATGACATGAATGGGCGTCTCTTCATCCCCTTCACAAATCCTGCACATACTATTCTCCTCAATACTCAGTGTGTGCATGTACGTCCCAAGATTGCAGTGTCCCGTCAATATGTCCACCGCTTAATTGTCTAATGTCTTCTCTGCTCTGCCGTATGAGTTGGTCCGTGATTTTTCTGTTCGGCCCGTCAATGAGCGCTTTTATATGTTATTATTGAGGTATATTTGCCGTTAAAAATTTGGTTAATTTACCGTGTGAACGCTTTACCGGAATCCCTTCTGTCGAGGCAGTTTTATTTTTACCAAAACAAGTAATTTTGTGATAGGTTAAAATACGGGTGATATTCAGTTAAATCCATGTATAATTCTGTTATATATTTTTGGATGAAAATGAGCATATCTGTGTTGAAAGCAGTTACGCATAAGTCGTAACTTAAATACCAAGCACATGTGGGTTCAAGATCAGAGTTACTTACAAGGAAGTTTGGTGTCCCCCTCCGATTTTGATGAAACTCACGTATGTTGTAGGGCATCGAAAACTAAAAGACTCGTTTTTTTTTATCGACGGAAAAACATTTCTAAGGGGTGAAATCGTCCTTCAAAGTTAGGATGTCGAGGTGTGATTATGCAGTTTCACCCAGAAGGCGTCAACCGATTTTAATGAAACAAAAACCAAAATACTCCTCATTGACAATAAGGATAAGAAGGACAATAATAAATTCATTTGCAGGGGTGAAACTGCATAATCACCCCTAACTTTGAAGGGCGATTTCACCCCTTAAAAATGTTTTTTCGCCGATAAAAAAAAGACGTGTCTTTTAGTTATTGATGCTCTACAACATACGTGAGTTTCATCAAAATCGGAGAGGGACATCAAACTATCCTTTCTTGTTAATATAAAAACAATTGTTCACCAGTGGACCGCTGTGGTTCATCTACTTTGAAAGGCGGATAGAGAAACCAAGGATTAGTTACTTTTGTACGATATTTAATATTTTTTTCTAATGAGAGTATTGGGATGACGAAGTTGGGATTTTACATACAATTAACAAGTTTGAGTAAGGTTGAGTAAGTTTGTCTTCGCAAGTTTGAGTTTTCTTCTGTATTGAAAAATATTGATAAACAATAAAGTTATTATTGTTTAAACAAAGTGCCGGTGTCGCCGCATGGCCAATCGATGCAGATGGTTCTAGTAACGAGCGTGATATCAAATGACAAATAAAAAATGTACTTTTAATATAATAATAAAACTGTTGTATTGTCTGATACTTTTTTTTTATTTTTGAAAATTACGAATATGCCAAACTGTTGAAAAAAAGTTGCATTTATGTAAACATATAAAAAATCATCTGGTCATACGATAAAAAATGTTATGCTCTGTCTATATTTGAGGTGAATCGGATGAATAAATGTTGACATACGACTTACACCGTTTCATAAAACATGATTTCGAGAAGATCGCAAAAGAAAAAAGAGCAATCAGAGTAGTGTGGGCTATCTGACCCTTCACAAAAATCGTCATAACTCGGTCAATTTTTGGAATTTTTACAAAATCATTGTTGCAGACTTAAGTCAAGACTTTCAGCTATGAAATGATGCGCTTAAAAAATTGATTCTTTGCAATTCCAAGCTTATGCAGACCCCTTATACCTGGCACAAGTCCATGAGCATTATATAATATCACCATGAGCATTATATAATATATACCAGGTGTACAAGTATGAAATGCAGATTTCAGACAACAAACGGTGCACGAATGCAGTTTGTGCTATAAAGATTTGACACTGC
The DNA here is from genome assembly GCA_963942595.1 of Cylloceria caligata. Taxonomy (NCBI): domain Eukaryota; kingdom Metazoa; phylum Arthropoda; class Insecta; order Hymenoptera; family Ichneumonidae; genus Cylloceria; species Cylloceria caligata. The sequence goes on along the minus strand of OZ012706.1, from coordinate 16,511,721 downwards.
GCCATTTTGTTGTGTCATCAACAAGTGTCAGACGCGCACGAGTGATAAATTGGAAAAGTGTGTGCATAGTGTTCAATATGTCGAAATTTATACCGAACAAAGTTTGTTTTCATTTGAAGAAAACGGCTGCTGAATCATACCGATTACTTAGAGAAGCTTATGGTGAATATGCTCCATCTCAAGATACGTGTGCACGATGGTTTCTGCGTTTCACAGTAGTGACTTCGATGTTGCAGACAAAGAACGTGGAAAGCCTCCAAAGAAGACGAAGATGTGGAATTGCAAGCATTGTTGGACGAAGATGATTCGCAAACACAAAACCAACTCGCCGAGCAATTGGGCGTTAGTCAACAAGCTGTTTCCAATCGGCTACGAGAGATGGGAAAGATTCAGAAGACCGGTAGATGGGTACCACATGAGTCTAACGAGAGTCAAATGTCAAGGCGCAAAAACACATGTGACATTTTGCTCGCTCGGTACAAAAGGAAGTCGTTTTTGCATCGTATAGTTACAGTGGATGAAAAGTGGATTTATTTTGAGAATCCCAAGCGTAAAAAATCATGGGTAGACCCAGGCGCACCATCCACATCGACCGCAAGACCGAATCGCTTTGGCAGAAAGACGATGCTCTGTGTTTGTCGGAACCAGAGACGCGTGGTCTATTATGAGCTGTTAAAACCTGGGGAAACGGTTAATACTAAACGTTACCAACAACAATTGGCAACACAAAGTAATTTTCCTTCATGACAATGCTCCATCACATACGGCGAAACCGGTTCGCGACACGTTGGAAGCACTCATCTGGGAAGTTCTACCCCCATGCGGCTTACTCACTAAACTTGACTCCTTCCGATTACCACTTGTTTGCATCGATGGGTCACACACTTGTTGAGCAGCGCTTTGGTTCGTACGAAAATATGAAAAAATGGCTCGATGAATGGTTCGCAGCAAAAGGAGAAGATTTTTACTGGTGTGGTATTCACAAATTGTCCGAAAGATGGGAAAAATGTATAACAAGCGATGGAGCATACTTTGAATAAAGCACTTTTTATAATTCTTCCGAATTTAACATGTTTTTTTAGAAAAAAAATTCGCATTTTATACTTGTACACCTGGTACATTATCATCCTCTGCTTCATGAGCGAGAAAAAATTAGCCCACTTGCCATTCAGCGAAGTTTCGCCAAACTGCAAAGTAATCTACATTGTCTTGTAAATTCAATGCCCGCGTTAAAATTGAGGATACATTTTGTAGCGAATCGGCTAGAGCACGGCTAGCGAGATGTATATTACACTCTATCGGCGCACAATAACTCGTCCATTCCGATACCCGTGTGGACCCCGTACATGTCCCGTACGACGTTCAAATGTATCGACGAATATTTGTAACGTACTGAGTGATGAGAGAAGATAGTTAGTCGCCGTAGAGCCGTCGTACCGAGCACTCTCTTTGATACTAATATACTACATTGTTTTATTATAATATCTTATATGTGCATTATTGTAATCGGCTCAGTCAACTACTCTGAACAAACATCAAAGATTCGAAGGCGAGGGGTTTCGACAAATGGAAATCACGCAATAGAATTTCTTCCAATTAAATAAATATTTGAATTTACGGACGAAAGAGATTCAAGAGTGAATTTGAGGATCCTTCGATGGAATAAATAACGAAACAAGACGAGCGAGCGAGAGGGTTTGAGGGTCGTATTTCTACCGGTTTCCAATACAACCAGTCATCGTTTTCTGCCAATATTCGAGGAGGAACACAGTTCCTGGCTCTTTGGACCATTCGCTCTTTTGAATTCAACGGGCCGTTGGTGGCTTACGGCAATCGGTCAACCGTCGCAGCGAACGAGGCTCCACACATCCCCTGCTCATCTCCTACATCATCGAAGCATTGTCGAATCACGTCAACACTCACCGAAGCTAAGTAAACCATGTTATGTAGAGCGTGTAAAATTCGATCGTAGTATGATATGTAATAGGTCGCGTTAATATTATTTGTACGGTGACAAGCCGGACACTATTGTCATTACCACACTATATGGTAATACCAAGACAGATTTATTTGGAAGTTCGTAGTGAATATGATAAAAGTATGCTCGTTAATCATGTGCTCTCTGTAATATTGTCGTGATATGTGAATTTCTCGCATGTGATGCTAGAAAAGATAATAATAAGAGCCAACGGGTCATGAATGTCAATTATTTCCTAACTGTCTTATTGATGTGATAATTATATTTTGATTCTTTGTCGTTCATACCGACAAACAACAATAATATTGCCGGTAAATTATTGCCGAATTTCTGTTGATATATATATACATATGTAGAGATGAATGGATAATACTGAATCGATTGCATATATTGGTCTCTGACTAGAAGGGATAATACGAGCCCATAATAACCATCCATCAGGTTACGCAGTTCGCAATGTATTTCATTGTCTTTTGTCGTGCAACCCGTAACCAAATAAAAATAATATAATTGAAAGAAATGTATTACATGGAAGACAATAATTGTGTGAAATGATCAATTTGTCGTTGATTGCAATTAAATATCACGTATATAACACGTAAGTCCAAAGTTCGATTCTTTCGAGTATTCATTCCTCTCGGTCCCCAGATTAATATAAAAACAAACACATATATACTAAATCATCGTGAAATAATATTACAATTTATATATTTTAAGTCGCGATCTCATTTTTTATTTTTCGAGCTGAACCGTTGAACCGCTACTTTTCGTATAAAGAAACAGTAAATTTAAATTCGGATGCTGATTTTACGAAATTGTATATTGGTTTTCGTATAGATATACGTTACTTATCGAACTCATACACACGTATATAGCAAATCTCATATGCGTATTGTAAATTTAAAGAACCATTGCGCGAATTATAATAAGTCAACAAGATTGTCTAGTTTCACTGATTGTATATTAATTTCCAATCGTGTGTTTGAAAGCATCTAATTAATCTTTGATTTTAATGAAACCGCGTGGATAAAACTTCAGAAACGATGCTGCTTTATTTTGCAAATCCTGTTACTGAAATTTCAATAACTTGAAGTATACGTTTAGTATGCAAATCTATATTATATTCCGATTCGGATATTGAATTTACTAAATTATATATTCATTTTCATACCCAGATTTATTGAGGATCGAATTAATACTCACGTATTGTAATTTTCAAATCCCGGTCTCGTAAATTTCATATACCATTATAAAATTTACGATAAAAGTATATTAACCCTTTGCACTCCAGCCTAGTAGGGCATAGAGGCTTTAATGTCGCAAATACGGCGACAACGGAGTGCAAAGGGTTAATATTCATTTCATATACCTAACTTGTAAACTTTATACAATTGTTTATAATACATTTACTAATATTTTTATCAGTGTAATTCATATAATTCGAAGATGACGATGAAAAGAAGCCAAATCTCTTCACGAGGCATGAAGGGGGACGCGACGATCCAGATAGAAATGTGCCGACGACGTGCTCCTCGATGTTACGCGTGGTGGCATAACATTATTAAAATAGCATGTAAGTGCAATATGCAATACATACACAACTCTATGTAATATTAATATAACTTTGTTGTCAGTGTAGTTATGTACGTCAGCACATGATGGCTTTCGTGCCGTCATGACAATCCGGCAGCACGTCGTGTCAACACTTTGTCCGCCCGGTTGCATTTCGTTGCAGGGCTTCACGACTTGTTAAAAATGGAATAAAATGTGGGTCTGCCAATTTTCTTTGTTTCCTAGTAACTCATCTATCAAAAAGATTCACCAGATAGAGAGAAATGCACAGGAAAATCTGAAATTTGTATCACATACTCTCAACTACAGTAGACATATACTTTAATTATTTGGTAATGTTCACTTATACCATTCACATAGAGTTTATGTTGTGAGACTCTTTTAATATAAATTCTTATGGCGTATGTGCGAATAAGGTGTTATGCGCCTTTCTAATTCTCGAGAAAATATAGACAAAAATAAATTAAAAGCAAGATATTTCAACAAAGTATAGGTGAATAAAGCAGCATAAAAAAATTAGATTGGTTGTGTACTTAGTTTATAAATACTATTTAATATGGCTGCAGCACTCACATTTGTTGCAGTTGATACATAAGCAGAGATGAGTACTACTCATCTCTGGTAAAAGAACGTCGCTCTATCGCTAACTTATTTTAGCGCTGTACGATAGTGCCTATCACCTCCCGACCCAGCGCCAAGCTATTCGATGAACCTCCAAAAGAATGTCCACAAATAGTGAATGAAAGTCTTCAGAACATTTTAAATTTGATAAACATCTGTTGTAATTGAAACCTTGTGAAATGTCTGTCCCTACTTGAATGGATGTTTGGATTCAATATGCAAAGCAGTTTGTGTTTATAGCAAGCTCTTTATTTGAATACGGGTAATTTCTCTTACAAATATTACGACATTGATTAAATAAATATGCAGAAAATAGAAGTAATTATCGAAATCTCTGGGCCGTATTTTATTGTATTTCTAAAAGTACATTTTAGCGTCTGGAATTTACGTACAGCTCAAATAAACGTGCAAACGCGTGGCATATCTCGCTTTGGTCGACGATCGCCACTCTGAAAAATACGTCAATCTTGCTGGAATTATTGTGTAATGAGGTGGTCGTCTACCAAGTTCGAAACATTAGCTAGCGGTGTTGCCTCCGACCTGGATGCTCTCAGCTCTGTCTCTTTATCGGGAGATCGCTGAACAATTAGTTGCATAGTTTTCCAATTGTTTCAAAATTATATGCAATTCACGGATTCAAATTCAGTTTGGCCGCTTCCTGTCGAATTACGGAGATCAGCTCCTGATTTATTAAAAATATAAATCGCAATCCGGCGATCTGAAACGGAAAAACAAAAAACACCGAATATTAAGACAATATTTCACAATATTTAAAAAGCGTCTGCTAAGTAAAACCTTGTATATTGATTCCTCATTATTTTCTACCTTTCACAAAGCCACTTCTATGAGGAAGCTTTAGAAAAGATCTAAAAGAAACTAAGCGAACGTAGCTTTTTGCTAGGTAATTCTACACGACGTTCTCGTTTTTTATCCGACAGATCAACCACGGTGGAGAAATTCGGGATCGCAACAGTTTTTCTATCTTTCTTGCACCCATACATGTTCCACATCACTTTAAGGGGAGTCGAAACCTCCATACTTACACAGATGTGCTGCTTCTCTTTTACTCCGCCGTAAGCGCCATACTAGCTCGTCTCTTTCGCACTCATGGCTGGAGTTAGAGGTTTCACCTCCCCTTAAGCGGACGTGAAATCTACTCAATTGGTAATAAAAACTGTAAATAATAGCATTTAAATACTGTACACACTTTACTATTTTCCGAAATATCAATCGTCTCTGAATGCCGTTGTATGGAACTCATATGACACGTAGTACAAGTTTCGACTGCCGTTAAGGTGAGGCGAAACATGCACCGCGTGACAAATGCGTACGAGAGAGATAGCTGCTAATTTTCCAAACCATGCCATTTAGAGACTATTAATGATTTAGAAAAAAAAAACTTTTACATAATGCACATTACAACTGGCTATTGTTTAAAACTCGTTTTTTCCCCGAAATGTCTACGGTATATAAAATCCATGGATTACAGTTTGCATTACCGACTGAGTAGGTTTTGCCTACTGACACAGATGTGTTGCTTCTCTTTCACTCCGTCGTGAGCGCCATGCTAGCCTCTCTCTTTTGCATTCATAGGTGATGTACAGAGGTTTTGCCTCGCCTTAAGGTGATGTGCTATCTCTCGGTCGGTAACAAAAAATCTAATGCAAATTTCTCTATTACGATTGATCTTTCGAATAAAAGAGAACAGTGAATTGCGTCTTACAATTGTACAGTTGACCGTTCTCTTTTTTTATTCGAAAGATCAATCATAGCGGGAAAATTCGTGAACCTCTCGAGTGATAAGCGTAGAATTGTTAAAATTGAAAAAAAAAAGTATATTAATTATTTATCCGCAGTAATCTGTAATGGATAAATCCTTTTTTACAATGATTTAGAGCACAAAATGAAAAAAAACGCCGTTTGTCACCCGGTAGCAAGTACATAAACATACACAATATACCCATTTCGATTGCGATTTAGAAACGCAGAACTACCTAAACTATGTACGGGAACTATTGTTGATAATCTGGAAAAATAAATCCGCGAAACACCGATAGTTCAACCGTAAGAAGGGGATGCAAAATATCCATGAATGCGGAAGAGATCGAACTAGTATAGTTTCGCTTCACCTGAATTCTGCGAGAGGCGCTGGTAGTAATTCATATAGCTCTCTCACACACCAGTAAATCGAAATGCTATTGTTTACAGTTTTAGTTACCCACTGAGTAGGTTTCACCTCCTTATTTTTACCTAACTTATCATTCTGCAGTTCACCATTCTCATTTTTTATTCAAAGTATCAATCGTGGCGGAGAAATCCGCGATGGGAAAATTCGGTTATCTCTCTCGCACGTATGGCGATCTGAGAGAGAAAGCTGGCAAGTAGCTCATCATCTTACGGCAATGTAAACACCTTGCCCGCGCCCCTCGAAGGCCCAGTCGGTATCAAAAACTGTTGACCTTTTTTTTTTCAAGGGTGCAGGATGTTTCTTGACAAAAGCAAATTAGGTTAATATTCGTAACGAATGAATGAAGAGATACTTAACTTGGTACTATCCAAAAACCTCCAGCATTCTTGAAAAAATAGGTCAACAGTGTTTTATATCAAGTTCGGTATGTCACATAACCTTAATGATATTTGGGCCAAATATGCAGGAGGAGAACGGAATTGTGGCTGTGCAGAACGCGTTAGTCAGTGTGCGCGAGAGAAGCGCCCGACGTGTGACTGTGCTATAAAGAAATAGTCACTAAAAGTCATTCGTTTGCTCGACGAATCTGAAAGCCTAAACAGTTGATTGTTGGACACGAGCCGTCTCAAAGTATCTCTTCCGATCTGTTAGTTACATATTCGGATCGAACAGAAATTGACTAGAGGTTTACATTTTGCGGGAAACAAAGCTTTCTTTACGAGGAGGTAATAAATAATGGTTTTACCTCTATAACGCTGTTGTTATTTAATTTCATCTTGTTGCCCGCGAGTATCGGTCTGCTATCAACGAATATTGGTCGTTTGCCTTCGGAGGAGAGAAAGAAATCACCGTTGTTTCTCAGTCTGATGATTCCTTGGCGTCGCGAAACCTTCCACGCTGGACCTTCTAAAGTCAAGTCCACATCGACGTTGTGATCCTTTGTCGATCGACCCACGGTGATCTTTAGATTTAGAAAATGGATTCAGTAAAAATTTAACTAACGTAATCGAATTGTCATTAGAACAACCAAATGGTTTTTAATATTATTCAAATTTTCACGAAGCTTAGTAGTCAGGAAAAGTTTAAATCACCTCTCGCGATCTCATGAGGTAACGAACGAGCCTTCCTCTTAGTATCGCAAGCGTTTGATTGTCAAACTCCGGTGGATTTGCCCCGGTTACACTGTCGACGAGTACTTGCCACCTTCCTAATTCGTTCTCGATAACCCGTATCTCCTTTTTATTCTTGCGATCCAGCATCGCGAGTTCCGCGTCAACAGCCTCGTCCTTTTGTTCAGTTAGCTCGGCATCGTTGAGCATATCCTCGGCGTCGGAAAAATTAAGAACATGGTCGCCCCTCGGCAGAGCCTGAACAGTCTGATCCGGTAGCAAGTGGTACTGTTTCATAAGTTGCCAGTGAGCGAGAAGAGCCTTTGCTGTTCTTGCTGGATAAAACGTCTGTGCGTTCATTTCCAGGAGCTTTTGGAAATTTTCCAATGTCGGTTGCGACGTCTGCAACAGTAGAAAAAAAATGTTTAACATAGAGTTTGAGAAAATTTTATCAATTACGTCTCCGTTCGTACACGTGGGGCTTTTTCGACAGGGATTCGTGTACTGATCGGTAACGCACCGATTTTACCGTGCCAAGTAAATCCTCTTCAGCTTTGCTGTACAAAGTTCGCGCCTGGACACTGGCTATCAACTCGGGATGCAAGTTTCGCATCGCTTGAACAGCGACTCGAGACACCGCGCTGTCGTAGAGCAGCGCGTACCATCTTTGTTGAATTTCTTGGAGAGTGAATCGGCAAGAAAACTTTGTACCTCTGTGTACCTGTAAGAAAAAAACGTTTAATAAAAGAAAATGACAAAAATCAAACAGTGAACTTGATTATTCGTTATGTGCGGAGAACCAAGTGTCGCCGCGGTCGTCATAATTCGGCGAATTTTGTTGGAGTAGCAACATATTTTTACATAAGGTGATATAAACCCAAATATATTCGGATTTATTTTATAGAACGAATGCTAATGTTTGTACTCTGTACACTTTCGTAAAATAAATTAAAACATAACTGCGTAGATGAAAAAAAAGTTGTATTTCAAAGTAGTTTAAATGTATTTTTTGCTACTTTTGTTTTTCACTTAAGATTAATTTGTCGAAGAGAAGATTCTTTGCAATGAGCGTTATCATACAAACGGGGTTTGAATTCATCAGAAAACTGAAATGCACATACATCGCCACAACTCATACCATCAATACTTAACATCGGTCACAATATTGCATTAATTTGTTTTTCGTATTTGACATATACATATTTTTCGCTATTCAACTTTTCAGTTAGCTTTTGGAAACGCATAAAATTTACTTTCCAAAGTGGATGCAATAATTTAGCACAACGATGCACATAAAGTATCATTATTATCCCTCTAGCAAAAAATGCAAATTCCAGTCGCCATGTGTGTTTTAAGGCCTATTCAGTCACTACAGAATGACATTAAACATAGCGAATGAAACTAATATTCTGATTTGTGTAATTATTAATATATCCTATTCCGTTTCTACTCTTTGCAAATACACCAAAGTAGTTTCACAGACCTAGCTCTAGGAAGAACCAAAACAGTTTCAGAGTAAAAGTAAACATTTCATTACCATTCTCAAATCATTTGTTTGTTGTACTCCAGTAATAAGTGCCAAATCATCTGTAGGTTTCCATCTCCCGAGATCCTTGGTGGCATTAATAGAGTGTGCATGATTTTTATTCTTTTTATTCTTCCTGCCACTGCCATTGGATCCACCAGGCCTACTGTGCCTTTTGTTGACTCGTTCGGGCTGAGTAATTGTCGCTGGTACAGGTACTGGACTAGGCAAATTTTGAGGTGGCAGCGCATCTAAAGATCCTGTAGAAACGGATACCGTACGAGACCGTGAACTTGATTTTCCACTGGTGGTAGGAGGCTGTAGATTAAAAGTCGTTTCCACAAGTTCATCGTCGAACTTTCTACGCTTTATGGTCCTGGAAGAGCTGTACGATCAATGAGAACGGTGAGAATCATGTTTACAAAAATCAATGACAAAGGACACTTGCCTACGTCGTTTTGTGCCTAAAACATCCAGCGAGGACTCTATTGGAATGTTGAGAAATCCATCGCTTCCATGCGAAATATTTCCAGGATTCATGTTCGACGATGACGAAATATCCATTGCTGAACGCTCTTACAGGTTAGCTGACTTTAATTCCGAACTAGTCGAAATGGTTTTGAGGTTATGCACAAGAACAGACGAACATTTGACAGCGCAACTTTCGCGGAAAATGAGATCAACATTGAAATAAAAAAAAAGAAAGTAAATGAAACAACTGAAGAACGTCACGGAATCACTACCGAATTTTCATTATTGCCTACGTGATCAATTATGCGAAACACTGATTAATAACGGACGAGCATCACGAGAGTCTGAAAAGAATTTCAATCATTTTTTGTTTATAGAAAATTCGAGTTATCGTGATAACGAAGATTTTCAAATTAGACGCAATTGTTTTTGTTTTGTGTCGATAAATAATTCGACAAAGTCAACACAGAATTGTAATCCGAAGTGCGTGAATTTTGTTGGAGAAGAGGAACTAAGTTTATAAAATTGCGAAGCTCGAATGGAGGGGGTAGATACGTAATTACCAGCTATTGCCAGAGTATTGCGTCATGAAACAGCATAATTTACACGAAATAAAATTGTAGCAGCGTCATATATCATCAATTGGAGCTGTAATTATGAAATAGAGTAATTGTAATGCATCTGCACCTCGGTCTGCAGTGCACATAGTTCATTCATAGCTTTCATTAGTTCATCATTCAGCTCCCAGAATGCGCTTCGAGACTTCCGTGGTCCAGCGGCGCGTTAAACAACATTCATATTAAATAGGCATGAGAATCGCATAATTTAAATATAAGCAACAAGTAATAATTAGATAAATCGTTTATCAGAGTTTCCTCAATGCTAAAAATAGATAAATAATTGCATAAAGTTGTCCGAACAATAATACGATAAAGAAAAAGCGACATTGGTACCGTGATGAGATCTGTTAACGGGTGATACGAAAGATGCCGATAATCTCCGAGTTTCGCCGACTGGTTATCCGCAGGCACAAAATGGCGGCTTTGGTAAAGTTTTCGCCGCCCGTGTGAAAGGTATCCGCGTTGTTTTGACGCCCGTGATAGTTATAAACCGGTAGCCGGGAGAACGGCCGCACGACGAGAGTCCCGTCGCGAGCTCGGTCGTTCACAGTCGTGGTGTCAAGTGTGTTTAACTGTATTAATTCGGTGCGCGAAAAGTTTGGGCGGCCCGATGCGGGTCGCGAGCTGTACCCCGAGCTCAAATGATGACTTCGATGCTGCCCAGCTTTAACCCGCCGATAGTTAAGCGGTTGCTGGGTTGGAAGAAAGCTGAGGGTGAGGACAAATGGAGCGAGAAGGCTGTTAAGAGCCTCGTGAAGAAGCTCAAGAAATCGGCTGGTCTCGAGGAACTCGAGAAGGCCATCACGACACAGAGCTGCAACACCAAGTGCATTACCATACCAAGGTACGCGTGTGTTTTTCTCTCGCATTCATATTTATTCATTGCATTTTTCATATGTTCGTAAAAATTAATTTCGAACGTTTTTTTTGCATTAATATTACGATAAGATATCGCCAAGATCATCGCGTGCTCGATAAATTGTTTTATTTCCATCGTCGATCTCTGCTGCATGATATTTAACGAGTTACGTGTGTCGGCATTGTACGACAGCGTAGTCTCGTCCGTGCACGCGCTATTCTTCGCGAATCGAAAGGGGTAAAGAGGGGAAAGGAAGGAAAGAAAGATATAAAGACAGCGATCGCAAATATCTCGTCTCTCGAGTACGCTTGGCACCCGAGCAACGAAAATGCACGCGTACTGTCATTAACGATCTGCAAACCATTGTACGTGCGTGTATATTCAAACACGTCATTGTGGTTTTCGGAAGAGCGCACAAAACTATCGTTTCGGCAGTGCATCTGACTCTCATTTCACCGGTGCACCATTCAGCGTTTGGACGTAAATGCTTTTTCGCTCGAATCTTAATTTATGTTTGACTTTTGGACCAAGAACGTCAGCGAGCGATTTACCAACTCATCCTCTCTCTCTCTCTCTCTCGCTCTCGCTCTGTATGTGTGTGCAAGTGTGTGATACTTGGTCTAAACAACAAGCGCAGCTCGATGTTCGTACAATTACGTCTTTGTCGGTACAATATGCATGCGCAGATAGTTGTGTGCGCAAGCGGAGCGCACTTGCCAAACTTCGATTAGAGTAGATCCGGCACGGTCCCTCTGGGAGTCGCAACGACGTGTCCCGGTACGCTTGGCATATATATAACTATATGACACAAATACAAAGGGAGAGAAACAGAGTTACAAGATAAACAGTAGCGACGAGAAGTACCTGCACGGTATACGGTGCACGTACCGCCAATTGCATCTACTAATGTCACTCAAATTGCATTCACGGTAATCAAATAAAACCAAATAATTCGCAGCGCATTTAGTCGCCTTTGTCGTTGCGCATATGGTTTCGTGCCTTCTAACCTCACATTTTTGTAAACCGAGACAATATTTTAGTTTTTTTTATCTTTCATTATTTAAACCTTAATGAATACGTATATACTTTTATCGCAAATTTTCTGTACAACCAATTTAAGTTCTACGACGCACGTTCATTGGTGTCGCTAGCGAATTTGGCTAGGAACCAAATTTTAAATCTGTGGTCGCTTGTTTTTTAATTTATTAAAAGTTTACCGATAAATGTGGAATTTCGATGGCGAGACGAGGTTCGTACAACCTCCCGTCGTGTGTCTTGAAAAGTTAACAACAAAGATAATACATTGTACATATGTACATAAAAATTTCTACCGATTGACCCAATACTGCTTTCAATTAAAACATTTAACTGAACTTTTTACAAATCCTGCTCGGAAAATAAATATTGTGTTTGTAAAAAATACGTTTTTATTCCTTTGTACCCACAAGCTCGTTAAAATTAGTTTGCGACAACTAATAGATTTATTGCAAAATCCACTGCGAATAGTTACTTTAATTATTGTGTAATTAGTTCTCGCGAGATAGTAAGTGCGACACAAACTACCATTCGCATGGTTGTAACAACCAATGGATTAGATAAAGTTTGCTATCATAGTTGGTTATTGCAACTGATAGGTAATCTATTAACGAAACTTGGTTCGTGCAACCAATTTTTTTTTTGCTCGTTATTAAATCCAGTTGTAAGAGAATTAGTATAATCTATTTATTATCACACTTATATTGTCATACATCCAACCAATTCTTTTTTCTGTATACGCCAAACGCTAAGTGGTCTTCGGCAATTTACTTTTTAACACGTTTTAGGTTAATTAGTCATTTTTTAAAATCTCGTAGAACGTCACATAACCTAACAGTGCTTGTTAATTCCTTGAGTATTACTGACGCATATATACAAAGACAAATATATGCGTGAATATCGATATATCGACAATGAAGGGATTAAGTTAGTGTTTGTGTTAATGGACATAGCGGAGAATCGTATGAATATTTGATACATTGATTCTTGAGGACCATTTATTGCATCTTTACATTTAAAATGTACCTTAACGACCATTTCAGCGAGAAATCTTATGTTGAAAATCGCAATTTTAGTACAACGAGTATATACAGAACGTCATATCCGCCTCGAGACTAACTGATTATTCATATACTATAAACAAAAAATTTTTATTTTAAAAATTACCGAGCACTAAAAACTATGATAATCAGGACTTTAACTTTAAAAAGTTTTCATATGAAAATAAATCTAAAAAGGATTAAAAACCTCCGATTTCATTGTAATTAACTTCATATTTAAATTAGAATGATTCATTTACTGCTGTCGTTACAGACGGGAGACGCCTTCTTCTGCGTTAGAAAACGTCCATATCGTATATAATATTTCTTTTAAATTAGAGTTCAGACGCAAGCATGTTTCTTGATATGTAAAAGACGATTGCAACGTTCAGGGGACGTCCCTGACTAGTGACAGTGGTAAATGAATTATTGTAATTTAAACATGAAGTTAACTAAAATGACATGGGAATTTATTTAATTCTTTTTCGACATATTTTCATACGAACACTTTTTAGAGTTACAGTCCTGTTTATTATAGTTTTTTGCAGTCGGGAGTTTTTAAAATAAAAATTATTTTTTAAATGTCATACTTTTAAAAGTTAGTTCAATGTGACTTTCTACAGCATTTTTATAATTGCTATATATTTCTATGGTTCCTTAATTTTTTAAAACTAAAGCAGCTAAATAAATTTTAATCATTTAATTTACTTAATCGTTCAATCATATTTGTACTTTTGTATTTAGAATTAAAGCATCTATGGTCATTAGAAAAGTATAAAGTGGTCATCATTTTAAATAATTTATCTTTATTTTTATCACTCATAAAACTTTTACTCACTCACTCACTTTTTATCATTTTTGCACTCTTATGTTTAGAATTAAATCAACAAACGCAATTAGAAAATTGCGTTGCGTTTTCATTAATTTCTAGAATCCCACGTGCTCTTTCTCCCACTCCAGCCCAAGCATTCTGAAGTTAGGTACAGATAAACGAGTATAGTAGGAATGACGGTCATTTTTTTGGCATTTGGATAAATATAATGGTGCTTGTCAAAGATTTTTTAAAACGCTTCTTTCTGAAATTTCACCTAATATATACAATCTAGGACAAAAAATAAGGTTACGATGCACAGAATCTGTTAAAACATCTTTACCCGATTCGGAGAACATTGGGCACGAAAAACTGGCATATTCGCTCCATGCCAGTGAAAGGCATACTCCCTTCTTTCTGCCCTACGAGCAGTCGGGAGTGAAAATAATAGTGAATTACAGAATCAAATACTCAACTAAATCAATGAAAAAATTATGATAAATGGATGTTTGAAAGAGATTTTTTGAGCTTTTGTAAACAAAATAGCGATGCGTAAGTTACGTGTTGGGTATAACCTGTCTTTTCATCGTCATCAAGTATAATGACTTGAATTCGGGATTCTATATTCATTGTAGGATCGTAAGTAAATATTTTTGATATTATACTATATTGATGCAGTTTCTTTTTAACTTGACATAAAAATGGTAATTCGCTTAACTTATCTGACGCAAGGATTACCTTAAGGTTATGTGACATCCCACGATCGTTATTTAGAACTGTATATCTATTTTTTCAAGGGTGCAGGAGATTTCTGGATAAAAGGAAACTAGGTATCTCTTCATACATTCGTTACGAACATTATTTTGCTTTCGTTTAGAAACATTCTAAGCCCTTGATAAAAAAATAGTTGACAGTTTTAGATACGAACTGACCCTGGGATGGGAGCGGAGGAGGGATTATCACATTGCCTTAAGGCAAAATGAAACATGTATTTCGCTTCTTTTTGAAGTGCCATCTAGTTATATCTCTCTCGCAGACATATGTGTTCCACATCATCTTAAGGCGAACGGAAAAACTCACTCCGCTCAATCGGCGTGGAAGAGAGATAGCAACATGGGGGTCGCGTGAGTGAGTGAGTGAGTGAGTGAGAGAGAGAGAGAGAGAGAGAGAGAGAGAGAGAGAGAGAGAGCACAGGTATCACGTGGTACAAAGTGGAGTGAGTCTTTCGCCTTACCTTAAAGGAAGACTCAAGTCCACAAATCCTTCAGTGTGAGAGAGGCACCGCTAACAAATTCTAACACATTTTTCTCGGATTCAGCTTGTATATGACAAATCTCGAATTTGGGAAATAACTTCGTCCCGTACTCACGCAATGAGTGTTATTTAATATATTTAATATGAACACGGGTCAGAGTCTACTAAAATCAGGGTTCGAGAAAAAATGTGTTGAAAGTTTTGAGGCGTAACACTCACTCTACGACATCTAACTTTCGGATTACACTTTCTCGTTCTACACTGAACAGAATGAAATAAAATTTGGTCAGTAGACTGCAAGAACGTGAACCTCCCGGGTGACAAGCGTAGAATTGTTAAAATTGAACAAAATACAGATTAATTATCCGCAGTTATTTGTAATGGAAAAATCACTTTTTACAATGATTCAGGGCACAAAATGAAAAAAACGTCGTTTGTCATCCGGAAGTCTGTAAGATTTATATTCACATTATTATGTTCAGAAGTGGTTATTATTTATAAGTACAAGTTAAGCATATCTGAATTGAACAAATTTTTCTTTAGTCGCACATAAGGGTTGTAATTAATATTGACTCGCCGCAATTACTCTTGCTTTACATGATGTCAAAGTCTATCTTATATAAATATACATGGTTTCTGGTTATTTTCCTTGACATAAATACTTTTTAAAACTTATCTGAGATTTAGATGTTGACAAGTCGATGGCTCTTTCTTTTCGACTCTGGGGATTGTTGAACCGTCCAGGATTCCTCGTTTCTCATAATGCAAGAAATAGTAAGAATATCGAATACAGCCAAGGGTGTCCACATATGACTTTTGTCGATCCAAGAGCTCAACGTCGTCGATATAGAAAGTGTCGGATAAAGATTGGGTCAATTGAGCTCGGCGTCCCCAGAGAGAAAGAGAACGAAAGCCTCTAGGCTCGTCTTACCTAACTTATTTTATCTACGAGCATGCGCCTTCCTTTCGTTCGCACGGCGCACGTCTCCCCCCTACTCACATCGATCCTGGATCCTACTTACTCAGCTCCTTACATTTAAAAGTTCGCTTACAAGTCAGAACAAAAACGCACACGGTACATCGATTCGGATGGCGATTTAGAAACAAAAAAAGTACCTGAACTGTGCACGGGAACGATTGTTGATAATCTGGAAAAATAAATCCGCGAGACATGGCCGATAGCTCAGGTGTACGAAGGAGAGGCGAAGTATTCATGAGTGCAAAAGAGATAGAACCAGTATAGTTTCGTCTCACCTGAATTCCGCAAGAGGCGCTGGTAGCAATTCATGTAGCTGTCTCTCTATCACACACCAATAGAGTGAAATGCTATTATTTACACTTTTAGTTATCCACTGAGTAGGTTTCATCTCCCCTTAAAGAGTTATATAAAATTGAATAAAATATTATTATTCACATATCATGCAAATCAATTCCGACGTAAATCAAGATTCACGTTTATGTAATTATTAATTATTACACTCGAGTCCTTGATCGAAATGGGCACAACTATGTGCACACTGCACTTTGTCAAGTAACAACGCGTAATACTGGTACATCGGTAAATTGTTGTACCATGTAAGTTTTGCATGTATCGTCGAAGCTGCCGCTCTAGAAGCCTTGCGCGTACTTACAATGTAGTGTGTAACTAAGTACGTTGAATATAATATCCGATAGCTGCAGCGCTATGTAACGATATGTAAAGACACTCCATATATACGCGAGCTTTCAGTGTATAATGCAATGGAACAGCAACGTTGGCTGCGAAGGACGTTGCTGTAACTTCCTATGAACTATATCGTTCCATTAAGCTACCGTTCCATAAACGATGATCGGAGTTTAAACTCTGGTTATCCTATGTTAAAATTAGGTAAAAGAAATTGAACCAGGTTTTAAGCCCCGTTTATAGAACCGGCCCTAAAAGTGGTATTAGTACGAGCGCACGAGCTACGCGCCGGCTTCGATTCATATTATTTTTTTTATTATACAGTCCCTATTTTCTATTGCGTGGTCTTGTGTAGTTTGTTAGGTTAGATTACTCATTTCCGATTTTGGAATTTCGAGCGACCAATCAACAATAAGTCTGTTCGTTTTTACGGATGTCCAGAGTCCTGAGATGTCCCGAGTGCCGAGAGATTCTATTCTTTTATCCATAAGTACTTACAATTACAATCTCTAATGGATCTGTCTGTCACCAGCGGCCAGATACGGCAGGAGTTAGACGTGCGATCGAAACAGAACTAATATTTCGTACGCACGTGGCGACTGATCAATTACGTTCTATTCCCATGCCATATCTCTCGTACCCCTTCATGTGTCCTCTACGTGCTACTGTTTATTGATCGTAACCAGAGCTCTACGTGTAAACTCAACCAATTTTAAGCACTTCTAACTCTACTACCTGCTCAAATATGCTTGACGCATATTTGCCAAGATTTTAAAATAAATCTATCTCAAAGACACGTGGAGTTGGAAAAAAAAAATTATATTCTTGTTCTAGGAGTGTTAAATGTCGGCAAATCGTATTGTACGATTTTGTAAAGTTTTAAGTTCGTGGTACTTTGCATAGTTTATTATGCCGGGAAATTGCCGTTGGGTCGTTGCGTAAGTCTCGAGTTATCGACTTGACGAGCTACGCGTG
Organism: Cylloceria caligata; assembly: GCA_963942595.1. Taxonomy (NCBI): domain Eukaryota; kingdom Metazoa; phylum Arthropoda; class Insecta; order Hymenoptera; family Ichneumonidae; genus Cylloceria; species Cylloceria caligata. The sequence continues at coordinate 16,494,000 of OZ012706.1, read as the reverse complement.
AATCGCAGTATTATTCGTCTCGAAATGTACCTACGCTAAATTCGCGAGAACTTCTCGGTGTAGATATTAATTGTTATTTAAATGAAAACATTGCACATTGCTTCTTTATTAATTTCCATTTTTACATAGCCACCTCAATGACGAACTATGTTTATCGTTTATGGCTTCCTCGTAGATAAAATTTGGTGAAAAAATGATAATTGAAAATAAAAAAATGTAATTAATACATTTTTAACGCTTTTAACCAAATTCTATCCCAGTTTTAGTCTCAGTTATTTCATATTATTAATTATATTTCGTATAATATACTAAAAAATTTTAATCGTCATAAAATTTGAATTGCTAAATCGATCGTTGACAAATTCAATATCAAATATTGTTTGTTAATGTTCCATTTGTGGGTGAAAAATTGCACATTTATAGGGTGAAATTTACGTGCGCGTTTGCAGACATTTTTCAAAAACTTATTTTTCCCAGAAAATCCAATTGAACTCTTGATTCAATTTTGCGGTATCATAACACACATATCCATTTGGACATTTTAAAAAACAATCTTTTGTACGTTTTAGACCATTTTGAGTATCCTGACATGAAATTCTTGACAAACCTTTTTCTTTTTTATCAAAACAATGCTTCATCTATGATGAAGGACAAACACGCAATGGTAGTACAATGCTCAATTTAATTTTATGGAGGATTAAGTATTAAATACTAAATATCTGGCCATGAGATTCTCTACTAATCCGGTTCGCTGTGTATATTTCTTCCATCATTATTATTTTATTCTGTATATACGATTATATTATTATTCTTATTATTCTTATTATTATTATTATTATTATTATTATTATTATTATTATTATTATTATTATTATTATTATTATTATTATTATATACGCCTATATAACATATATAGAAGCATATCGCTCGTTTATCGCGACGAGAGTCCGCAGGATACACTGGAAGCATATCAGAGGTGGCAATGGAACGCGATATCGCAAAAGACAAACTTTCTTATTCACCGCGTCTAGAAATATATGAAAAAACAAAAAAAAACAAAAGAAAGAAGCTTTGCACCTCTCACGAGTCACAAGAACAAGAAGAGTAGTTTGTTCGTGCTTTTTGCAATACACGCGACCGTGATTCCGCAATGAGTAGAACGCGCAAGGTATGATTGTGTCTATATTGTGTCAATTTTTGTGTACAACTTTGCCTGTTTGTTTCGTGACGCTTTAAATATTTTATCTTTAGATATATAGCTCAAAAACAGAAGAGAAAGAATATTAACGAGAAAATATTGCGCTTAGTAGTACTACATATATATAGATAATTCTCTACAACATTCGATACGCATAATTTATGATGTTGGCAGAGAGAATTTTAGTGAATTTCCTCATACCAGAGCGTCGCGACACTAGCCTGACCTACCTTGATGTTGAGACGCTTATACCGAAGCATGATGGTTCACGTACGAACATACTGGTGCGTGCAAATGCACCAGACTCTTCGTCGAGTTATACTCACGACTGCTCAATTCCATTTATCATTATTCCCCATTGACCGATTGAGAAAGACGAGAATACACTCGACGGGAATTGCAAATACAAATATTACACGTACACCAGTAGTAAGAATGGCAGACAGAGATTGATAGAGCTTGGAGATAAAAAAAAACTATTTTTGTCCGACTAATAATGTGTACACTTTTAGACAAAAACGAGTGTGTAACAGTGTATATCAATTTACCACTTAGGTACACGCAGTGAGCTGCTTTCGATGTACAGCATGCGGGTGCATTGAAATGCCCACGGGTGTTAGAGTGAGAGATGCAGAGATGGAAGGCTCGGTTGGCGTAATAAATTATAGCCCGAACGCGACCTACCCCACTGTCAGGGTAGTGGGGCTCTCTGCGCTAGCAGTGGGGATTCTCCCCTCTTTCAATATATAGAATGCCCGCACTATGTATATGTATGATACGGTATAACAACATGGAGGTTGGCAAGGAGTTTAGGGACCTCGTGTCCCGTTTACAGGATCTCACGCAGCCATGCATCAGATCATATGTATATATATATGTACAGATCACTGTATATAACACAACTAGATGGATATTATAGTGGTCATATCGCAAATTAGGGATTATTGAAATACCTGAGTTTCCAATGTCGTATTATGAATATGCAGATTGCAAGAGTAATGCGGATTAAGGAAATACACCGAGAGAAAAAGTTTCATTGATTCAAAGATATTTCATTGAAATCTTGGCGTATAAAACTTTTATTTGCCGTCAATGAAATAATATATTTCAGTTAATTCTATCTTTTATTTAATTGATCGCAAATTGTATTACTTGCGGTGGCATTCGATCAATGAAAATTGTATCGAAGCCTACTAATCACTTTTATTCACTTCAATGAAACTTTTATTTGTTGCTCAGTCTCATAACGATAGTAGGATGCATTTCGTTCAAATCTTACATTTTAAAACTCTCGAGCGAATCTCACCACATTCCGTAGTGCATGGTGTAACATATCGGGCACTTTCACTTGGAATACTTGTTCTTACTTTATTTTACTTTAAAGAAGTTAAGGTTAAGGTGTAGTAACGCATGATGCGTGCGACACACACACAAAAGCAAATAAATAAACAAACAAATACTATAATGGTACTTTTGCGTCAAAGAATACATGCGTTTCGCATATCGCGGCACTTTTTTATGTGTCTATAAATACGTCGTGATGCTCATCTATGATTACATTATAGGTTATGTTTTAGTTTTGCATGCTTGCTATTCGAGGAAAGATTCGAGGATCTGTTTAGTGTTAATTTATTATTAAATAGCTTCGAATGTAATAACGTATTCGCGGATACCAGCCTTCTTGAAAAACTTCTCCATTTGGGTAACAATCTAACAATCGGCGTTTCGTCTGTTTTGCGCTCTTGATGTAGCATTATTAGAAAAAACAAATCACGTCTCCCGTCAAGCGGTGGCTCGCACGATGCCGTCAAATAAATCTCTTTGAAACGGTGATTTCAAATATATTATTCATTTGAATAAAATAAATTGTTTCTTTAGTAAGGACTATCAAATAAGTGTTTACTCGAAGGCAATGAAATATCCTCATCGTGGTTCAAATGCGTCATATCATTGTAGTCAAGTGATTATTTTAATTGAATCAAATACATATTTAGTTGATTCGATTGAAAGAAATTTTAATTTGCCGATTTATATGAATCAATGAAATCTTTTCACTCGGTGTAACAATTTTGTGTATTTTTGTAACAAATATATTATGACATTGGAAAACGTTTAGGATTTTTATATATACGATTATGCATGATTTAAATATCTGATGGATTTGTTCTAAGAAAATTTTGATTTTTTTTAAAGCAGAACAACATAAATACACCAACTGCTTCAAATTTTAAGTTATCGAACTTAAATTTCCTACACATTTGTAGTTATCATCAAGATTTGTCTGTATTGAGTTTGTCTAGAATTAAAAATGGGTATAAGGAATGACAAAAATTTGTAATTTTTGAAAAATGTTTCACTGGTAAACTTTCACAAACTTCAAGCTGATAAAATAACGTATAAATTATTTAAAGAAGCATGCAAATTAGAACCTTGTATATTGCTTCTTTATTATTTTCCTCCTTTAACAAAGCTTCATGTATGTCGAAAAGTCTAAATTGACCAACATACTTCCTTATAGAGATTTTACGTTGTTTTTACTTTTTTTTTTTTTTTTACGTCTTCTGTAACGATGCCTGCCTTGCATATACGTAGACGATTCAAATGAAAGGAATATTTAGGTAATATCAGCGCAGTGGTTCACGCTCTTACTCAGTATCAGAACAATCCGGGTTCGATCTACGATGATCACCATATATTTTCTCTCTTCTATACTTCGACCGGCCATCGTCACGACCTTTCTACACACTTTCCGGAATTCTCCGACCGGTCGTTTCACAGAATTTTCAAAGTTTCATCTCAAATTCAACTCTAAGTAACTCAGTTTCTATTTTGTTGGTTGTTTTTTATAACTAGAGAACATTTTTCTGCATCGATTTAAGAAGGTAAATCGCTTCACACTAAAGTCCAATCAGAGCAAAATTTTTAGAAGCATTTTTACAAATTTTGTTGGTTCAATGAACTGTTCCGAAGGGTTGCTTGCGCACTAGAGTGTGTTCTTAATATATAAATATATTCACAACCACGATTAGAAAAGAAAATCGATTGATATATACTAATGTTCGACGAAATGATTTTTTGTCCAGTTTTTTTAGAAGAATAAATAAAAATATTAGACCGATTATGACAAGTAATAACTGATTTCATTTATTTAAAGATGCTTCATTGATTAACCGTCTTTTTATTATCATATTATTTTTTTTTTTAAGTAATTGCTGTTCAAAAGTTGTAATTGCTTGTTTATCTTAACTTAAACTGCCATTAGGTATACAAGTGGTTATGACTTTTGAACAATTAAAACTATAAACAAGACGTGCAAATTAAAAATTTACACATTGCTTCCTTGCGATTTTCGCCAACCCACAGATTCTCCTCTATGGGTAATGGTTATCTTAATTTTAGCTACCTCATAGAGGAAGCCATGTTGAACATTTTAATAAAAATGAAAATTAAGTTAAATATCAAATATCATCAAGTTTAAATCCCTCGATCGATTCTCACCAAATTCAAGACCAAGAATCTTTGTCTTCTAGCCAATTTGTATGCCAAGTTTTAGTTCGAAAGATGAAAATTTATAAAAGTTAGAGTAAAATGTGATTTTATAAAAAAAATTACTAATAATTCATGGTTCAATATAATCTGAACGTCTTGATCGACTCATACCAAATTCAATACCGAACAACCTTGTCCACTGGTCTATTATTGTAGAAAGTTTTAACTCGACAGCTAAAAATTTGCTAAAGCTAGAGAACGTACATCCTTTTTCAAAAAATTCAAAGAACCGTAAAATGAGAAACCCGTTAACGATTTAGACGAAAATTGCAGCAAACTGGCGGGTGCTGCGACCCGACCCGGTTGCAAAGTTTCAGGATGATCGAGTAACCCGTTTTCGAGATCTATTCATTGTAATTTTGCGCGCATGGACATTTAATTATATATAATTATAATAAATTTAATTTCTCGAGATTTTGGGACTTTTTAAGTAATATGACATCAAAATCTCGAGAAAAATGTTTTCTTTTTTCACAAAAACAAAGCTACCTGTATGAGAAAGCAAAAAATCATTTTATCCCTCCATCCAGAAACAATTATTACTCGAGCCGATAAAGGAAACAGTTCTGTTATTTTGAACACTGCCGACTATGTCGATAAATCTCTTGCTCTCCTGAATGATTCAACTATTTATAAAATATTACCGTCTGATCCAACGAAAACTCTACAAAAATGAATGACGAATCTTTTATTACTCGAAATTAAATATCAATAAAAACTATAAAGATAATTGTAATTTATGAAACAAGCTATTTAAAAGCTCAAATGATACAAAAAAATTAGTACTCTCCGGTTTATCGGCCGGGGTAGTCAAAAATGAAATGACTCAATTACTTCCAGATTCTTTTTAGTGACAGGCATGATTCGCATTACTCAATTTCTCAGTAGGAACGTCGTACGCATAAAGAGCAAAATGTTACATCTACTGGATATATGGTGTACGTATCGGGATTACATCACCGAGTTTGATGAGCAGCAGTGTAGAAACGCGGAGGGGACTTGGTAGGCTCACGCGGCCTAACATGCCGCAACAAACATGGTTTGGATATGCCAGTGTATGTATACCGGCTGTAGATAGAGAGCGAGAGAGAGAGAGAGAAAGAGAGAGACCCCACCAGAGGAGAATCGATTGCGGCCACACATGCCGCGCACCTTCTCCTTCTACTCTCTTCCTCGGCATCGTCGTCGACGTACTATGACCAATACGATTAATTGATAGTGTGTCCTCGTGAGTCGAAGGAGGTGTTCATTCGGACGGCAACATTTTTTTCTTTATTTCTCGTAGCTCTCATTCTTCTTCCTCCTTCTTCATCCCCGCCCCATGTCTCCTCTTTCTCTTCTGCTTCAATAATGCTCGCTCTCTCGTGATAGTTACGCGGATCCGCGCTCGCGCAAACTTAAGAACCAGTCGAAGGACGAATCAATCGGCACCTCCGCTATCTATTATACTCACATAACCGCAATCGCACAGTACGGGACTACTATGTAGTTACTTAACGCGGTTCACGGATGATTTGAAAATCACTCGAGCAACGTGGTGAGACGGCGCTCGTCGCTCGTCCTCTCGCCGATTCGTAGGCTCATCGGTAACAATTTTTTAAATCTTTTTAATTCCAAATTCTTTTTAGTCTTTCTATTTTTATGTGTCGATTGTGTAAGCCAAAGTTTTTTTTTTACGTGAAAAGATTTTTTAGTTTGTGGTGCAAAGTTCACGTGCAGTGAAACACGTAGTATTTCTGTGATGTAACTTTTTTTTTAAACTGGTACATTGGATTATAGAATTTACATCAGTGTTCGACTTTCGTTCCTTTCTCGATGCTGCAAATCGTACGTATAACTATATTTTCAGAGGCTTTGTATATATGTTTTCTTTACTTCTACGATTGCATTTTATGTAACCACGCGGAGCTATAAAGTGATTTAGAATTCCTGATAAACACGTGCAGTGTGTTGAAAGAGAGAGAGAGAGAGAGAGAGGATCCGGCGTTTCGCCGTTACGATAATACTGCAACATATCATGTACTCCAAATCTACGAGAAATAACGTTTAATATTGTGCTTCAACGATAGTAATTATCAGTCAATTTTTTTTTAACAGAATACAATAAAAAAATTTGTTAGTAAATAATTATTTAATAATAACAGCTATCGAATGATCTTTTAATCGACAGGCAAAATTCTATAATCGCGCCTTTTTAGGCATTGACTCTTTTAAAAGAGGGTTAACTGTTTTCATCTTCCTGAAAGTGTCTCGTCGGTTGTCCGTCTGGAATAATATCTCAGGAACTATTGAACCGATATTGTTTTCCTTGATAAGGTTCCTTCGTCTTGGTATAACTTTATGGTTTCAATTTGGAATTCCAAGATCTTCAACTAAAATTATGACTTTTGTGTCCGTACGGAGTCAGTAGTCAGCAACACCTCAGCGGATTCAATTATCCTTTACACTGTTATCTTACATGATAACAATGAAAAATCTGACACAGTCTAAATCATTTTTGATAGCGAGAAGTTTACGAATTGATAAAAATAAGGACTTTTTTGTTGCAATTTCTTGAAAATGCGTGAAGAAATTTTTTTTATAATTAGACATTTTCTTCATTTAAATAAGAAAAAAACTATTCCTACAGCAAATTATTAGCTAGACAATTTTGAGTGCGGTATTTTACAAAAAGATTATTTAATTAAAAAAATGCAAATAAGAAAAAACAAATCATAATAATAATACAAATATATTTAAATAAAAAATTAATTAATACTCACTCGCAAAACATATGTTTCTTTAAACGGTTCCGTTAGTACGAAACGAACAAACACGATTTTACAAAATAAAATATTATATTTCACAATTTCACTGCCAATCAAATGAAACATAAACATTATCACGTATGCAGTAAAGACATGAAATTTACTAATTATATTGGTTTAAATGCCCTGAATAATATAAATAGCGCCTCCATGCGAGAAAAAGAGGAATGAAATTTAAAAAAGTGTCGAGTCGTAATTTATTATTAATACTATAAATAGAGAAGAAATAATAATTAAATGAAATCAATTATAATTAAACTCGATCTTAATAAAAGTATTGAAATAATAAAAACAAACTGGTATGAAGAATTTATTATTTTTCTCTCGGATCGCAATGAATGCGAGAGAGATAGCACAATTTTCCATCTCGAAATTATTATTTTTAATATAAAAGGAGAACGGTGAACTGTGTGTTCAAACTCTAAAGTTGTACAGAAAAATTAATTGTAGCAAAAAAAATGTAATTCATAGTTTTTGTAACTAACCGAGGGCCGGGCACATATTTTTAAGACGAAGGCTGGGATTGGTCGAAAAGTAGACACAGACAAAACGCGTCTTCACATATTCTGCTTGATAAAACATGTAAATCTCAACCGATCGTGCTCTACGAGATCTCAATCGAAGTAGGAAGATGCACTAATGATTGGTAGACTATTTCCAATATTTGGTGGTTATTAATAAGCGCATGCGATATTGAAACATCCTACCTGTGCAGTACAACCAACAAGGAAGGCTGGAATTAGTAAAAAAAAAATAGACATAGGCGTAATGACCCCTCACGTTCTACTTGATAACATTTGTAAATGTCAACCGGTTGTGCTTTACGAGGTCTTAATCGAAGCGGGAATGTACGCTAATGATTGGTAGAATAATTGTAATATTTGGTGATAATTAATTAGCTCACGCGATACCGAAAAACCGTTAACTCATTACCTCTCTATTTCTCGGTCAATTCTATCCTTCATATTCTTTTGTATCCCGTTCGGCCAGTCTCCAAAATTTTTATTCTTCTTTGTTCTTTTTGCATCCTCATAAAAAAGCTATGTTTTCGTGAATAAAAATGATCTTGAGATTTTGATATCAGGTTACTTAAAAATTCCCAAAACGTCGCGAAATCATATTTATTAAAAAATGTCCGTGCGAGTGTGATGAGCTTGCAAAATTACAATTTATATATCTTGAGAACGGGTTATTCCATCGTGATGAAATTTTGCATACGGATCGGTTCGCAACTCGTGTCAGCTTACTCCAATTTTCTACCAAATCGCTTACGGGTGTTTCGTTTTATGGTTATTTGAATTTTTCGAAAAAAAAGCGGTCCGCTTTTTAGATTTCGTAAATTTTTAGCTATCGAGTTGGAACTTTCTGCAAGAACGAGCCAGGGGACAAGGTTCTTCGGTATTGAGTTTGGTAAGAATCGATTAAGGCGTTCAGATTTTATTGAATCATGCATTTTTGTAATTTTTTGAAACAAAATTTATTTTTGCTCCAACTTTCGTTAACTTTCATCTATCGAACTGAACCATGACATAAAATTGGCTAAGGTACAAGGATACTTGGTCTTGAATTTGGTGAGAATCGATTGAGAGGTGTAATCTTTATGTAATTTGCAATTTTACCAAATTTGCAATTTTATTGAAAATTTTAATACCATTTCCTCTATGAGGAAGCCAGAATGAAGATAACCATTACCCATGGAAGAGAATCTGTGAGTTTCTTCTATGAAAAGCAATTTGCAAATTTCAAATTTGCACGCTTTATCTTCTTGTTCTTTCTGTTCCCATTCCGTCATTTATTATTTGCCTTTCATTCGTGTGGCGTACGTTTTTCCTCATCAAACCTGTGAGTGCCTTCTAAAATGTCCCAATGGGACGTTTTACCGTTTTACTCTAGTTTTGTTTTGCTTTACTCTATGCCGTCGTCCTTGCACAGTTTTTTTACGGTTCATGTGTATGTTGAACTTCGATATAAATGTGATATAATATCAATCAGGAAGCTCAATTCCGTTTTATGGTATTAAGATAGCTTATCGCAGCGTGTTTCACGTACGCCGTTTCTGACGATCTTATCGCCGATGAAAAATCTTATCGAGGGTCTCGAACTCACATTCCTTCGAATGCGTAGGTCCTTGACAATTTAACGCTTTTATTAGCTGAGCGTTACACGGATAAAAATAATTATTATTAACAATTCAAGCAATTTCCATTGAACTGAAATTTTCATCAGTGATACTCATCGTTATGCAAACAAAGTAATTCAATTTGTCTACGTAAAAAAACGGCTGGAGTTACATAAAAAATTTTAAGAGCTAACATATAAAAAAATGTATGAGGTATTCAAAAATTTTACAGATTTATTTCGATAATAATGACACATTCACATATTGCTAATGTTATGTCATGTAACGTACGCGTCATCTTATAATATTTGAATTTTACTGGTATACACCAATTATTTTTATACGTTTGTAATTCTTACCGATGTTGGAAGTTATAATATTAATTAGTAATGTTTCCCATTATGTACTGAATTATTATTAATTATTTTTCTTTGTTGTGCGTCGACACATTATCGCAATATTATCGGTATACGAGGATCAAATTATTCGTAGAAATTTTGTAAAAATAATTCTTTACATTCTTGTCTTTTATATATGAAAAAAAAAACTACAAAAATATCGTTACCCATAGATACAATAATGATAACATCTTTGACTGTTTTCGTTAAGCTGTCTACACTTCTCGGTAGACGCTAAAAAGAAAAATGGTAAATTTATTTATTTTTCATTTCCGTTAAGTAGCAAACAGCAGACGGAATGATCTGCGTTGTCTCGCCACACTGTTCGCAATTTCGAATAGTAGTTTGGAAATAGCTCCGTCGACCACGAATAAAGCGCACGTTACCGGGTCGGCTAAGATATATGTCGTCCAGTAGCACCGGGCTAACGTCGATTTTGCTCCCGCCGCTGCTGCCGTCCTTCTCCTTCTCTTCCTCTCTTACCGTCGACCACGAATTATCTTTAGCGATAACTGACCTACCTTTTTCAGACAGTTTTAAAACCGGTTTTCAAGTTTCCCGCTCGTGTATCCGTCTCCTTTCCGACTCGTCCTTTCCACCGTACTTTGATGGACTGTTTACTACCCGTAGAATTGCTCCAAGCACCATACTTTTAACAATGCTTCACTTCGGTAATTCGACTCGATTCTTATAAATTTTTACTACTCTGACATTGTTTTTAAGCGAGATTTTATAATCTTTAACCGATTTTGATGTTTTAGATCTCGTTTCCACCGTTATAAAACCCATCATCGTTCGACTACACAGATTTTTTTTTAAATAAAAATCTTTGGTTATCGTCATAAGAAACAGAATTAAATAATTTTTATTTTTAATATCTTTAATTTTGTCAAAAAAAAAATTAATTAATAACAGTCTGTGTACTCGAAAAATGGCGGATTCGATATGGTAAAAAAATTCTACTTTAGACATAAAAATCGGTACAAAAAACCGGCTTCTCATATTGTTTTAAAAGTAATTCAATCTCTTCATGATCCAATGCGTTTTATAATTAATATCCTATCGATCTAATCTCAAATTTCTTACCGGCTATGCAAGAATGTACCTACGTATGCATTTGTAAAGCAACGGCATAAAATTATACGTTATATACCGACTTCACCGAACTGCAAACCATGATTATGTTGTTTCTGCCGTTCAGATATATGTTTTTTCCTTCAATTACAATATGATCGTGCTTAGGACTTTCACGGCGAACTCGTTTATTCAATGCAAAATTAATTCACCGGCGAGCAATGTCACACATACACATGAACGTGCGCACCTGTGTGTGTGTCTAGAGCGACGTACCAGTTTATAAATATTATGCATAGTAACAGAAATACATGGGAGGTTTTGAAAGATAGGCGGAAATCGCTCTTAAAGATTATTATCATCGATTACCTACAATCGTCGTTTCTCTCTGGCTCTCGTGGCTACGTAGATAAAGTCGTATCTCGTATTTTTTTGCCAGCGCCGATCTTATACTACCGTATCTTGGTGCATCATAGCCGAGAGCTTATGAATTTCACGGCAAACGCGTTTCGCGTTCTCGGAACACTGCGTCAGCGATCTCTACATCCGCAGGTAAGCTCGAATTCTCACAGCTTTCCGAATAGACGATACGTTTTTAAATAAAGGGTGTCCCAACAGGAGCACCGGATTTAATTTTAAAGAAAAAACACATTTATTTTTGAATTAAGCAAACATTTTTATTTCAACATAAAGAAAAATAGTTCCGATTAACCGTGTAATACAACATCAGGCAAATGGCCACCACGAAACCTCTGGCACAGGGTTATTCTTTTGTTGAAATTTTGAATAACGTTTTCGCATAAATGTGGCTGTATTTCACCAATAACGCGCCGTATTTCCTCTTTAAGATGTTCAACTGTTTCAGGCTTATTCGCATACACCTTTTCCTTCACATAGCCCCAATGAAAAAAGTCCATCGGTGTTAGATCGCACGATCTTGATCGCCAATGTTGATCGCCAAATTGAGAAATGACACGGCCTGGAAACTTAGTCTGCAGTAATACCATTGTTTCACGTGCTGTGTGGCAGGTCGCACCGTCTTGTTGGAAAAACATGTCTTCCACATCAATTACATCCAATTCGGGGCACAAAAACTCCGTTAACATTTCGCGATACCGCACTCCATTAACAGTTAGCGCATTTCCAGCCGCATTTTCAAAGAAATACAGCCCAAAATGCACACCAAACAGTTACTCGCGGTGGATGCATTGGTTGTTTGAGTATCACACGAGGATTTTCAGCACCCTAAATCCGACAGTTTTGCTTATTTACGTATCCGTCGAGTTGAAAATGTGCCTCATCTGAAAAAATGATTTTCTTCGAAAAATCCGCATTAATTTGATGATGTCCCAACACCCAATCAGCAAATTCACGGCGCTGCGCATGGTCCCTTGGCTTGATTTCTTGCACCAATTGAACCTTGTACGCGTGCAAATGCAGATCTTTTACCAAAATTCGTTGCATAGTGCTACTGGAAATGTTTAATTGTTGACCACGATGCCGAATGGAAGTTCCTGGATTCTCGGCCATAGATTCCGTTACTGTGGCTATATTTTCGAGTGACCGACAAGGACGACGACGAACAATGATCTTCTGATCCATCAGCGTAAATTTCGTCTCAAATTTTGTAATTAAACGCCTCACTGTCGATTCATTTGGCGCATTATTGCGACCAAAAACTTGACGTAATTGGCGAACTGTTTTCGCAAAACTTTCACCATTTTTGTAATGTGTTTTTACAATAATTAAACGTTGTTGGTTTGATTACTTCTCCGTATTCTTAAATCGCGTGGTCTGTACGTGACAAATGTAAAAAAAAATCACCGTACAACTTGTATTAACAAAATGGCGGCAAATTAAAATCCGGCGCTCTTGCTGGGACATCCTTTATTTTTTTCTATTCATATTACTTCATCGTAGACCTTTTGATCGTCCCCATTTCACTGCATTGTTTTAAGAAAAGTCATCCTAAATTGTACATTTTTACATAGAGCTTGAGGAGCGGCAGCATCAAATCAGAAAAGGTTAAGTTTTGTTACATCTTGAAAGGGTTTATTTCATAAACAAACATTCGCGTGTCAATTTCTCGTCGAATATTTTGTTTAGCTAATTATTTCAAAAGAGCACAACTCGAATTAACAATCATTTAAATATTAATACTGACACAATAATTATAATCAATTATTCTAAAGGAATTTTTTAAACATTCAAAAACTAAGATATTTCGATATAATTATTACTTAAGGATTATTTTTATTATTAATATTATAGTTTTGATTTATAAAATGCATGTTTTGAGTGTTATAAAGTAGAAGAAAAAAAGGTATTTAATTCAGTTATGTCTATCTGTTTGTCTGTCTGTGGTAATTTGTCGTCCGAAAACATATTAAATTTTTCAATAGGCTGCAGATCGCAGTGTAATTTCTTGTATGTTTTATGTGTATAAAATGGCGTTTTGGTATTCAAATTCGAATTAAAACAGCAATTGCTTTTGACCCCTATATCTGAAATACAAATAATATAATATGGTAAAAAATGTATTTCTGGTTCGCAGACTTATTAACAAATTAATGTGCTTTAGTCTGAGTCGTGAAGACTGACTTTATATGCAAATAGTTTATAGAAAATGTATAGTGATGCAGTACAATGACGCTGGGATTGGCAGACGCGATCGCCCGGCGGCAGTAGATTTTGAGAGGGACTGTACGATTTGCACTAGCGTTATAGCACACGGCAGGCATGGTCGCTTCCTACCCAGGCGAGCTTGGGCATAGATGGTAGTGCATCGACTTATTATTAATGAATTGTAGTCAACGAGATGAATTGTAGTGCGTTTTGTTTATTTATATCTAAAGAATACTTGCGCAATATAACGAGGGGCTGAGATTGCGCGCGCAAAAGTTACACGCAGTTGTTGATAATTTTCACACGCATGCCCACAGAGTTTTGTAGATTTGCACAAATGTCCTGTGGGTCAAGACGAATGAAACGACCTATGGTTTATTCCGGCCTTTGTTAATATTGATTAACTGTTGATGGCCTTTGATAATAACAAAAAAAAATGGCTAACTTGATATTGTATACTGATCGCAGATTATAAAATGAACAAGTATAATAATTTAAAAAAAACTGAAATAAAGGTCGTCAACGGGATTAACTGCAATGCGTTCAATTCGTTTGAGTGCATAGAATATTCGTGCAAATTTACAAGGATCTGAGATCATGCTTACGGAAGATATAGTCTTGTACAGCGGTGCCTACGGTACCTTATGTAGTCACTCGAATGAGATAAAAACAAACCATCGGTTGTAAAAAATGTGCATTACATGAAACATGAATCTTGTCGCGGGTTTACAAAAAAATATATATTATCCCATAGTGATCTTAAGCGATTTTCTATTGAAATCGAATGTTAAAATCGAGAAATTGCGTAACAGAACAGATTTTACGTTGTGGTACATTGTGATTATAAACGCATATTCATTTGTATAGAGTATTTATCGCTGGCATAGCATTTCATAAAAATAGTTATGACCGTATTTAAAATCATTTTATCCAGCTATATGTCCTAGGAATCTACGTACCATAGATTTCGATAACTTCGATATGAAAAGTACTGAGAAGTAAATACAATCTGTTAAACTATCGAAGTAATTATTCGGCTGAGCGCCTAAGCCGACAATAATACGGCCGTGATAAAGAACAACGCATTGCTGAAGCCCATTTCACGCATCGTTATCTAGTGAATGCGGTTATTAGCAATGTTTTTGTGATGCAACGTTAAAAAATTCTTGCAGGGAATGTAGATTATAATTATTCTACAAAATTCCAATATTGCTGTGTATATAGCTCGTGTAAATTTATCCCAGTAATTTCACAACATACAAATTCATAGCGATAAAAATATTATGAGAATATCATGAGTTGCGATAACGTTATTCGTACGTTTTTTTACTTCCTCATAGATAACGACTAAAGTTTCCGGTTTTGGAACGGGGGGATGTATCACTATTGTGCGGGCCACAGCTGCCGGTTGCGACCCTTCGACAAACAACCGTCCGACTGGTTCAACTTTGTTCAACTGGACAAAGATCACTTTGTCCAGTTGGATGGTCCGAGTAGTGTGAATTATATGTCTTTAAATGTCTAACGCGGGTAAATAATCGTAGCTGATGGATGAAATAGGAGTAGTATGTGTACACCTTTGCTCCATCCCACTCCTATCCCCACTCCTTCCCCCACCACGCGGCTACCCCCACCACCTCACTTTTCCGCCGCCGCGCTACCCACTCTGCTTGACCAGTGTCGGTAACGTGGAGATGGTAAAGTGAGGTGGTGTGGGTACTTTGGTGAACAAGGAAGAGTAGAGATAAGAGTAGGATGGAGCAAAGGTGTACACATACTTGGGAAAATGAATAAAATTATGTACTCACCACCACCGCAGCTGTTGTAGGCATCTACCCTCCTGCCAAAGCGATTTTAAACTCCTGTCTCTCGAATGTACTCTCTCACACACGCACACACACACACACACACACATACACATGCACAGCGTCTTTAATTCATTACTATGTCCTCGTCAAAGCCCTCGTCCACGGCATCGATATCGTAGCCGATATCTATCTCATCACCGAGGGCTTCTATAATAAACGCCGCCACATCCACGCGTTCACCGTTCGATAAGCGAACCCGCGGAACGCTATCGCCGGCAAGAGGTCGCATCATGACAGCGATCAAGTCATCTCCACCGCACGCTTCTTCGACGAGCTGCTCGATACCTGCAACGTCCACGCGGTCGAGTCCGTATATGGAAAACTCCATGACAAGAACCGGTAGCATACTTGCTAGAGGATCCGGATGAAATAGGTGAGACCAGTCGATGTAAATAGTTTCGCCGAAATCGACTAGCAGCACCTCGCAGTACCCATCAAAGTCCGGGTAAACCACTTCCCCGCGGACAACGTTATTGAAACGAGGCACAATACAGGACATGCCGATATGCAACTCCCCAAGTTCAATGGGTCTTCCACGACGTTCCACTAAATACACACTACGTAGGAGTTCTTCCAGAAACACACTCATTACACTCTCGACAAACATTAATCGACACCAAAACGCGTCGCTTAAAATCTCCTTGCCGTATCGTGGATACATATTGCTTTTTATTGTTTCCAAACAGGATGCCAAAGACAGACTAAATGCTCGAGACGCTACTAGAGAGTATCACGGGCATAAAGATAACAGCCTCCTATGAATCATAACTAGGTATCCATCACTTTGAATGCAACGAAAGAGGTTTTCGAGCATGCATAGCCCTGCGCTATGCTCCTCGCAAAGTGCTTGCTCTGCAGTAAAAGATATAGAATATGTTCCCTCACAGAGAGAGAGAGAGAGAGAGAGAGAGAGAGAGAGAGAGAGAGAGAGAGAGAGAGAGAGAGAAAGAAAGACTTCAATTATTATGCTATAAAAATAAGAGACACAGTAAGATCAGATATTTTTTAATTAACCAATATTTTATGGAAAGCACTTTATACATTTACCGTCGTATGCAACAGCCCTGCAAACACGGTCATCCACGCTCGGAGATTCCTTCACCGTTAATTTTATTTTTATCGCTATATGGAATTAATTTGTATTATCACTCGTAATATTGCTTTTAAATTATTTTTCGCTGTGGACGTTGTCATCATAGTGTACTTCTGAAAAAAAAGAACGAAACAACTATTTAATTGAGCGCACTGATCAATAAAAAACATCGTGTACAGAATAATCGATATTGTCTTACCTGATATGCCACGACTCATTATACAAAGTTGGCAGCGTTGATGATCTGCCACCGACGACAACTGCGGATGAGGATGTCGGGTGGCACTTTTCTTTCCCGAAGTTAGCTCTATCTTCCTCTCGCTCTCCATGACACGAATAACGAACCCTCGGTGTCGGCTCATATGCAGGGGCTGCTCGCTCTGCAAAACATTATTTTTTTAATTGAAAATAAATATCACATGATTTAAAATTATTTTATATTTTTTACTTACCAAGCTCCGCTGCTTTGCTGCTAATCGACATTGGCACGTATTCCATGATCTGCTGTGTTAATAAAACAGAGACGAGCGATCCGTCTTCTTTCTAGCGCCGACCTCTGCTGATGCTTCGGTTTTACGACTGTCTCTCTCTCTCTCACTGTGACTGACATCTGTGTATACTTTATAATATTTCGAGCGAAATGTACACTATATACAATTATTTACAACAGTTTCTTTATCACAAATAGCTGCACATACGTAGAATTATTGCGTTCGCAACGCAACACCCGATGCATGATCAGCGATATGACCACGAAACAGCACAATTATTTCGGACAAAATAATTTTCATAAACTCCGTATCCTGTGGCGTTAGCAAGATCGCGATGTGTTCGAGCGCTTCTTCAAAGAAGTCCTTGGAACCGATGATCTCATACGCTACTGCACGAGGCATTTCACTGGCAACTATCTTTTCACGGACATATGATACCACCTCGTTCATACACCTCTGAATCGTTTCACTTTTGCTCTCTAGAGCCTGCATATGGATATCAATTCTTCTACTTATTTCGACGAGCATATCAAATGTAGACCGCTGAAGAACAATGTTTGGAGAGTATTTTCGGAAGCGTTTCCGTTTCGATTCTCCAGATTCCTCTTGATTCTCGTATTCCTCATCAGCGCTACCGCTTATTTTACCAAATGACACAGCTCTGTGCTGGTAACACGAGGTTAAAAGTGTGTAATGCGTTGTGTGCTCTATGCGGGTATTACACATTTTCTCGGCATCAGTCCCATGAGCTTCGAAATATTGTTGTACGCGAGAAAAATCACTTTTAAACACTCGCCACTCGTCCGCACCGAGTGTAATTCCGGTAAAAGTATTCGACAATATTTTCACCACCGGTGTAAGCGTACACGTAGAGTTCAACTCGAACCCGGCTACGATTATTTTACCAAATTATTTATTTAAACCGTACATAACGGGGCTCGCTATATACTGCGATATCGCATGAGGCTTAGCACCGTTATTTGCCATTTTTATTGCTTTCCTGTAGACTGTGACTTTTCGAATGAATCGTCGGTGGTGTTCATACTCCGTTTTATACAGATTTCCCCCACCACCTAACTGCATTGCCTCTTCTTTTGATACTGCAAATCATACGCCTGAAAATTGCTAGCCAATATCCTTTGATATTTGTCGCATTTTCCTCAACAGCCTAGTAACAGCAGCAGATATATCCCAAAACTCTTGCATACTCGCGCACACTTATGCGCACACGCACACATTGACATACAGATAATATGTACCATGAAAACTAAATAATATTCGTCGGTGAAATTTGATGATTTTCCTCATGGCCGAGTGCCTTGAAATTAGATGAAAACAATATGACTTTCATCAGCGAAACTCGATAACTAAGTACATCACCATCGCTAAATATTTCCCTAGGTCTTGCTTTTGTAAAGCGATCGCGTGCGGCCATCTTCTTGGTTAGTCGTATTCATTACATCGTTGCAGTATATGCAGAGAGAGAGAGAGAGAGAGAGAGAGAGAGAGAGAGAGAAAGAGCTTGTTAAAGGAATATATATAAAAGTGAGCCGCTTTGAAAATTCTCTAGTTAATTGTCTGATTTACTGTGGTTACTACTACTACTACTCTAACAGCACAATCATGGTCAGAGTGGTAAAGCGCTCATTGATAAGAAAATTGATAG
Source organism: Cylloceria caligata (assembly GCA_963942595.1). Taxonomy (NCBI): domain Eukaryota; kingdom Metazoa; phylum Arthropoda; class Insecta; order Hymenoptera; family Ichneumonidae; genus Cylloceria; species Cylloceria caligata. The sequence goes on along the minus strand of OZ012706.1, from coordinate 16,475,112 downwards.
AGTTTATATTGAAGCGTAGACCGTCGTTGCGTTCGCGCTGGGGTAGAAGAAATTTACAGATCACCCTATGGGAACTTCCGACACAGGCGGTTGTTCGTAAAATTCGCGGTATGCTGTGCGAGTGTCATCAGCGCGATTTAGTTGATGCGTATAATATTGGATTGTTTGATAATCAAATAATTATTGATTCGGTGGTGCGTGTTATTCGTCGACGAGGCTGGCTGAATGAGACTGCTCTGCAACCCATACTCAATGAAAGACGTAAGTAATATACAGCTCTAATTACTTTTATTTTATTTCCTTTATTTCATAAGATTTTTATATAGTTCGACGGTATGAGGACGCAGAAATGGGATCCGACACCTATGATTTCGATGAGGAGGGTAGAACCGATTCAGATGATCATAGCAGGGACAACGATGGTAACAGCACCGTAGGGAATCGCTGGATAAATTTTACCCAGCCATTCTGCGGTTATAAACCTACAAACGGTCTTTTCATGGCAGGCCCCTCGAGAGAACCAGATGAATCCGTCGCAGGCCCATCGCGACAATACAGTTCAAACGATGATGCCAACAGCAATACAGACAGCGAGGAAGAAGAAGAAGAAGAAGAAGAAGAAGAAGAGGAGGAAGAAGAAGAAGAAGAAGAAGAAGAAGAGGAGGAGGAGGAGGAGGAGGAGCAAGACGTAGACGATGACGACGAGGAGGAGGAGGAGGAGGAGGAAGAGGAGGAGGACCCTGTAGATTCAGGTAAGCTTTTAATAATACAACTACGATGACAAAAATAAAAAAATTACGCGGATAATAATAGTAAAATGAAAAAGCAGGGTACGAGACGGACCCAAACGTTTTTCGCTTTGCACGATTCACTGTGCCGAGACCGCCGACAATCGAGTTGGTTTACGAAATGCGTCGGCGGTTCCCGGGTGCAGTCGACGGATTCGAGGACTAGAAGCAAATATAAGTTTGTAATTCTTACGTTACACGAATTATATGCATAGTATATAGCCAGCGACAAACAAAAATTTAAAGTATCATAAATTAAATAAAAATTCTAATAAATGGTTTAATTATGCCTGCAGGTGGACAGACTGGCGATGGAAGGACTGCTGCTGCACTGGGTGGTGATATTTTGCCTCCTGGTGAACGTGTCGGTATCGAAAACGAGCAGAGACGTTATTTTTCACGCTTTAGGATGCAGGGTCGAGAGACAGATTTTTATTTTCGTCAGCCACCGGTCGGTATCGATCATCTGACATGGTTCGAGGGAGGTGTACGAGATGTTCTCACACGTCTTACAGAATCGTGCGAAGGACATGATTATGTGGGTATGACTCTGAGCGTACCGTCTTTTGCGCAAGGACCTGTATGGTTATCATTTCGACCAGCTCGTGACATCGTTCCCGACGATATATGGCGACTAATTAATAGTGTAGCTCAGAGCGCGCGCGAATTTCGAATAGACGCTGGTACATGTAGAATGACGACGTGTATAGTACGAGGCGTCGAAGGAGCTGGTGTGGGCACTAGGCTTACACACGAGTCTATAGCAAAAAAGTCCATTTTACGCATAAGTAATCGCGATAATTTGTGTCTACAACGATCCCTTGTCACTGCCCGAGCGCATGCTGAACGCGGTCAAATACGTACGGGTGTGCTACACAGACGATGGTGTCAAATTCTCACACGTAATGCAGGGGTAACGACACCGTCTAGGGGGTGTGGTGCGCGCGAAATTCAGCTCTTTCAGGAGTACTTGGTTCACGAGGGTATAGCGATTGTTGTTTATGAATTTCTCACCTTCGGAAAACGCGTTCCGTCTCTGTACGATGGGCGAAAATACGTACTCACTGCAACAGGTAAAATTAATCATACACTCTTTATTCTCTATTACGAGCGTTCTCATCACTATCAACCGATATTAAATCTCGCCGGTGCGCTAGGTAGTCGGGGGTTCTGCACGCAATGTAATTCCAAGTATATTCGAGTACTCGAGCATCGATGTAGCTATCAATGTGCGCGATGTAAATCCACTTATTGCAATGGTAATAGAGACTCTCAGCCTGAGTATTGCGCAGACTGTAATCGTTCGTTCTTTGGTGCTTTTTGCCTCGCTCATCACAAGAGTGAGGGCTCCGCGGGTATCACGTCTCGTAAATATAGACGGTACAGCGTCTGTAACGCATTGAAAATCTGTAGAGGCTGCTCGCGTATGATTAAAACCACAGATAAAAAGATGCATGTATGTGGTATATCGTTTTGTGCTACATGCAAACAAACGCGGCCGACTACGCATGCATGTTTTATAGCACCTCTTAAGAAATCAGATGCGCAAAAGGAGAAGAAAAAAGACAAGTCTTCCACGAGGTTTTTATTTTATGATTTTGAGACGCAGCAACACGCGCAATTGCATGATGATAAATCGACACGAATTCACGAGCCGAATTTATGTGACGCACAATGCGTATGTATGGCATGTCTGGATATCACAGATATAGAGACAGATTGTGCTAACTGTGGTAAACGTGAATTCGTGTTTATCGATGATCCTGTTGGGGATCTCGTAAAATTGGCATTATCGCAAAAATTTAAAAAGACCATCTGCATCGCCCATAATGCTAGAGGTTTCGACGCACAATTTATTCTATGGTATTTAATCGAGGTGCAAAAAACACAGCTGCCCTCTCTGATTATGGACGGTACGAAGATTGTCTCGATGAAAATTGGCGATGTCGTTTTTCTCGATAGTCTAAACTATTTACCCATGGCTCTTAGCGCTTTACCTAAGGCCTTTGGTTTCGCTGATGAGGTGGCAAAAGGTACATTTCCCCATTTATTCAACACACCGGAATATCAGAATTACTCAGGTCCTCTGCCGGCTTTGCATTTTTACTCACCCGATACCATGTTCTCAACGGATCGCGAGCGCTTTTTAAAATGGTATGAGGAAGAATCGAGTCGCGTAGATTATAAATTTGATTTTGCGACGCAATTTGTGCAATATTGTCGTACAGATGTTACGGTTTTGAGACGAGCGTGTTTAGCTTTTCGAGAGTTACTTATACGTTGTGGGAGCGTGTGCCCCTTTACAGAAGCATGCACGATAGCATCAGCATGTATGAGAGTATTTCGAAAGAATTTTCTACAGAAAGATCGCATTGCGGTGTTACCACCAGGAGGATATCGCTGGGGCGATAAGCAATCGCGCAAGGCCGTCGTATGGCTCGTATGGCTCGAGCGTGAGCTCAACTGCGTTATCGCTCATGCTGGACGCACGAGAGAGTATCGCCCTCCGGCCGGCCTACCGGCCGTGGACAGTTACTACGTGGATGCGGGGGTCCATCACGTTCTTCAATTTCATGGCTGCTTTTGGCACGGTTGTCCGCGATGTTATCGCGTGAATAGAGATGCTCGAACTAAATTCGGCGATACAATGGATGAGCGATACGAGCGTACCATTCTTATTTCCGGGCGAATCAGATCGAAAGGGTACACTCTAACCGAAATATGGGAATGCGATTTTGACAGATTACTCGAGAATAACGAGGAAATGTCGATATACGTGAAAAATCACGCCATGGTCAAGCAGGCGCCTCTCGAACCACGCGATGCATTCTTTGGCGGTCGAACGGAAAATTTTGTAAGCTTGTACGACGTCGCGAATGGGGAGCAGATACGCTATGTGGATGTTTGCTCGCTGTATCCGTGGGTATGTAAGACTGGAAAATATCCCGTTGGACACCCGAAATTGTACGTAGGCGACGAGTGTCGAGAACTCGTAGGACTTGAAAACGATCTAAGTGTCGTCGAGGGTCTCGTGAAGTGTACCGTGCTGGCACCGCGCGATTTGTATATACCCGTACTGCCTGTTCGCATGCATGGGAAACTACTGTTTCCCCTGTGTAGAACGTGCTGTACAGATATGGACACATCCGAGGTTTGTACACACGATGACACGACTGAGCGAGCGTTTGACGGCACATGGGTCGTGGACGAACTGAGAAAAGCTGTGTCGCTCGGATATAAAGTGACGCGTATCTATGAAATTTGGCAATACGTTGTTACGCAGTATGACTCGACAACGCGACGAGGCGGTCATTTTGCCGAGTACATTGATACATTCCTAAAAATAAAACAGGAGGCGAGTGGTCCGCCAACAGAGTGTAACGATGACGAGGAAGCAATAGAGCGTTTTATAGCATTGTACAAGGAGTCTGAGGGTGTATATCTCGAGCGAAGTGCTTTGCAGCCAAATCCGGGTTTACGTTCACTAGCGAAATTGGCTCTTAATTCATTCTGGGGAAAGTTTGGTCAACGAGAGAATCTCACGAAAACCGTTATCGTCTTCACGCGCGCGGAGTTAATGAATTTACTAACGAGTCCGGAGATTGAGGTGACGGGGATGCTACCGGTTAATCACAAGATTATGTATGTAAACTATGTGAGCAACCGCGATGCTATCCAACCATCACCGACATCAAACGCCGTGATTGCAGCATACACGACGGCACAGGCACGCCTAAAATTATACAGTTATCTTGAGGGGCTCGGGCGACGAATATTGTACTGCGATACGGACTCCTGTATTTACGTGAGCCATCCCGGTGGTAACGAGTATGAGCCGCCAATCGGTCAATTTCTAGGAGATCTTACGGATGAATTAAGTGAATACGGGCCTGGTAGTTATATAACTTCGTTCGTTTCGGGTGGACCAAAATTTTACGCATACCTTGTTCGTAAACCCGACGGTACGATTATTGAAAAATGTAAAGTGAAGGGTATCACGCTAAACTTTGCGAATAGCCGTCACGTAAATTATAACGCATTACGATCTTTCGTGACAGGAGCAAGGAGCGTACCTATTATTTAAAAATTCGACGCTATTCGACGTACGGAATTTCATCATGTAGTAACGCGTAAAGAAACGAAATCATGCGAGCCTGTTAACACGAAGCGAAAACGGCACGGGCTGTACTCTACTGTACCGTATGGCTATTGTGAAATACGCTAATTATCATAGTATAACGCAAAAAAAGTATATAGTTTTACGGGTGAATTCGCGATATTTAAAAATAATCTTTTTGTCTAATTTCATGTAACATATTTACTGTGTACAATACATTGAAAAAATTGATTTATCATGTATAAAATCGTTATCGGATCGTTCTTTTTGTGCTGCTATTCGTAACAGTAGCTGCTATCTCTCTGCCGTTCCCTTTTGTGCTGACTATCTCATCGTTGATTCCTTTTGTCCCATCTTTCTTATCGAGTGTTTCCTTTTGTTCTGGCTTTCTAGTGCTACATCCGTGGATATAATATTGTTGTTTAGAATTTGATGATTCGTAAAATTTGTATATAGAGATGTATGCATAGTGAAGTAAAAATATTGCTTTATTTGTGAGAAATATAAAAATTATCGTTATTTAATATACATACAGCGTAAACGCCAGCTTATAGCGCGGGCCCGCGCCTCATCAGCTAGTGCAGGCGCGCCGCGTCTTATCAGCTCTTTAAGGCCGCGAAAATAGCTGATGCCGCGGGGTCGCCGCCGCCGCCGCCGCAGCCGCAGCCGCGGTATAAGCTTATTTAAGAGTCTGCTGATTGATTTTGATAGACACTCGTCGATATGGATACACGTTGGAAACATCCGTGGACAGCTGTGATAAGCGGTCCTACGGGATGTGGTAAAACATATTTTGTAAAAAAATTCTTTAAATACATGCGCGAAATGACGGATGTCCCGTTCGAGCGTATACTTTTTTATTACTCAGAGTGGCAGTCCGGGTATTCAGAGTACGGTGATAAAATCGAATTTCGCGAGGGTTTACCGCAAGCAGTAGACTACTCGAATGACGCAAGACCTAAACTTGTGGTCATTGACGATCTAATGCGCGAGGCATCCAACAATACTGTGGTCGATCTTTTCACCAAGGGTAGCCATCATAAAAATCTTAGTGTCATTTTCATCACGCAAAATCTCTTCCATCTGGGTCACGGGCAGCGCGATATCTCCTTAAACGCTAATTATATCATTGTCTTCAAAAATCCGCGAGATCGCGCGCAAATTCAGCACCTAGCCCGCCAGGTATGTCCCGAGAATCCGCGATTTTTGCAGGAAGTATATTTCGATGCAACAGTCGCACCGCACGGCTATCTATTATTTGACTTGAAACAATCGACGCCTGATAATTGTCGATTTCGCGCCTGTATATTTCCCGATGACCAATACCATTACGTTTACGTGCCTCAAAAAGCAAGAGCAACGACGTGCAATTTTGCGCAAAGCAGATGTAGCGCTTGTACGCTGTATATGCGAGTGTGCTCTAAACGTTTTACAGGGAAACGTGAGTCTGAACAACGTGCAAAAGAATCATCTTCGGAGGCACGCGACAATTCTTCGGCGACTAGCCGCCAAAAGGGGAAATTGGAGCGGTAAGAGGAAGATCATCGCCGAGCACTGTGTCGGATTTCTCAAGTTGCTTCTTGCGCCTGTCTTGGCCTACGCGAGACATGGAATATGCCAGAAAGATGAAACTTATTCCTCATGATAACATACATCGTCTCGCTGGACTCGCCACTACTGCCGCTGCTACTACTACTACTACTACTAGTGCAGACCCGTTGCCTTCCGTACAGACTACCGGTACGCCATTATCGCGCCTCGACTCTGAGCTGAGTGAAATTCTAAACTCTCACTCGTACAAGAGCGAGAGAGAGAAGTGGATAGCGTACCAACAGGTTTTACAGCGTTATCTTCACATGGTCGAGTACGATAATGCCGTACCGAATATTTCATCAAAACGAAAAGTAGCAATACTCGATAGCCACGAGAATAAATCCGACGACGATTTAATGAACAAAGTTAAATCGCGGCTCAATGACACACTTATTATCGATAGCGTACCAAAAAAATTAAAATCTAAAGCAATATCGTTGCTTTGCAATTTGCATCGCAGCGCCGTTGGTAAAAAAATGACATGGGATCGTAACGGCGTTGTTTCCATAGACGGCAGAAGAATTTCAAATTCCAATATCGTTGATCTTGTTAACGATGCTATGCGAGCTAGAAAACGCGAGAAACCCATCGGACGATCTCACTTTGCCAAACTCCTGCGAGCGATACAGATGCCGCGTGAATTTATCGGTAATCCCGCGTTACTACACGAGCCTACACCTACATCATCCTCGACACCACAGCGGCGTCTTATTTTACCGCGCGAAAACGATAGTAGCAGCAGCAGCAGCAACGGTAGCATCAACAACAACAACGACGACGAGGCCGAGACCGCACACTCAAACAGAGATTTAATGCTCACGGCTGAAAACGACATCATCGAGGGGGAGGAGGGGAATGAAGAAGAGGACGAACAATTGCAAAACTTTGCACAAGTAGAATATCGACCACCCACACAGTTAGAAAAGAAAAAGAAAAAGAATCCATTTAACTGGTCATCGCTAAAATTATGAAAATTCTTCAAAAAATCTATTATGACACCGCTCATCCTGCTTCCTATTCTCGAGCAAAAAATTTGGCCCAGGTGGATCGTAGAGTAGCGCGAAAAAATGTTTTACCATGGCTCGAGACACAGGATTCATATAACATGCAACGCCTCGTACGACGACGATTTCCCCGTCGTACGTACAGTGTGAGTAATATAGACGATGTATGGGAGGCTGATTTAGCTGATCTTCGCTCGATAGCCACGTACAACGATGGGTACGCGTATCTGCTTGTTGTTATTGATGTGTTGAGCAAATACGCGTGGGTCGAGGCTTTGCGTAACAAAACGAGCGCAAACGTGGCCCGCGGTCTCACACGCATACTCGCGCGCAGTAACAATCGTCGCCCGCAACAATTGCAAACTGATCGAGGCAAAGAATTTATCGGCGCACCGTTTCAGCAAATTCTCAAGAAAAAGAATATCGATTTTCGCGCTGCTCGTAACCCTGATATAAAAGCTTCGATTGCCGAACGCTTTAATCGAACAATAAAAGAGCGAATGTGGCGCTACTTTACATACACGCGAAATAAGCGTTACATCGATGTTTTACAAAATTTTTTATATGCTTATAATCACACTAGACACAGCGGAACGCGTATTCCTCCGAGCGAAGTAACCCTCGAAAATGCCTCTATAGCCCGAGACAATTTAGCACGGCGTTACGAGCGTAACGCGAAAAAAATTAAAAAGCCTAAATACAGCGTCGGTGACTTGGTACGTATCAGTACAGCTAAAGCAGCTTTCGTGAAAGGATATGAGCGTGGTTGGAGTAACGAATTATTCAAGATTCAACGAATATCGTTGAATCGAGAGCCATTCGTGTATATTTTACACGATCTGAATAACGAGACTATCGACGGTATTTTCTACGAAGCAGAATTATCACGAGTACGAGTGCCTCCGTCATCTGAGAAGACGAAAGAGAAGAAGAGGACAAAGAAGAAGAAGAAGAAGAAGAAGAACGCCCGGGATCATCGTCCGTGATAAATATGAGCTCCAAGGATAGCTCTTTCTTTGTCGTACTACCGAGCAACAGTAGTATGCAGTATTTTCCGGATAATACGACGACGAAATTTATTACAAAACTACCGCGTCAGATACGCCTGCACGGAGAATGGGCTGTTTCTCTTGTGGAAATTGCTTATCCGATGACTCTTTTACATGTTCCTACTGTAGAAAATCTCGTAACTTTTGAGGATGGTGATTATGATTTATCGGGTTTAAATCTTTTAACACGGAGGAGCGCTGATAGAGACCAAGTAGCACCTGGTGTATATCGCTCTATAGACGCTCTTTTGGAGAGTATAAATCAGCTACCTCACGTGGCCGATCATTTGCGCTTTAAATCGCTTCCGAGCGGGCAGGTCGAAGTGGCACGCGTATGCGACGATCTACGCTACCACGACTTTCGCGTATCGCCCGCTATCGCAAGGCTACTAGGATTCTCGGAAGAGGCTTGTAGCCCCGTAATGATAGAACCGCATTGCGAATACACAGGGTCGAGGCCTGCATCTCTCACCGGTGCTATACCGGGCAGCATGTTTTTATACACAGATATCTGCGAGAGCTATATTACAGGCGATGTACAAACACCCCTCTTACGAGTTGTTCCCATTGATACTGATGACTGTCCGTATGGTTCGATAAAAATTAAATCGTTTTCAACGCCACGATATATACCTCTCTTGCGCAATAATTTACACAATATCGAGATCGATATAAGAGACAAATTTGGGGATCCTATACCATTCGAGCAGGGAACGTTGACTGTGACACTACATTTCAAAAAGTCCCACGATTGATTACACCACTATGGATGATATTGACAGTGTGCAGCACGGATGGGGCCGTCGCGGGTACGGTGGTATTAGCCATGTTTATATCGGAACACCTAATCAGCGAGGACACGGTATCGGTAGCTTTCTCGGGGGCCTGTTTCGTCGAGTGTTACCACTTTTAAAGAAGGGCGCTAAAGCAGTTGGAAAAGAGGCGTTGCGCGCTGGTGTAAACGTAGCCGGTGATATCCTCGATAGAAATATATCTGTGAAAGATGCTATTCGCGAGAGAGCGCGAGAATCAGGTAGTAATCTCAAACGCAAAGCCTCTGAAAAAATTGACACTCTCATGCGGGGGTCTGGTTATAAAAAGCGCGAAATTTCACGTACTCCTCATTCATCGAACGAACGTAAACCACGACGTATCTCTCGTAAAAATAAAAGTGTAATAAAGAGAAAAACAATAAAGAAGAAGAATAATAAGAACAATAAGAAGAAGAAGACTCGTCAACGAACAGTTGCAGATATTTTTGGATAGCTGAAACAAGATGGCTTTTCTACATGCGCACTCGTGCGAGTGTCTTAAATCGGAGCTTGAATTATTTTCACTCCCACCGACGCAAACTACTATCGAAGGCTCCAATTGGGTGTATTACAAACCAATATCTTCGCTAACAGATGATTCACCGATTGAATTTGTTATTCCCGGACAGGGTGATGAGTATATCGATCTCGCGCATACTATGCTTAGTCTGAGATTGAAAATAACATCTCCTACCATTACGGAAATTGCCGCGGGCACATCGTCGAAAGTAAGTGCCGGCCCTGTAAACAATCTCTTGCATTCTATGTTTAATCAGGTGGATGTATACCTGAATCAAAAATTAGTTTCACCTCCAAATAATGCCTACGCTTATCGAGCGTACATAGAAACACTTTTGAATTACGGTCCAGCAGCAAAAAATTCGCATCTCACGAGCGTTCTCTGGTACGACGATACACCTGGAAAAATGGATGATATAACATCGGAAAATACGGGTCTTGTGAAGAGAAAACAATTTTTAAATGTCGAAAAAACTGTAGACTTGCTCGGTCATCTGCATTGCGATATATTCAATCAGGAGCGGTTCCTATTAAACGGTGTTGAGATGCGCCTACGGCTGGTTCGGTCTAGAGATTCATTTTGTCTTGTGGGGGATACAAAGAATGGTCAATGCGGCTTAAAGATTCTCGAGGCATCGCTTCTCGTTCGTAGAACAAAAATAGCTCCTGGTGTGCTGCTCTCACATGCTAGAACTCTGGCAAAATCTACGGCTAAATATCCTCTTACGAGAGTCGAGGTAAAAGCCGTTTCAATACACTCGGGTGTTCATGGAGAGACTAACGATAATATCGTGTTAGGTCAGTTGCCGAAGCGTATAATTATCGGTTTTGTCGATAACAAAGCGTTTAACGGTGACTTCAGTATGAATCCGTTCAATTTCCAAAATTACAAGATAAATTATCTCTCGTTGTATGTAGATGGTGATCAAATACCTTCGAAACCGTTACAACCTGATTTCACGAAAAATCATCTATATGTGGATGCTTTTCAAACGTTGTTTTCGGGAACTGGAATACATTTCTTGAACGACGGTAATTCGATCGATCGCGATAATTATCGCGATGGATACTGTCTGTTTGCTTTTGATTTGACACCCGATCTTTCGGCGAACAGCAATACACATTGGAATTTAATAAAGCACGGTAGTGTGAGAATAGAGGTACGATTTGAGGATGCGCTTGCTTCAACGATAAACTGTGTAGTCTACGCGGAATATGATAATGTCCTTGAAATTGATGCCTCTCGGCAGGTAATGGTGGATTTTACCGGATAAACGAAAAATGTGCTGATGTCGGCATAAAATTATTTCGTGTTAAGACACGTAGAAGCGTGTCCGCGAGTAACTAATCAGTCGAACTCGGTCGTCTGTACGGATTAGACGTGAAAATGGATATCGTCGTGGATATACAGGGAATGCGTGGTAAAGACTCGGAATTTATTCCGAAAGAAATTGCCGTGGTAGCAGTGGATAGACCGTACTCTGCTCATTGGATCGTTGCACCGCCGTGTCACTTTGCCGAATTACCACAGCAATCGAGAAGCCAGAATAATTTTCTCTCGAAATATTTTCACGGTATGGAGTGGTACGAGGGCGATGTGAGCTGTAAACAGGTATACGCTAACTTGCGTGAAATTTCGCGAAAATCAAGACGCATCTATACGCGCGGTCACGAGAAGGCGATATCACGAGTCGTGAAATTTCCAACCTGGAGGATGAGGAGGGCGCCCCATCGTACACATTTATGCCGAAATCTTTGCGAAAATGCTTCAGACACGCTATGATAAACGATACAGCGTCTTCGCATTGTGCAATGCGCCAGGCTTTCCAAATAAAAAATTGGCTTCACGAGCATCCATTTAAAGGAGAATCATACATGGATGTTTGGTCAGCAGACGAAGAGGAAGAGAATACAAAAGAGGAGAAATCTTCATCATGTGGTCGTGACACGATCGACGACGCTGTGAAATAAATTTTGCATATATATACGTCTTTCAAAGCGTATCGATCATCATTTAATCATTGACTATGTGTTCAGCATGAACACTAGACAAATCTACGAGAGTCTGCAGTATCTACCACTTCAACCGTTGGCGTATACCCGGCTGACAGAATTCCTCGTGTATGGTCGTTACCAGCCGGACTCGTAGTTAACACGGATAACCACGACGGACCTGGAGAGCATTGGATCGCCATGTACGTTAACCATCATGGAAAAGGAATGTACTTTGATAGCTACGGGCTACCACCGGTTATACCGCAACATCTCGCCCGACTACGAAGAAACTGCAAGTTCTATCGGTACGGCCTCAAGCAGCTACAGAGTAATACGTCGGATGTGTGTGGACAATTTTGCATCGTATTCCTACACCTTATGTCGTGCGGCTTCACCATGTCGCGATTTAATAATCTCTTTAGCGATAATGTAACGAAAAACGACAGATTAGTGCGCGAATATTACAATGCTTTTGCCTCTCGACGATCAGACAGTGATAAAAATAAATTTAACGGCAGAGGAGTCTCCGAGCGAAGATTACCGTGTTTGCAGGGATGTTGCATACGACGGTAAATATCTGTAAAGTGATTTAAATAAAATATTGATTAATTAAAAACAAATACATCGGTTTACTGTGTCTCTTCTTTTATAATTATATATAAATTATAATCGAGGTCTTTCGCGGCACGGTATCATATTCTGCGTCTTTTACTGCAGAGCATTCGCTTCACGAGAAGCACAGCGCAAAGCGGTACACACGTGCAAAACTGCTGACATTGCATTCAAAGCGTTGCGCACCTAGTTATGACTCAGAGGGGGGTTTGTTATCTTCAAACACTGTGATTACCGCCAGCCTCATCCGGAGCATTCAGTCTGTCTTTAACTTCGTGATCGTGCAGTCTAAAACGTTTTTCCACTATGTATCCTCGTTATGATGCAACTATTCTGGGTGTCGCGTTTTCGTGCAGTGTTTTATATATAGACTTGGACATGGTGGTTCATCTGCGAACCGATAAAATGTGGGACGCGTACGAGGAGATGGCGAAAATTCTCCATCGTGTTTTTTACGAGTATGATCGCGCATCGTTTAGTATCGCCCTGGAGGACCTTTACGAGGGGATGCGGTGCGTGGTTGTGGAAAACGGTCGTGCGGATCGCGGTGAGCTGATCTATGCAGATGGTGACGGATATTCGAAGGTATTCCTAATCGATGAGGGGTACCCAATATTCGTCAATTGGGATAACTTATATTATCCTGATACCCTCACCGGCATGATACCTGCCTTATGCATGGGGTGCCATCTGCATGGATTGGAACGGGCTGACGACTCTGGCTTAATTCCGCTGCTGGAGTCAATGTGTTGTACCGCCGCATCATTGCACGGTGTTGTGGTGAGAGGCGAGAGTCGTACTCCCAGTATTAGGTTAACGACGCTGGACAATGTGGACGTGGTGGAACACGTATTCGGGGTTCTCGGAGAGGACATAGCAATCGGCTACGATGGCAGCGACGTGGACGAAGGCTTCGAGGACCCCGAGTCTCCTGACATGGACGGTGCTAGGTAGAAAAAGTGTATGCGTGAGCGCATGCGTGCGTGTGTGTGTGGGTGTGAGTGGGTGCGTGCTCGCGTATATGTGTGTGTGTGAAAGTGAGAGAAAGAGAGAGAGAGAGAGTTAAAACCGCCATAGAAGGAGAAGGATAGTACAGCAGCAGCGGTCAACAACAGCAGAAGTGGTGAGTGCATGAATTTATTTATTTAGTATGTGTACACCTTTGCTCCATCCTGCTCTTATCTCTACTCTTCCTTGTTCACCAAGGTACCCACACTACCTCACTTTACCATCTCCATGTTACCGACACTGGTCAAGCAGAGTGGGTAGCGCGGCGGTGGAAAAGTAAGGTGGTGGGGGTAGCCGCGTGGTGGGGGAAGGAGTGGGGATAGGAGTGGGATGGAGCAAAGGTGTACACATACTACTAATAGGTAGTCTTGGCGTACAACAAAGTACTGATTCAAAATATATTATTTATTTAAATAAAATAAATCGTTTCTGCTTACAAAATAAATGCTTATTTGAAGAAGCATCAATTTCCTCGTCGGAGGAGTCTAAATGCAATGCATTGTTCAAATGAAATAAATATTTTTATTAAAATAAGTATTTAATCGATAAAATTGTTTAAAAAATGTAATGTTTTCATTTATTTGAATCAACGAAATTATTTTTTTGGGTGGTGGTAAATTTCCTTTTTTCACTCGGTTTTCGCTAAATTTCGATTGTAGAAGCTAAGTGAGATTCCCCTGTGTTAGTACATCATGCTGGAAAGGAATCCAGGAGGAAAGTGCCCGTTTCCGAGCGTGAAGCTTGATGACGAGTGTGGCGAGGGTAGCACTCACACGAGGTTGCATCGGGCTTCCTTCCACGTAGCATACGATACTTTTTTTCCAACTATTATACGTTGAAAGTACCACATTGTTATGCGAGCATCAGCGTTATTATTGTTACAATCAATGTAAGTTAATGAAAATTACTGACAACGCGGTCGCTCCGCTCGCGTTATAGGTTATGTCGCGAAGCGTTCAACGGCGAAGTTCGGTAAGGGATAGGGGGTGGGGGCGCTCAGGCCCACTGCACAAAAAAAGCTTTAGTTGACTAAATAACAAGCCGTGATCCTTAAGTGTTGAAAATTGGAAATTTAAAACGCATGGAACGTTTTTGGCCGAATCAATCCGTAAGGTCAATATGTTATATCCCATGTACCATTCCAAAACGTTCGTTGGATATTCCGTACATAAGCGTATTATTATTATTATTAGCACGATGGCTACAAGTGTCTCTCGATCTCCGTCTGATGGCGCCACCCGAGCACCTTATGTTTGTCGCTCGGGTAGTCTCAGCTTTTGCTCTAGGGTAGAAAAGTAGCAGTTGTCGGTCAAAGGCGCATGTGCACTAGTCATAGCTCGAAAAGTGCCGCTTTCGGTCTGCGTTGCACGCGTACAATTCGGTCATTTCAACGCAGACGGGAAAAACAGTATTTAAACAAGCTTGCAGAGTCCTTGCACATGGCTTTCTCATTATTTTCCACTTTTTACAAAGTTCCCTAACCGAGAAAGCCAATATCAATCAACATACTTCTTCATAGAGATGGGAAAGATGGAAAATAATGCGAAAGCGATGTGCAACTTTTTACTTTGTAGGCTTCATTTTTATTTCAGAAATGACCTGAATATCACTTGTTTCGCTACTCGTTATATTTGTTCTTTACATGTTTCTTTTTCCTTCTAATCACCGAATAAAACGTTCAATTAATTGTGAGATAAATTAATTGAGCTTTTCAAGCTGACTTTGATATGTTCAATATTTCAGTAAATCGAATGCGACGCGTGGACTTAAAAGCTTCGGCGATTAAACTCTGCAAATGCCATTCCATCTATGGTTCGATGAATACCCAAAGAGTGCAGCAAACTCTCGAAAAAAAAAAAAAAAATCATGTATTTTCGTGAGTTCGTAGGTTATGGAGTATGAATTCGAGGCGATTAGCTCAAGCGAAAAAAATTGGTCAGCCGAACACGACAAAACATTATTTTGTGTGCAGCTGATGGTAGAGAGTCCGATAAAACAGCCGCGAGAGCGTATATACAGTGTCGAGAGGTTTGCGTGACGATGTGTGATATATAGCTCGGTTTTAATTCTCATTGACATTATTCGCATCGGGCTGTACGACCAGGACCGAGTTATTACCTGCAGGGATTTGCAGAACATCGCGAGAACGTAGGAGCGCGCCAGTCGCGAGGGATACGCGATATGCTTGAGGACAAAACCCGTCGGGTACAGGTATTCCGAGACACCCCGTATACTGAGACACAGAGGAATGAATATCGCATTGAATGATCGATTTGAAATCGCGCGCCACAGCAACCAGCATTCAGCGAAGCAGAAGAATACACCATCGTCATTTTCCTTACATAACCGAGCAATCTGCTTCAGAAACAGGAACAACTACGATTGAATGAATTTCAGAATCCTGCTGTTGAGAAACTTTACATCTTGTCTCCCTACGCCTCTCTCCCTCTCTCTCTCTCTCTCTCTGTCTGGCGCGATTTAAATTAACAAAAGGGTTTTGCAAAGCTTGATGTATTTAAATATGATATTAACAGACTATACAAAAGACGTTCGATAAGTATAGGAGTAATGCTAACAGAATTTCTCTTTGTATCCATCTGGCTCTCGTTTTTTTTCTATTGTATAGACAAAAGGACATCCCTGCGGTTGATCGAATTGTGAATAGCTGTATTATTAACCTGCTTGAGTTTATATGTAGCTGGATGGTGATACACGTTCTTATTTACTTTTGTTCGTTATAATCGTGAGAGGAAGAGAGACCCTCAATCCTACGTTAGTTTAACCAGCACCCTTTTACTCGGGTATTTCTGTATTGTATATTATATTTGTCTCTGAGTATTGCTGCTGGGTGTTAGTGACGTTCCTCTTCCGGTTCTGATGTGGTTGGCAGCTGAAGAGAGCGATGATATGCCAGAGAGATAATTTAGATATATATTTCAGTCAAAAGGGAATTCTTTAATGAGCTAAATTTGTAAAGAAACAGTCATTTTCACGATGTTTGGGTGAATGGAACTAAGCTACAGCACCACAGCTGCGCTAGTTTTTCCACAATTGTATGTACGCTATAAGATATAAACGACCTAGTTAGTTAGCATTATGAGAAAAACATCTCTCTCCAACCGTATAAATTCATTGGGATAAACAGAGATGTACAATTACTTCAATTATTGACACAGCTACCCATTTGCGGTTCGTCAAATGGTGGGAGAAGCTAGTCGTGCGTTAAAAAGTATATCTGCACGTAGCAGTCACTAATCGATACACTGTCACGAAACAGGGCTGTCTATTTTATAAGTCTAGAGAAAGTTTTATTTTCGTGAAAAAAAAAAACGTTCCCCGAGATTTTAATGTCAGAGTACTTAAAATGTTCCAAAACGTTGAGAAATCATGTGTGCGTGTGCGTGTAATGAGCTTGCAAATTTGAAACAGCTATATCTCGAGAACGGGTTACTGGATTTTCTGAAACTTTGTACGCAAGTCGGATCGCAACGCCCCACGGTTTCGTGCCATTTTCGCCTAACTTGCTTACTGGTATCTCATTTTATGGTTGTTTGAATTTTTTGAAAAAAAGGGATCTCTCTAACTTTTATAAACTTTGAGTTATCGAGTTAAAACTTTCTACAAGAATAGGCCAGGGGATAATGTTGTTCCATATAGATGTTCAGATTTTATACAATTATGAGTTTTCGTAATTAAAAAAAAAAAAAAAAAAAAAAAAAGATATTTTTGCTCTAACCTTTGTAAATTTTTCATCGATCAAACTATAACTTGGCATACAAATTGTATAGGGGACAAGGATACTTGGTTTTGAATTTGGTGAGAATCGATAGAGGGGTTTAAAACTGTATAAAATTTGTACTTGAACTAGATTTTTAATTCCATTGAAATTTTAAATACCGATGAAGCCATAATTGAGATAACCATTGCCCATAGAGGAGATCTGTAGGTGGGCGAGAAACATGAGGAAACAAGGATGCCTATTTGAAATTTGCATCCTTGCTTATTTATTTTTTATTCGTTAATATCACAAGTTTCGTGGTTTGGGTCCATACAAACTTACGTAACATGTCAATAGCAAGAGGATCAACTATCAACAGCTGTATAAATTTACTAAGAACTGTGTAAGAATAAGTGAGGACGCTTCAGATTTTTCTGACAACATATCAACGGTCCGGGAAGTTAGACCCCCATAGTAGAAAATTTTTGGTTTTAAAAGCTTTCCCAATGTTCTAAGTTTGTTCTGCATTGTTCCATAAAAAAATTTCTAAAATAAAATCGATAGTTGTGAGACTAAAAAAATGTGATACCCCTAGTGATGTAAAATGTCCGTCATTTTGTTCCAACGTCAAATGACGGTAAATTGATGGTCTTCGGACATTCCTATGACGTCATTTTGTTTTTTATAATTTTTTATACAAATCGACGGTCAATTTCGAGTTTGAACATTTGACGGTCTCCATGACCGTCAAATGACTGTCATTTTTTGATCATTTTTGTAATAGGGACTTAGGTAAACGACAATGGCGTATACGAGGATTTATATTTATGACAGAATTGGTCATTTTTTTCATTTGACCGTCACGGGATCGTTCTCTGACCGGTCACAATTTCAGTTCACAATGGATCGAGAAGAACTTGGAAAAACACTTAATTTTATAAAGAACAACAAACAGAAAAAGGAAAAAGATCGATTTTCCGGAAAAAAAAAATGTTTTAAAATCCACAGCTATGGATTTTATTTTAGAGACTTTTTTCATGGTTTAATGCAGAACGAACCTAGAACAATGCAAAACAATTTTCAAAACCTACAATCTTCAAACACGGAGGGGCTAACTTCCCGGACCTAACATATTTATGTTCTGATATTGTAAATTATTATCCTAAACGAAGCTTCGATTAACAAAAAGGAATAAAATCAAGCAATACAGGAAGTTATTATATTAATAAAGTTACGCATCGTCAATTGTTGAGACCATACAGAAAGTTGAGAATATTTATTTATAAATAATTTGTCAGCAGGTATAGATAAAAATTCTGATTCATTTTGACGTCGATGAACCCTTCTCAAGCTAACATACGGTAGTCCTGATTTACTTTATATTACAATTAGATTATTTTTAGGTGCTAATTATGGTTAAAAAGGATCGTCGATGAGAATAGCTCAAGCTACTTTTGATGCCATTGATACAATTAAAAACTTTATTAATATAAAATAATGACGCAAATTACCGTTTTAAACATCAATACTTACCAACGTATCGATCTATGTACTATCCACGGTAAAATAGTTGCGTAAGTATACAAGTTGCAGTGCCATACGAGGGCAATTGAGTGTACAGTGTATACGAAAAGGTATACGCGCGAAAAGAGGCGCGTGCTGTAGCAGCTTGGGCGCTGTATCGAGTCTCCTAGATGCAGTAGTTGACTTGACTCAAGGTTGGTTGCTTGGCGTATATACTAAACGCATTAATGAAAACGTTACACATATATAATTATCGGGGAAACTCGACGAGAATGGCAACGGTGTGTTCGGCCGCAGGCATATAGAACTCCTCGTCCTCCTGGTGGTCACCAATACCGACGCAACGCGTCACTGTATCAGTACGGTAAATTATACAGCAAATTGTAGGATAGCGATTGTAGCGACAAGGAAATCCAAGTTACAAAGATAAACCGATTCTCCTCCTTCGAGTTATAACAGTTTCTTCGGGTCGGTTTTCCTGGTTTATCGCTATTTACTTGGGTAATACAATGTTGCTTCATTGTCGAGCGACTACCGAGTTATCGAATACGAAGGATTCCTCGTGCACGTCGAGCACAGGCTCGCACGGAAACCGATCATCATCTCCAACTGCGTCTATCTATGTTGTATATGAAATCGGTACATCTTATGACTTGATATAGTACTCGTGGCGATATTACTGTGTGTAGTGATTGTGGTTGATTCGCGGTGAAATGAATCGTGATGGATTGTCTCCCGGCTGTGGAATTGCATAGAAACGCGGTAGCTTTTTACTATTTCTATATCCAGTAAAATATTTCAAAGGTGATCCACATTGTTGTCTGTTTAACCGTATATTTTTTAATTTACGATGAATTTAAATGCAATGGATCTTAATTTGATTACGACTTACGCCAGGATTAAATCAACGTCAAAATGCTGTAGGGGGGGGGGGGGGGCTCAAAGTTCCGAACGCTGAAAGATACGACGGTCTAAAATTCCTAACTGTAATATCATACCTGAAAGATTTTACGATGAATATATTAACAAACGTTTATAGAAACGATGAAGACATACAGAGAGTGGTGTTAATTCCAAAAGGATAATGACACAAACGTTAATTTATATAGTGCACAGTTAGCGATTGTGCACGTAAACGACATGTTTATTACCTGAACAGCTAGGATTACTATATTCAAAGCTCAGAAAATTTAAAGTTCAGAAAGTTGTATGGATTAAAAATTTATTTAGAGAAAAACGAACATTTCGAAAGCCTCAATGTCTGAAGTTCTACTTAACAGCAATGTCATATTTGCGAAGATTGAGGATTCCGAAAATCACAGTTCGCAACGTTCTTAGTTCGGAAAATAGATTCCACGACAGGAAAAATATCCGAATATCGCACTTTGGATGGCTTGAAGTCCCAACGATTAATTCTCTTAAAGGGCAAAGCTCTGAACATCACAGTTTGGAAGATTCAAAGTTCCGAAAATATCTTTTCCGACGTGTTATAATTCCGAAAATGGAAGTGTACTCAGATCGCGTAGTTTGTTCTTCTGCGGTAAGATGGCATCATGAGATTTTGACCCTTCGAAATGTTTACCTTTCGGAATTTTGACCCTTCGAAATGTTTACCATTCGGAAAATTGGTCCTTCGGAATTTTGTCTTCTCGCTTTTTAAACTGTCGGGACTTGAAAATAGCGGTTATCGACCTGTTCATTTCCTAACCATCGGAAATTGGAACTATCGACTTTTGATTTGTTTGCATTTTGACTTGCCGACGTTTTGACCATTCGTACCATTAAATTTCGATACATTTAGCTCTCAATGTTTTTGTTTTCTAAGTTTTCTCTGTAGAAAGCGCAATCCTTAAAAAACTTGTTTTTCTGATACTAAAATTTTGAAGCTATAACCTTTATTAATAATGGCAATAGAATTCCTGTGATGTACATTAAATTCATTGTTGGTACATTTACCGGTCTGACTAGATTTTCTTGAGAATTGATATTTTCTAAATTTTACGATTCTGGATCATGAATGATTACTTTTTTTAAATTTCGGGACTTACCATTCGTATCAACTTTAGTTAGACTAAAAAAAAAACGATATTTCAACCTGTCGAAGTTTTTATTATTCGGAACTTCAAGCCCCCCCCCCCCCCCATGCTGTACAACTTGCAAAATGAAGATTATTTATTTTTATTCGACTCTGTTATCACAGTAAAAGTTATAATAGCGCTTTCAAGGTGTGTACACAAATAAATGTCACAGTTTATGCTGGTTTTCAATATTATTATTTTTAATCGTTGATCTCGATGGTTCGTAAATTTGAATCTGTAAGTACTTATTGCAGCATAGCATTTGTAGGACGTAACCGTCATATTCTCAATATTATATTAACTACTGCGTCTATCTCCGGTCTTTCTACTTGATGAATAATGTGTAAAGTACAACTCAGATTTAAGCATACGTTCGCTGGATTCTGATATTGAAGCACACGTCATCGAGAAACCCAAGATCCGGGTTGAAGTTTAAATTTTCGGAGAACGAATTCATATTAAAATTGACTCTGATAAATTAATGTAATTAATAAGCTAGTTACGAATGACAAATTTTTAACTGAAAAAAAATTGTAAAACCAATTACGTCATGACCCGGGTACGAGTGACAAACACTACAAAATTCTAAGCTTGGTGCGTTACCAATTACGCACTACTTATTGGAGTCTAGTTCAAATTTTTTTTTAAGTGAAACTTCTTTAGTCGTGTCGATAGTGAAATTTCAAGGTCGTAATGCGACATGTTTTGTAACGTTTCGTTGCATAAGAGCAACGAAAGATGTAACTTATGGATAGAGATAATGAGAGAGTGTCACGAGTCGTATACCTTATACATAGCATTCTTTATTCTTTGATTCTGCTTTGTGCGGTTCTTCGGTCTCCTACTCCTTGCGCGGTGGAACTAATACTTTTATATTTTATAAATCTGTGCATAATCGCCAAGAAACAGACCAAGCTGCAGCGATTTGGGCAAGAATAGAGAGAGAGAGAGAGAGAGAGAGAGAGAGAGAGAGAGAGAGAGAGAGAGCGAGCGAGAAGAGAGACGGATGAAGCGGATGGAAGAAGGTAGGCAGGGTTACACGCATAATATGATAAGAAACATTCGCAAGCGTCAGTGTATGTCGCTTTGTCACGTGTAACTTATACCCAAGGATTGAGAGTTACCGCAAGTGGTTATGATCTGTCCTGTCATTATAGCCAAAGGGCATTAATGCCATTGGTACATTTACAAGCCGAATTCCGAAGACTCTCAACAAATTATTTGGAAACCATTGATATTGAAATGCTTCGTTTCATACATGAAAGGAATGGATTATCTATATAAACCGTCACTTGCCAAAGTTTTCGAGTTCATTCAAAGGTTCTTACAGACGCTGTCATATGCAAGTCTGATATCGTACTTCTATCCGAAACTTGGTTAAATGATAACAAGAATGTTAGCATACCTGTCTTCAATTGTGTAATCAAATACAAACGACGGAACGTTCGAGCAAGAGTGGCAGTCTATTATAATCAATATTACACGGTGAACATTGTCGCGCCAAACATAGACATTACAGCTACGCACAATCCCAGTTATATGCAGTGGCTGTGACACCGGTCGGTAATGTTTGTACTCCCGAGTGGCAATCGTTGAATAAGAAAATAATTGTCATTGCAGCCATCTACATTTCTGAGATCGATGACGATCTGAAAAATCGATGACATTACACATTTTGTACACCTCTCATTACTTATATACAGTCACGCAGGTACTACTACTCTTGACAGGGGAGAAAACAAAATATCACTAATTCCCAGTGGTGATTTTAACGTAAATTGCGCGACGAGTGATTTGATACCACCGATAATCTTTCTTGGTGGAACTTTTGATCCACGTATGAATAACGATTCCAATGTCACAACTGCGAAATCCGGAACTACGATAGATGCTATTTTTCTTCGATATTTGGAAAATATAGAATCAAGAACATATATTTCATATACGATAACTAATTTAAGTTACCACAAGGTAACTAAAATACTTTTTGTTTTCCCGATTAAAGCACCACCTTACCAAAATATTAAAGTCGCCGTAATACACGGAATAAAAAAGTAGTTTCGAATTAGGTTCAGAAACCAAATCGTAATAGTATTCCTAACTATTTCCGGTATAGTTAGCGAAATATAGTACCGAAGACCAACGATTTGATTCCTGTAACCAATCACAGTGCTGTCGCCACCACGAGCCGTTAGATAGCGCAACTAACGTCGGCGATAGTTGCGACAAGCATTCGGATAGTACCGGCACTCTACGAGCTCATTCCCGTTACCAATCGCTTTCCTTCTATAACCAACCGGTTGGTACGTGCTATGAGTAAAACTTTTAACAATGACAAACGACGCCATTGTTTCAGGTGACAGGTGGTTGTGGATGGACGAGGGCTTGCAAAAAAAAATAGTAAAATGCATTGAATATATGGTAAATATACATTGAAATATTGTGAATAGATGACCTTCGTCTATCGAAGCATCGCGCTAAGTACGTGCCGGTCCTCGCCAATGCAAATAAATAGAAAGATCCGTATTTACCTCGTTTTTTTTTTTCGTATTACGCCGAACCGATGGATTGCATCAACCAACCGGTAAGCTGAGGTTGCCATCTAGGTTGGTTGTTGTTACTACCGATATTTTACCTACGACATTGTAGTTTGTTGAACCATCTGAGTAGTTGGCGCTATACTAACTATTCCGGTTGGTTGTCGGAACCAATGTGTCAGTTTGCTCAACTACTTTTTTCATTCCCTGTACATTGAATATTATTTATATCGTATTCAAGGCCTTCTTATTTTTATAATACAAATCCTTGAAATATCATTTGCCTTTTAGAATACTCCCTCTCTGTCTCTCTCTCTCTCCCCCTCCCCAAGAATCTAAAAAATTACTATTTATTACAAATGAAGACACAATGACCATCAATTACACTTCTGCGTGCACTGATATACATGCGCTGTTTTTTTTTTTTTATCAACCGTGGGTTTCCCCAATTGACTCAGAAAAAGTATTTTATATTGTCATAATATTAAATAGTAAAATTACTTAATGAATGTTAAACTAATCGGTACATAGAAGCCATTATTTCATGAGAGATTCTAATTTATGCAGATGTCTAGTCATTAAATAATAGCTTGTGCGTCATGTCTTTCCTTTATTTATGTACAAATTGTTATTTTTCCGTTCAATTTCAACATCGTCAAATACCAAGAAAAACCGGTGATTTTATGAGTTTGTGGAAAATACGTTGAAGCATTGACGTAGAGTACACGTTACAGTATTTTCCTTCCACGTGGAAGAAGCTCTGTTATCATGAAAAGAAATCAAGATTTCAATGACAGAATACTTGACGTTATCTAAAACGTCTAGCAAAGTTGGTATTGAACAAAATATCCAACGTTTGTGTGTCTGCAGGTTTGTGACAAGGGCTTTAAAAGTAAAACGCTTATAATTCAAGAACGGTTTGACGGATCGTGCTTCCATTTTACATCCAAGTAAAACACACGTTGTGATTTCGTTACAATCTTTAAGACGATTGAAATTTAATAAGATTGAGTGAAGTTATAGGAGTGAACACAATGACTGAAAGTATTTTTAAGCAATCGGACGGAAGTAATAATGAAGTTTCAACCGAGGATGATTGCAATTGAATTTGAGCAAAATCGATCGAGTGATTAAAAAATTGCAATAATTTTTATATTCGCTTTCGCATTAAAAAAATTACTTTTTTTATAACTCTTGATATAAATTGCTTGAAGTTTCGGGCTGAAATTTGGTGAACGTGTGGAGCAGTTATTACCCGATCATCGTGGTGTAATTAATTAAAATCAACAAAGTCACTAAAAATTTGTCGATTTTACATCAAATAAACTAAATTTTAATCGACGTAAAAACTCCCATAATTTCAAGCTATCGAACTAAAACTTTCTACATAAGTGTAGATATTATTAAGGTAGCTTGGTTATGAGTTTGTCCAGGATTGACATTGAGTATAAAAAACGATGAAGTTTGCCGTGTTTAAAAAATCATTGTTTCGTTAACTTTTACAGATTTTGAGCAGATAAAACTTTTTTTAAGAAACCAATATTCAAAGAAAATTCTTTCTTATTTTATACTTTCCACAAAGCAAAGAAGCCAAAGCTGATCAACATAATTCTTTATAGAGGTTCCTTTGTAAAAGATGGAAAATAAGATGAATGCAATGGGCAAAGTTTTCTTATCCAATCTGTGATGTCGTGCGCAAATATAAAAGAACAAATTCCATCGGGTTTTCTTACAAAGCTCGAATCTCGCGTGTATAGTAGAGTACTCGTTGGTTGATACGACATTGCCGTATCTAGCAGGAAGCGCTCTAAACCAGAGGCAGACGTAAAAATAGCTCTCAGCGAGACCGTCCTCAGCTTTTTTACTTTTACACGAGTTTATATACAATCCACTTCCTGCTTCTCGTCTGTTTGTTTCCTCCGATAAACTCCTTGTTCTTCTCGGCTTCGTAAACGCTTTGAACTTTTAGTTGCTTCTGTTTTCTCTTAAAAAATGACCGTCGTTACCTTAATAAATTGAATTGGTTTTATGAGAATTATTCCGAATGGACGGAATTAGATTTACGTCACTAGCAGTTTGTAATTAACTGAAAAAAGCGTTCTAACAATGTTTCTCCTACTCTAGAATGAGCGTCATCGCCGCAACCATCGTTAAAATCCTGTATCTGTCGTAACGAGCTATTATCCTCGGAACTCCTACAGCATAGAAGTTCGTACGGAATACGTGATTGCAAGAGTCGAGAGAGAGAGAGAGAGAGAGAGAGAGAGAGAGAGAGAGCGCTCTTACCGAGCAATATGCCCTCAGCCTCATCTCTCGCGTAAAAGAGTGGGGTAAAGCTTTCAAAGCGTCTGAGCATCAACGTCGCGACGTCCTCGTGGATAAGGACGATGCTTCCTTCATTACCAGAGATGAGAACGGCGTTAAATCGGCTCGTGTCGACGCAAGCACCCTTTACTACAGTTCCGCCAATCCGCTCGTCTCTCGTTGAACGAGCTTAGCTTCGCTCACTTTAGTTATCCTTCTCGACAGGATCGACTGACGAGAGTGAGGTCAGAGGAGAGATAATTAACCGGGACTCTGCTTTAAATCAGAGTGTTCCGCGTTAGCTCGCATCATAAAAGAGAAATAGAAATAAATGGAAAATAAATTAATCGTTCACTCGTTAATTTTTTTCCTCTCAATAATTTCGTCGAACATGACGGTAAAAGTCGTTGATAATTCACTGCGACAATTCACTTAGCGCTTTATTTTCATTTGGACATTTAATTTTATTCGTTTACACGCTCATCGTTGTTTTCATAATTATTTAATTCATTTGAGTGATATAAAAAATTCTTATCGTTAGTTTTCGGTGAAATAAAAAAGGGAGAAGTCGCAAGAAGAGTTTAACGCAGTCAGGCTCTTGACTCTTCCGAGTTTCCGTGACTCATCAGCGTGATGGGTCGTAAATTATGTCACGATGAGTACAGTAATCGGAGATCCGATGTGTTATGGCTGGGCGCGAACGACGCCGAGCTTCGATGCTCAACGTTGAAACATAAAAAATTAAGCGAGAGCTCACATTCTGCAATAGATTTTAGAGCAGCTTAAGATGTGGCCCTCGCTCTCAAGACCCCCGCACACTCGCGATGAGATCACGGCCTTGGCTCCACTCGCCGTTTTGTTTATAAGAAACACCGAAATCACCTCGCAGCCGCCACCGAAACCATCGACGTCGTCGACCCGTCGGCGTTTATCGTTTCTCCTAGCTTCCTTTGTTCCATTGTTCAAACCCTCTCTCTATTTAGGCTCTGATGTTGAGGAGAAGACTGTTTAGGACTCATTGGGATTCGAGTGATGAAAGAGTTTGCGTCAGTGACTGATCGATAATTTTCTAACAATCGATTCATAGAATCCGTTCTATGTATTTGTGGGTACCAAAATGTAACTGCGTGTAATATTAAAAAAATTCCTTTTCGTTGATTTTACTGTAACATCGTTTTTGTAGAATTTACGGGAAATTATTATATTATTCGATGTTATTTAATTGTTAAAAATAAATATTTTCATCAACCAATAAGAATTTTGTTGATATCATTTTGTTTGATTAATCAAACATTTACTGATCTCGATATTTCACTTGAAATGCTTTTTATCTTTCTCGTCGCATATTTTAGAAAATTGACATTAAATGGTAAAATAGTTTAAAAGTCGGACAAATTCATTGACGTGAAGATTTAAAATGTATTTAATACAAAGAGCGGTTCTATTTACGCCCACGGAGCATTTAACTCAACGTACTTTTGGTGTCGGATGCTTCTCCTCGAGAAAGCGAGAGAAACATTGCACAGATGATTCATTGAATTTTGTGGGAGTTATTGAAGTTATGAAGTTTCAAACAAGTACGTTTCCTCCTTCGTGGTTGCTCTTGAAGCTATGAGGTTGATGATCACCTCGTTGTTCGTTTTACGTTGGTGGTTGACTTTATACGGCACTCGTTGACCTCATAATTCTTCTTTACCCTAATTAATTTATTGGTCATCGCTTAATTATCGTTTTATTCTTATTATACTGCTTCGTCGTGTATTAATCTTCATAAGAATAAATGTACGAAAGCGGTTGACGGTCGTCAAATTCATTGGTACACGAGGCACGAACGACGCGCCTCGCCGAAATCTTGCGAAACGTTAAGCGACGCACCGAAGACTCAATGAGATGGATTAAGACTTTTAACGATCCGTGGGTCGCCCACGGGGGGTCAAAGCTATTAAAATTTATTCCACAACTTGTCAAAAGATTATTTTAAATATACATAATCAGCTGTTACTCAATTTTTATTTTGATAATTACAAATTAATATTGAAGTATTACAAATTGATATTTGCAAATGCAATTTCTCCGGGAGCTATTATTTAACAAGAGTAATGAAAAGTTTATTTTATTTAATCTACTCTTACATGCAAAAAAGCCTACCGAATGAAAAGCAATTGGCGCTTGAACGTTAAATATAAATAAAACGCTTTTAAAATAAACGAAACTAAAAGCTGAAGCATAAAATCGCTAATATCTTTTCACTTCTATTGAATTTTTCTTCATCAACGAGAGTGGTCGTTCCGTTTCGGCAGTTTGACGTTCGATGCTTAACCCAATTACGCTTTGGATTAGCCCGTACCAAGTCGATAACAAATAAAATGAAATCTTTGCAATAAATTAGATATTTTCTTTTTGTTATTGCGTGCTACGCTTCCATCGATATTCTTTCGAAATTCAATATACCATCGATGGCAAAAACGATTATACCGTGCAATCCGTGTCACACTTCCGTCCGTCCGTCCCCCTTAACGATGCCTGCCAGGAGAAATATAATCAAAGTGAAAAGATGAAATAAATAGTATACCTCTTGATGCACTGCAGTATCGAAAAAATAAACGAATAAGATTTTTTTCAGTAAGTAACGAACGATTTTCTGGTTCGACATTAAAGAAATATTATTTCAATTAATATTTTAATACTTAATACTGGTCTTAAACTATTCTTTAAGTTCCAGTGAGTGGATATCTGTCGATTAATAGACAATTTTTAAGCCTCAAGGAGGTACGATCGTCAACACAAATCCAACATTATCATCTGAAATTTGTTACAACATAAACCAAGAACTTAATACAACGATTTCCAAAATTTGAAGCATATTAACCGTGTAGTTGTCTTGTAATGCGCTTTAGATTGCGCTTAGAGATTGAACATTTCGAAGAGACTAAGGATTGCGTGTATGAAGACACTCATTCCGGAGGTTGTCTTTACCGAATTTATGTATTGACACAGCCAACATAAATTTTTAAAAAACGTCGACATTTTTTGTCGTCACGAAATGATAGCTTTTTCTACGAAAAATCAAAATATAAAATTTGCATTTAATTGTACTTAACACTTACGGAACACAAAGTTAATTTTTATTATGAAAATTACCAGTCGACATAAGATTTTGATGTGAGGATCAGCAACTGATGTGTTTAAAAATGTCAAACATAACCTCACCTCGAATAAATCTATGAGGTTTTGCCGCAAACCATATATTTGGAAGAAAAAATTACAATTCTGTCTATTGATTTGGATCCATAGTTTTCATTTGTAATTTTTCTTATTTCTTTTTATATTAATTTTAAGTAAACTACGACTTCGGAGTCGTTGAAAGTCTTATACTCTGAATTAAATTGAATTTGTTTTCGATAAAGTAAAGTTTTTCAAGTAAAATACTCCTACGCGAAGTTATTTTTATTCGTTATTTTAAAAAACTAATATTGGGAGTAATTCGAGATACCTGCAGTTAGATTCATTTCAAATACAAGTTTAACTCCAAAGTAACAGTCGTACATCCTTAAAATAAAAATATAGATATCGATATCAGGACTGTGTCTTTCTTAATGGATTGGCATTAAGGTGATGCGTAGCACCTCGGTCGGTAACAATAAATGTAATGCAAATTTCTCTACGATGATTGATCTTTCGATTAAAAGAGGAGAACGATGAACTGCGTTTTACAATTCTACAGTTCACAGTTGTCATTTTTTATTCGAAAGATTAGTCGTGGCGGAAAAATCAGCGATGGGAAAATGCTGTTATCTCTCACACGCATGGCGATCTGAGAGAGAATGACGACGTGTAACACATAGTCTTGAAGATATAATAAATACCTCTCAGTGGCTCATGACTGAAAGGTTCAATCTAATCGTATTAATATTGCTTGTGCTAAAAGTTTTTTTTTGTTATCTTTGTGTTCACAGGCCTAGCCCCGGAGGTGTCGGTGATAACGGGGTCCAGGGTGTGAGAGGTAAAGGCCTGCCGCACGTGATTTATTGTCGTTTGTGGCGCTGGCCGGATCTGCAGTCTCATCACGAGCTCAGAGCCATCGAACATTGCGAGTACGCCTTCACCCAGAAGAGAGACGAGGTTTGCGTCAACCCTTATCACTATCAGCGAATACAAACGCCAGGTACAATGCACAAGGAAACACTTCTCACTGTGAAATGTTTATCTAATTATTATTTTTTCGTTATCGCTAGGTTCAGAGTTATTTTCAATCTTGTCACTGCGTCAGAGACTATTGACGATGACAATTAATTAATTAATTATTTGTATTGCAGTTCTACCGGCTATTTTGGTACCGAGGCATAATCTTTCCGGCGACGAGACGGTACTGTACAATACTTCCCTCGAAGAGCTTAGTGTAAGCGTTCCAGAGAATACGAGCTTCCACGCAACGTTGAATCATCAACATAATAATCAACAGGGAATAGCCCAATCTCCGCAGCAGCAACAACCAAATAATCCGTACCAAGGAATGCAGGTTCGTTCGATAATCACTGCACATTTTTCTCGTATAACGTAGTAACAATGAGATTTTTGTTGTTGTTGTTTTTGATTTGTTACGTTGCTATCTTAATTCTCTTTGAAATTTCAATTTCATAGAGCATGCAAGCGACGAGTCCGGCGAGTGTCGGAAGCCTGGGCAGCGTACAGGGTTCGCCACATCCTGCACCGGGATCCATGGACCCGCCAGCTGACACTCCACCGCCAGGCTACATAAGCGAAGACGGCGATAACATGGATCACAATGACAACATGTCCCTCTCGCGTCTATCACCTAGTCCCGTAGACGCTCAACCGGTTATGTACTGCGAACCAGCGTTCTGGTTAGTCTTCTTATTATTTTTCTCTCTCTCTCTCTCTGTCCAACCGTATGATTGGTAAAAAAATTATTCATAAATTCATTTTATCGCTTCAACGACAAAAATCAACTAAATTAAATTAACGGATTGCACTGCTTTTGAGATTTTATGTCTGCAATCAATAGGAAATTTAATTTCCTCTATAATCTGGCTATCATCCGATCAGTCGCGTATTTAAATAAACAAATTTGAAAGCATAATAAATTAATTAAACAGACAATAAGCAACAATATATGTTTCCAGCAAGAATTTGATTTCATATTTGTAAATATAGTTGGAAAATAGATTTTACTGGAACATGTAGGATGAAATAAATAGAAGTTAATGAATTATCCAATTTTCTTTCATTCCAGGTGTTCAATAAGCTATTACGAGCTCAATACGAGAGTCGGCGAGACTTTTCACGCCTCTCAGCCAAGCATAACGGTAGATGGTTTCACGGATCCAAGTAACTCCGAGCGTTTCTGTCTCGGTCTTCTTTCCAACGTAAACCGTAACACTGTCGTAGAACAAACAAGACGGCACATTGGCAAAGGCGTTAGATTGTACTACATCGGTGGTGAAGTATTCGCAGAATGTCTATCCGACTCTAGCATCTTTGTTCAGAGTCCAAACTGTAATCAACGCTACGGCTGGCATCCCGCGACCGTATGCAAGATACCACCGGGTAAGTTCTGTCATGTGTTAACTGTAATCTCATTAAGGTAATTCTCAAGTTATTTGTAAGTGCAGATAACAATCTATTCCAAAATATGCTGCAAAGAATTTTAAAAAATATTTATTCCTTTATAAAAATACAGTTCAATACAATCGGTGAATGGACATTTTTTAATTTCTGTCAGTGACTTAAAAAATTGTCACTCTACCCTTGGCTGTGTGGGTCATCAACGAGCCATTGAAAAAGGCAAATTTAACATTGTTTGTGGTTCCATCTGGTAGTCTTGAATCTTATTTTACGTTTGATAAATAAATATTTGTGTTAAATACGACGTAGGAACGATCTGTTATTTTCGGTGTATTCTGTTAACAGGTTGCAATCTGAAAATCTTCAATAATCAAGAATTCGCGGCGTTGCTCTCGCAGTCGGTCTCGCAGGGTTTTGAGGCGGTTTATCAATTAACCAGGATGTGCACTATAAGGATGAGTTTTGTAAAGGGCTGGGGCGCGGAATACCGTCGTCAAACGGTAACGTCGACACCTTGCTGGATCGAACTGCATTTGAACGGGCCCCTGCAGTGGCTCGATCGTGTACTCACGCAAATGGGCTCGCCGCGTCTACCATGTTCCTCGATGTCTTAAATCGACGTCTGTACTAGACGTGACGCACGTCTTCGATACGTGAACAATATAGCAAAACAACAACAACAAAAACGAAGAAACGCAAGAGTGACGATGACGAATGATTATTACGTTGGAAAAAGAAGGATCTATGAGTGCGGTTAGGGTTATTGCTCGACAATTTCTCATCGAGATAGACAAATCCGTCGATACACGTTAGTCCAATTCGTCAGAACACAATCGTAAAGAACAAAGAATGCCAATAAAAGAAGAAAGAGATATAAAATGAGAAGAAGAATTGCAAAAGAGCGTGAGGAAACAAGTCGTGGCTGTGCCGGTCTTTCCGTTTCGTACTCCGAATCGCCTGTGCCCCATAAATCGCGGAAAGTCCGTCGATCGTATCACAGGGTCGAAAAAATCGCTTTCGTAATCGTTGACTCTGAGATAAATCTCGTCATATGAGTCTGAATTTAACGGAACAAAAGATTAAAAACTGCCGAGAGATAATGACAAGC
Source organism: Cylloceria caligata (assembly GCA_963942595.1). Taxonomy (NCBI): domain Eukaryota; kingdom Metazoa; phylum Arthropoda; class Insecta; order Hymenoptera; family Ichneumonidae; genus Cylloceria; species Cylloceria caligata. The sequence continues at coordinate 16,442,760 of OZ012706.1, read as the reverse complement.
AAGAGGGAAGAATATTATCCAGTAGACATTAACTTCTGTCTGACAACTGATGCACTTTGCCGAGAGGGAAATTTCAAAGGTCCCGCAGTCTCGCTCGGAGCGCTTCAATCACGAGTGACTCTTATCTTGCGATGTGGATGACGCGTGAAACGCGCTATCCAAGTATACGGATACGGATTACGTTAACCACGCAAAATTTTCATTCAAAACATCCTAACGCGAAACAAACAAAGCCAGAGTCTAATTGCGATGTTCAGATTATTGGAGTAGCCAAGAGGACGGTAGTATATATATATATATATATATATATACACGCGTATGGATGGGTTGTATGTATGTACAATGCTGAGATGAATAGCTCAGTCTTTTACATATTTTTAATCGAAATCGAGAGGAAGAAAATCTTGTGGAGTACATAAGGAAATTTATGTATGAGCAGGCACGCGATAAAAAAAAGGAAAGAAAGAAAGAAAAATCATCTTGCGTATTCTACTATATACATATATGTATGTATGTATGTATGTATGTATGTATGCGTGTGTACGTGTAATGAATGTTAAGCGTCTATGTACTCGTGAATATAGAGACGATTGCGAGATGAATGATATTCGAGTTTAATGTACATCGTCGAATAATTTGTTTTTACTAACAGAGATAACAATAGAAGAAGATCGACGCGCATTCTAATAACGAAACTGGATCACGAATTTGTCTCGTATCTTTTATTTTTTTTTCTATCGTTTTAATGGAATGAAAGAAGAAAAAAGAAATCTCGTTACATTGCGCATGTAAATATTTTTTGAACGCACCAAAACTGAGATCAAAGAGAAAGAAAGAAAGAGAGGGAGAGAGGGAGAGAAAGAGATCGAAAGTGGCGCATTAACTTTTCGTTTTCTTTTCTTTTTTTTTTTTAATATGCGTCGTTTGATCGTTTTTCAAGAAAGTTCACATCTTAGTGATAATACGGTGTCCTATCTTGAGAGGAACAAATATACTGAGCTTTGTGTAAAGGATGATTGGCGACACTGCCAAGTATTGTGGTATCGCATCGAAAATGACAAAATGTTCAGTTGCCGAACAAGAGCAAGAGGATCGACGAAGGGAATTAAATTTTTAAGTCGATTATCGGCTAAATTTTGTCGAATCTACGAGAGGAGTAAGAAAGATTGGGGGGGGGGGGGGGGGGCATTTAAAAAATAAAACAAAACAAAAAGTCTGCTTCCTACAAGGAGAAGATGGAAATATTGCTACGTATTATGGTGTCTTATCTTAACTAATCGCTATTCTTACTAAGGGTAGAAAAAAAAAAACAAAACAAACATTACTTCTTACTAAGGATAAAGATGCTATACGCACGCAATTTGCGAGAAAAAAAAACAGAATATCTTATATACTAATATCAATGTAAGAAAAGCAACTATATATACAAATATTATATATCTTGTCGGGTATGTAAGGGATTCACGAGAACGCGTTATATTTGGTAATGATTTAGTACGTCAGATGCTAATTGACAGTTTGAATTTTTGGAAGATACCGAAAAGATGTCGAGTCGTTGACGAGGAGCGCGAATACCGCAGGCTTGTTACTGGGAATTCTCTTTTCATTCGCGAATAATAGTGACGATTGAGAGTTTTTTTATTTCATACATGTTGAAGGCTCACCATCGCATCACCATAGACTGAGGGCAAGGTTCCGAATAGTCTTCTCGTTTTTTTTCCATTGTTACGAAGGCGAAATATTGTTTACCACGTACTATACAGATTTAACCTGCGATTCTTGTAATCAGGAGTCAAATAATTCTTTGAATGAAATTGAGAGATTCGGGCCAAGTGTAAGGAAGAAAAATATTGATAAGGAAACTATAAAAAAAATTATTACAATAATAATAATAAAATTTTTAAAATGAAGGGAGCATGTTTAAGACGATGTGAGACAAACTCAGTCGGTAACAACATCTATAATCTATTCATTTATTTATTTTTTATGGGTGTTATACATTTTGGGGCAAAAGCAAATTATTAACGTCTTCATCTATCAGTTCCACACACGTTAATAATTTCAGTTTTTCCTAAAAGGCTTAGCATTCTGAAAAAAAAAATGGATTACATCTTCTCTGCTACCAACTGAGGACGGGATGATCGTAGGAAGGATGTATCACATCGCCTTAAACGATATCAAACATTTCGATAAGCGTACAAGTACGATAAGTGATAGGGAAGCTGGTCGTTTGGAAATAAAAAAAAGCGAAGATACTTGGAGTTTCGTCTTTGTGGTGTATCGACACTGTACGCAAAAGCTTTGCGATTGAAGCTCAGTCGCAAAAGTGATTCATTGCGTGAAAAGCATGTTAGAGATTTCTATTTTTATTACAAATTTTTATTATATTTCAAAATTTGCTGTCGCTCGAAGTCGACCGAAAAAGAAGGAAAAAAGGGAGAATATTCGTATTAACGATTGATGAACCTTCGGTTGAAGATTATAAATTATTCTGCGTAGCGCGATGGACGATTACGCAATTAAAAGACGGCGACACTTAGTGTCACGTTTTTCGAGAGGTTCAAACTTCTTTGTTTTACTTCATAATTAAAATTATATAAACATATTTGCGTGTTAAGAAAAAAGATAAAAAAAGTTAATCGACAAACAATATTCATTACACGAGAGTTATTAGCTCGATGTCGGTGTAAACGCAACGTTACGGATATGCTTTCAGCTTATTATTTATCCCCCCGACTAAACGAAGTAAATATAAATGAAAAGAGAAGAGAAAAAAAATACAAAAAAAAAATTATAATAATACACGAACGAGATGCTACGAAGTTTTAAGACACGAAGAAGTGTAATATTTTGCTACTGAACTTAGAGTTTTTAAGTCCATAGGTTTTTATCGATGAAATATTAAAAATATGAGCGATCCTATTACACATACATTATTGAATTATTATGATATTACGTTTGTATAACTTGTATATTGCTATTCAATTTATATTTTTACCAATCTCGTTTTCTTTTGATCGTCATTATTGGGCTCGGTAGTCTTGAACGTGCGAATCGTCAATCCTACAGAGGTTTATCCTTAGTTAAGAGTCAATGAGACTGCGTTCCGTGTACGGGACATCAGTCGCGTCGTTCGCTGAATCTATCAAATCCAACTAAGTACAATAATAAGACAGTGTCATCTGATTCCATAAAGAAGGTAACTGCGCGAATCGATTGAAATTATGAGAAATTATGTGCTCAAATGAGATCAAAACATTCCATATATTTTATGCTTCACGCGCTTCCAATCTAAATTGTTAAGATTTTTTCTGCAATTTGAAGAATAAGATTATCTCAGCGACGAGCGGATGCCTCGTACATTAAGCGTGTGTCTGTTGACGATTATGTTTCTATTAGTCTTTATCTGATTGTGTGAGCGGGATAGCAATACGAGAGTGAGAAAGACAGAGAGAGAGAGAGAGAGAGAGAACTCGGTAAAGTGTCATAAAGAAGTTGAATTATCAATTCGATTAATGATTTAACGCGCTGGCCACGTAAATTTTTAAGGATTAATTCGTAACATTGTTGGTCGAAGCTTTCGTTTGCTTATTTGAATCACAAAAAAAAGTTGTATACGACATAGTTTCGTCAATTTATTTAATTGTTTATAAGATACGAAAGTTCTATCGAGAATTATCGGGCAATTGAGAAAAGATTTCGCGTTTAGAATTCTCGATATCTTCATCGGTCGTTGATTAATTTTTTGCAATTTATTTTAATCGTGTTATTATTATTTGATATTAGCGCTTTGCGAGATCCTCGCGGCTATACACACGTGTGCGTGTTGCATTAAAAAAAGAAAAACAGGAAATGTGTGGTCGATGGAATTGCACCGTCAAGTAATTGATGGCCGAGGCAACTCAACTTTGTGTATACTGCTATTAAAGTAAAAAGAAAAGAATAAAGAAGAAAAAAAATGTATGTAACTCGACGAGGATAGGCATCGACGAAACGCACTCGCGAAGTTGTCAATGGCGACGAACGCGTTGCTTTAAATAAAGAACGGCATGCTGTGATAACTACGTACTGCTTCGATGAAGATTTTCATTTGAAGGAAGCACAATTTACGTACACATGAAACACTCTCTCGAAGCTTGTGTGCGAAGAAACGAAAAAGCTCGTTGTATAGATGATTTTTTTCCCCACGACAAAAGTTTAACTTGACAAAAACTCAAGTAGATGGCAGTTAATCAAGGGATCAAGAATAATACATTTTGTAGAAATTTTGTCTGTTTTTTTTTCTTTTTAATATCTTCGGGGAGATCGATCGCCCAGTCATTATTTGATTACTTCTTCGTGCAGTTGATGTCCGTTCGATACACAACTCCAATGATTCTGCGTGCATTAGTAAGACGTGTCTGAGAGAGAGAGAGAGAGTTAAGCTAACGAACGCGCTCGTTGTGTGAGACAAGTCGTTGAACGCGCGTTCGTCTATCATTGTATAAACAGAAAATAATTTGAGATACTTCCTTGAGCAAAGAGCGGTTGGTATGCACTAGGCCAGGCACGAGAAAGATAGTCTGAGAGCGTGAAAGAAAGCCGAGAAACGTTACGATAAGGAATCATGCGTGTGAGACTGTATCATAGTTATAAATAAATGTATATGTTAAGTCAATCAATTGCTGTCTAATAACAGCGTTAATTCACTGTAATTAGCCGTTAAAATCTCAACGTTCTTCAGTTCCCTCAAATTTCCTAATCCGCTTTTAGAATCAATTCCAAAAATGCTTAATGAAATCGTTAAGGATCGGGAAGGAACGAAAATTCGTTGTTAAAAGCCTCTTTATAAGAATTGTAAACAGCTAGTGTTTGGATTTTCGAATAGAAAGAATGCTCATTATCTTTGTACCTCGAAAATAAAAGAAAGAATGCCGATAGACGGGATAACTTCGAAACTAGAACGTAATCCAACAGTCAAAGCTGCAACGAAGCAAATATAACCAACGCGAGTTGTGTTGTGAAGTTTGAAATATTGAAATCCATGCTTCGATTCACTATAAAAGATTTTCCTGTTTACGCTATAATCCCTTTGGTACAACGTCGTTTCGACATTATTTCAGTTTGGGATAACGATCTTTAGATTTTAACAATATTTATGAAAACTCGTTTCGTTTCGTTATTCAGTTCATATTATTCTTTCGGTTATTTGGAGCTCTTCGATGCACTCGCGTTTCGTGATATTTCTTTAATTATACGTTTGGCTGTTGAGTTATATCCCCGTTCAAGGCTTTTGATATTTTTCTTATTTTGCGAGCATTCATTTTTCGCGATGTACCCTCTAGTAAGCATTATTTTCATTCGGAAATTCGATTACGAAACAATACATACAAAGTAATAATAATAATAATTAAAAAAAAACAACTAAAGAAGGTGCTTGCTCGTTTTTATTAGCATTATCACATGGATTGAGTTATACCTCGACGACTAGAGTCGCGAATAGTCTGTGCCTGATATATACAATTTTTTATAATCTCAATACCAATATCGACGATGTTTCATCAGTAATTATGCTCTTCTAGTTATATTCACTGCCGGCGAGAATCTTAATCTCGTGACACATGAAATTTCGTCTCAAAAAACAATTATTCGCACCAGATTAAATATACAGTAAATACGTGGATATATTGATACATACATCAGTCTAAAGGATTTGAGCTAAGTGGATTTTCTTTCACATGCTGTACCAGGTGTTGAATTCGATATAACTAAAATTCGAGGTTTTGTTTATCTCGCGCATTGTATAAAACGGCAGAGAGAGCGAGAGAGAGAGAGAGAAAGAAAGATAGAGAAAGACAAACACAATCGGTTCAATTGCATGTAAAAATCTAGAATCGTCATGTGTATGATTTCGAGCAGTAAAGAGGTTTTGTTGCGTTGAGCTAAGTTTCACGGATCTTAATTACAATATATGTTATTAAGCGTAGCTAACGAATTTATGTAAGATATACTTCACGTAGATATTATAGATCGTTTTCGTCTTTTGGATAAATAAAAAATTTGTTCGATGCGGTTAATTCTCTTTCTTCTTTCTTTCGTCGTAAACGATGATCTATTCTTCACTTGACAGAAAACCGTCAACACCTTAGCAGCTCGATGATCGGGAAAATGAATCGACCGGTTTCTCCTCGCGAATGTGCAGAACTAACAAGTACGCGGCGCAACGCGTTGCCTCGATCTATCGAGATGTATAACCCGTGTTTCCACATCTAGTGCAACCTCCGGTGCCGGTTATTCGGCGTCTGGGAGGACAGCATTTGCTTCAGCGAGAACATGCTCACGGAAAGGCCAACCGTTGCCAGCAGAAATGCAGAACCAACTGTACCACGGTCCACGCTGTTTCTGCGATAGAGCGTTCCGCCACTCTGTAATTTTATTAAATATAATTATTAAGTATTTATCATTTTGATTAATCACGCGCTCGTTACAAATATAATCTCTCGGTTATTTTATAACATTTTTGTTAACCCTGCAGAGATCTAAAAACAAATTGTTACAGGTACTCTAGGACATGAAATAAAGAAAAGGTGAATGTCTCGATTTTTTAACGGTTTTTATGGGATCAGGGAATTCGTGAAGAGCTAATACAAGTGTTGATGAATTCTCGAAAGTATCCTGATCGAATTAGTCTTCGTCATAGAGAAAAGTTTGTGAAATGTGGAAAATAATGAGTAAACGATGTGAAACAAACTAAATACTAAACAAATTTCTTTGTAATTACATTTGAATCGAAGATTTTAGTACGATAGCTTAAAATTTATACGAGACATCGTGTTTAAGGTAGTTTTGCCGTGAAAGCACTTTGAACTATTGTGCCTTAATTTTTTATACACTCAACTTTAAATAATTACGGAGATGTTAGCGAAATTTCAAGTTCTATCGTGGGGTATTGGAAAGAGGATTAAAATATCAAAAATCGACATTCTAGTATGAAGTCTTATGACAGAAAGATCAAATCGCGAATTCAAGTCAGTTATTTACATACTTTGAAACGAGATTAATAAAATAGAAAATGCATCACGCGTTCGTTAGGAGTTACGGATATTTATTGTTAAAAGAAAAGGAGGTCGCCGGACATTTGGAGGAGTTATTTCACGTTAACCGACACGGAAATAGATGAAATTGACGTACACGTTACGGTATAAAAAAGACGCGGAAGTTTGGCAACAGTGCGTTGTAGCAGACGTCCGGTTGAACCACGCTATACGTATATTATCATACTAACGAACCATGTGTAAGCACAAAAACTATCAGAGAATAATAGATATGTACATAAAATGCCTAACACCCTTTCTTATGGGGTCGGAAGTCAATGATTGGAATTGAAAAATAAATTTTCTACACGTGACATATATTCGGGCGAAAAAAATTCTAATTAAACGATATACTTTAGGTATTCTCCAAATATATTATTTATTCATATTGAGAGTTCACATTGTGATTCTTCTTAGTGACAGTTTCTGTATAAATACTTTTTTCTCGGATAAAAGAAAAACATAACCTCACATATAATCGAATAGTTTGAAAACGCCGCGCCAGCGATCGAGCAATCACGTTTCGCGCAACCGTACATCGTATACGGACGACATTGTCACGTTGCTAACTAGTTTGATAATCATAATTTGAACAATCAAATCAACATTTATAATTATAAATTGTCCGGCAATTCGGTCGCACCACATAATTACATCACAGTGGAAGCTTCCAATTATTCGTGCTTATTATCACAACTTTCAGCATACATTTATTATTGAATAACATAGTCTCTAGGCTCTATGACTTCAGTTTATTTGCACAACTATCTTGTCACTTAATGTTCTTGGAGAAAAAAAAATGTAACATCACACTTAATAACTTTCGATTTGTGTGATCCTATCAACGAGCTACATGTCACCCCGATAGTTTTAGCCGTTGTCTAGTTATAACATTTATATCTGTGGTATTAAAAAAAAAAGCAAAAAGAAAAAAACGTCAACTTTTGAACCACTCTGTCGATTCTATCAAAATACAATCAAAAAACAACCTTGATTGTGACTTCCCTTTACAGGAAAATAACAGCCCGGCAACTTTCATTTTGCCAAAGTTTACGCGTTTACGTAATTTTCTATTACAAAACGGAATTTAATGTGTTATAAAATTTTAATGGCCGTACAGATTTCAACCAAATTTGATACGGTCAAAGGGTAGTTAATTGTACCAACTACGTGCCAATTGTCATTCCCACAGATCAAACCGTTGCCTAATCATAAAAATTAAATGTGTAATATTTAAAACAAACAAGAAATATATCAAATGTTTAATTATTCTACCGATTCTGTCCGAATACAATAATAACTAACCGTGAACCTAACCTTCCATTTGTAGACAATAACATCCCAGCAGTTAGCATTTTGTTAAAGTTTGCGTGATTACGTCCTTTTGTATTAAAAAAAAAACTGGATTTTAACGTCTTACGAATTTTTAATGGCCGTACAGATTTCAACCAAATTTGACATGATGAAATGGTAGCAATTGTACCAAACGCGTGCCAATTGTCAACCCAGAAGTCCAAACCATTCACAAGTTATGGGCAATTGACTTTTCTTTCACTCATAGCACACACATGCCGGGCATTTTTTTCTGAGTATCATTCGGATTATTCACTTTATTTTGATTATTGTGCATTAAAAATTCGAAAAATATAAATACTTTTAGTACAGCAAAGATTAATTTATGCTAAGAAAGCAAAAACAAGCTGCAAATTGCTTTCTCGAGCTCAAATTCCACATGATGCTCAGTCTTCTCTATGAGGAACTATCTTTCTTCATTTTGGCGTCCTCGTAGAGAAAGCTTTGAGTATCGTGCGGAATCTCGAGGGAGCAATTTGCACATTTTTATTTGCAGCTTGGTTTCAAAAATTTCGAAAAAATCGAAATTTTTTAATATCTGAATTGTTTGATCGATTATCCAAAATTTATACCAACTTTACGTTTATAATAATTTATTAAAAAGAAAAAAAATTAGCACGATATCTTGAACTTTGCAAAAATTAGAGCGATTTGACGATTTTTCCACGAATTCTAAAATTTATAAAATCTCAACCGTTTGGCCGATATTTTTCGAATTTAATACGAACCGTCCTTTTATGATATTCTATTTATATTTAAAAAATTAGCCGAAAATCTTCAAATTTACAGAAATTAGAGCGTTCAGACATTTTTAAAAAATTTCAAAATGCCGTAAAATTTGTCATTTTTGAGCAATTTTAACAAAAATCGCAGTGGATAAAGACATTGTATAGATTAACATCTGTGCAAAACGAGAGCGCTGTAGCTCAAACCGGTGGCGAGTTATAAGCGTTTCAATTTTACACTGCCAGAACAAACACACGCGGACATTTTTTCTAAATATGATTTTTCGACGTTTTGGGATATTTTGAACACTCTATGAGGAAGCAAAAGAATATATGGGGTGTGACAATGAAACTTTGGATATAGAACGATTTTATGAATATAGCGTACAATAATTCAGAATTACCTGACTTAATGAGAGTCTCAGAGCATAGCAGGCAGTGCGGGTCGGATACATCTCGTCACCGAAGCTTTAATCCTCGGCTCCGCACACTGAAACGTAAGCGTCAAAGTTGAATACACCACAAATTGAATTAATATTCTTGTAATTCATATTTTAATTAATTAATTAATCGCTATACGTCCCACTGAAAGGTAATGTACGCAATTAGACCGTAAATACTAACGCTTAGCGATCAATTACGGAGATTGCTAAAACGAAACTCGATTATCGTAATGAAAAAGTTACTTTCGCTACTTTTAGATAAAATCTTTTACCAAGTTATTGTATTTCGGATATAAAATTCCAAAATTCGTCGCGGTAATAGAAAGAAATTGATGGTACAATCAGCTTTACATTTAATAAGTATCACTGTTAAAAAAAAAAAAAAAACGTTTATTGTTACAAGAAATGTAGATTGTACTTTTTTTTTTACGTTAATATGATTTCATCTCACGAATTTTGTGTCACGCGATAAGACGAGAAAAAAGAATCTCTAGTGTAATCGTCGAGTATCTTGTGACTTAGTTAGGGAACAACAAGACGTCCCGCTAAATCGGTTTCCTCTCGGCAATTTGCCAACTGAACATGTCTGTTGCCTACTGTAATATTAGGTGAATTTAGCCGAAAGGCCAGTGCCACCAATACTCGTAATCACGAGTTCTAGCATATTATTTACAGATGAAAACTACCAGTTTGAACAAATAATGAGAATCTTTGTAGATTATTTCAACCGCAAACATATAATTTTGGAGCAATGAGATTTCATTTCAATTCTATAGTAAAATCCTGTGAGTAAGCAGTGTAAGCTACGCTTATTAAATTTATCAAGTGTCTCGAATGTTACGTAATTCGCATTATCGTCCCTCGCAAATTTCATTGATGACACGGTTCTTTAATGTTGCTCGTTATTCTTTCGTTAATATCAACGATGATATTAATATATTTGCGTGCTTTTATCTATTCATCTTTTCTTTTTATTTTTCAACTTTGTAAAAACAACACTCGGTACACTCATTTGGTTTTAACAATGAGATTAATTAGAAAAAAATAACAAAAAAAAAAGTCTATGATTGCTTTCTAAATAATTAGGTCATTTATCGATTCTACTAAGATAATTAGTGGCGCCCGATAGTTATCACAACTGATAAGATTATACGTAAATATCATAACGATCCATAGGTGACTGTCATAGAATGACAGTCGAAGAATTCATTCTTGGCATCAACTCGGTGCACTCACTTGGTTTTTCAACTTCTAACAATGAGATTAATTAATAAAACATCAAGAACGGTTAAAGCCAAGAAATAGTTCTAAATATTCGTGAACTCATCGATTCTACTAAGATAATTAGTGGCGCTCGATTCTTGTCACAGCTGATAAGATTATATCCAAATATTATTACGATTTATAAGTTAATTACAGTCGAATAATTCATCCTCAAACAAAAATAAAGATCGCAAGAGTCGCTGAAATTTATAGATCTAATCTCTTACATATAAAAATCATACGGAACCTGTTGAATTGGACGAGTAACGCGGTAAGAATAAAATGACGCGACACGTTATTGAAATTACTTTAAGGTGAAATATTCGGTGATTTTTGAAAAAATTTGTTTCTTTTTTATAAACATAATTCACAATTTATGATCTCGACATTCGATAAACATAAAGAAAATTGAAGCTGGTAATAAAAATTATTAAATACAAAATTGATAGAAACATTATTTTTTATCATTTTGTTTTCAATTGGAAAAGTGTCCCAAGAGTTTGATAAATACGATCTTTTAAGACGATGTGCTACACGTTTTTCTCGTTTTCCCCTACTCCACTGTAAATCCCAACGACGATATTTTACTACGACTCACGACGACTAAGTCGGATAAAAGAGAAGAACGATGAACTGCGTTGTATAATTTCAAAGCTCACTTTTATCCAAAAGATCAATCGTGTCGGAGAAATTTGCGATCGGAAAATTCTGCTACGTCTAACACGCGCGTGGCAAACCGAGAGAGAAATACGACATTTAACGCATTCTCTTAAGGGGAGGCGAAACCTCCACGAGTGCAAAAGAGATAGAACTAGTATTGCGCTGGTGTCAGAGTGAGAAACACAGCGATTAACGCGATGTGTTACATATTTCTGTCGGTCTCTCACTCTCTACAGCTATAGTCAATGGCGCTATCTCTCTCAGAGTCTTGGCGACTCAGTCTGTATAGCACATCAACTTAAGGTGAAAAGTTCATTCTTGAATGATCTGTTTGCATGAATTTAATCGAATTTCTTTGTTGACGCAATATTGAATATCAATGAAGGAGGGTGAAACAACAATTCGTTTAATCCCTTCGCCCACAAATTTATCTCCTTGCGTCAAGCAATAATTTCTTCATTCCGATAAGTAATATTCCAACTTAAAACACAAATAAAAATGGATTTTTTGTAATAACAATAAGAGAAATATTTGCAATTATATTGAAAATAATGTAGAAACCTTTAATCTGGCTTTTTATTTGAGTGCTCCACGTCATTTCGTTTCAAGATTGGAACAAAAATCGAGAGAGAACCAAGCACGAGGGTACATTTTTCCCACTTGTTTCTACTCATTGAAAACTTGGAGCAAAAGCGCACGAGTGTCTTGTAACGAACATCCAACTTTACAGAAGAATTTTACTACTCAACAATTTTTTACGATTACTATTATTGACTGAGATACACGAGTTGATTGCTTTGAAACGTATACTTCCGGTAGAATCAAAGAGATTAAATACATTAAGCAGAATTCGTACCTTACTCGACTTATGATAAAGTATCGATGAATCAGTAGCTAGCAACAAACGGCGTCCAGAATAGAACAGACAAAGTTTTTTATTCTTCATACACAGCGCGTTCTTTATATCAACGTGTGAATGCGTAGTTTGTATCAAGTATTTTTGCGTTGTTGTAAACAAGTGCGCGACTTAAATATTACGAAAGTGTACATTGGCGTCGCTCTCTTCCTTCGACAATGTTTTCTTTATAATTTTGTATCATACGTAAGCGCCATATCAAATTTATATTTACGATTTCAAATAATCCACACGTCATACCAAAATACGTATATTTGCACAAAAAAAATTGATAATTTATACAGTTTATCCAAACAGCTTTGTGTAATCAAATTGGAGACGGTAGTTTCGATTTCGACAACTCGCGTAACGCATTTTATATATAGCGTGTGATGGATCAACATTGAATTAAAAAAGTAGCAATGCCAGTAGAGATCTGCGAATTGAGCTGAAGCATCGTAGCGCAACGCAATTTCTCATCCCCGTGTGAACTTCGAACATTCATGAATATTATCACGATAACAGGATTTGCGTCGATGCTCTCGAGTAAAGTATTATGTTAGCTCGTAGTAAAAGTTATGCAAAATACGTCAAAGATGGATACCACGTGGATCCAAACGCGCAATGGGAATCTTCACTAGCACTGTGCGCACACGCAGTGCGACTGTCGACATAAACAGATACATAATAATAACAATATCCTATGAAAAAGTCAAGACGTGAAACGATATGGAACGCACAGTCGCACAATCGCATCTATCTATCTTCGTCTCGTTTTTAATCTGAAATTATTTTTAAAGTAAAAAAAAAAAAGTGGATTTCGGTCACGTTGTGCTTAGCACACGTTGATGATGGTTGCTAAAAGCACCGCTGGAGAACCTAACCTATACGCAAGTCGTTAGCCATGAGCCCGATACTATATATACACGGTGATTATTTCGGTTCTACTTGACTGGCAGTCTGATCGACGACGATACGTCACTGTTGATGTTCTCTTATCATCTTAGAACGAAGGGTTCGCGTTCCGATCTACGTATTTAATATCACGATATTTAGTTTCACTCACTTTGTCCCGTGGTTTCTACAAATTCACTCTTAAAACGCCGAGCGTAGTCTCGCGCCTAACGAGAGTCGTAACTGATAAAAACTCGAGATAACGTGGAATGAGAAGTGGCTTGTTTATAAAAGAAAAACTTATTGATCACACGTGAAATTGATAAGTAAATTTAGTATCCGAACGTAGAATCCTCGCACTGTTAACGTTAATGGAAGTTACGGTGTAGCTACGGCAATAATTTTATTTAGGCAGGCGTGAACGATTTACGTAACACCTCGGACATCTTGGACGAACGCCGGTACAACCGCGGGAATTATATAAAAGATTTTTGCCGAAGAGCACGTTTAACTTACCTTCTTGCATGAAATTCGCTGAGCGAAGAGACCACCGTGATTGGACGGGTCCTCCCTGTGACAAGCTTGTTCTTCTATCTCACTCCTGTAGACTCATAAGCTTCGCATTTGCTGCCGCTAGCGCAACGATCGGCTTCGTCTCGTAACAGAGGGCAACGAGTTCGAGAATTATTCTACGCATGCGTAAATTATTTATTATTTTAATTCATTCGTTGATAAGCTTAGATAAGTATAAAAGGGTCTGAGAGTGAGATGAGTACGCTGTTGACGTATTACTCCGATTGTTCCTGGGTCCGACTAATAACAGCTTTTTTCCAAAATGCATTTTTTTGCCACGAATTATGCGGATAAAAAATGAGAACGGTGAACTGTAGAATTGTAAGACGCTGTTCACCATTCTAATCTGTTATTCAAAAGATCAATCATCACAGAGAAATCTGTGTTACAGTTTTTTTACTAGCGGAGTAACTTTAGTTGCTACGTAGAGAAATAGCACATCACCTTAAGGCGAGGTGAAACCTTCATGCTTACACAGATGTGCTGCTTCTCTTTCACTCCGCTGTGCGCGCCATATTAGCCTGTCTCTTTCGCACTTATAGGTGGAATATAGAGGTTTCGCCTCACCTTAAGACTATGTGCTAGCCGTCAGTAAATAAAAAAAAATATATTAATGCAAATTTCTCTGCTGCGATTTATCTTTGAAATAAAAGAAGAGAAGGGTGAACATCGTATTACGAATTTACAGTTTAATGAAATTTGCTAATTCAAAAAAATGCGGATAAAACTAAAAAAAAAAAAAAAAAAAAAAAAAAAAAAATAGAATAAAAATATGAAAATTAAACAAAATGCTAATCTTTTCATGTCGTTGATTACAAAAATCGATTATAAACTTTCAAATACAAAATATCAAACCAAAAAATGATAAAAAGAATAATAATAATTTTATTTCGCCGGTATTGATTGTTACGGTAAAAGCTCTGGTTGTTGTGCTCTGTCTCGCGAGCTGTAGTTGGTAAAATCGTTTAAACGTCATTTGATAAAAGTGACCGAGCCAAGATTAAGCAGATTTCTGTATACCTTACTCCAAAAGAATCCTACATGATGGCGCTACTAGTCAAGAAACTGGTGCATAATATACTCAAGAAAATGAAGTATGAATCACACGAGAAGTTAGATCATTCTGTTGGATCATTGTAGATTAGTTAATGAATGGTAATGCAGTCTTCGAGGGAGACTGATGATCACATACGTACATTTGTATGCATATACAGTAGGATGAGTAATCTGCAATAAGCTCGCGATCAATGTTTCCTTGATCAGTGCTAAGCGAGACAACAATTTCATTAATATTGCTTAGATTAATCCATCGATACAGCATGATCCAAGCATTAATTTATTTAATGCAATAAAAAATATAGTATTAAGGTAAGGCGATAGGCTCACTGCACTTTACCGGTGTGTGAAAGAGACAGCACCACAAGGATCCACATGAGTGCGAGAAAGAGCAGACCAATGTCACATGGTTCAAAGTTGAGTGAGTATTACGCCTCGCCTTAAGGCCGAAACCTCTGTATTTCACCTATGAGTGCGGAAGAGATAAGCTAGCACGGTGCTCACGACAGAGCGAAAGAGAAGCAGCACATCTGTGTAAGTATGGATGTTTCGCCTGGCCTTAAGGACTCTACAGTCCTTATGACCGGGGGTCTCAACGACCCATAGTCGTTATTTGGTGTAAAAAATTTGGTAAAACAAATATAAGTACGGCCTCAAACTCTGGCAATAAGGGCAGAGCATCGCCTGGCCTTAAGCCGAGGCGAAACCTCCATACTTAGACAGATGTGCTCCTTCTTTTTCACTCCGCCGTGTCCGCCATACTAGTTCTACCTCTTTCACACTCATGAATGTTTCGCCTCCCCTTAACGAGGATAAAGCGCTAGGTCGGGTAACGTGGGAGCGAGAGATTCATCGTGCGGAATCCCGATTGTGTCGAGACAAAAGCTGGAAGATCCGTTTCTCTCGTGCTAACTCAAGACATAGACGGTGAATTGCATTGAAATTTGAATGTACATTTCGTCACAGTATTGCCTTTCCATTGGTACGTTTTTTTTAAACGAATATCTTTCGTCCAATTTTCGCAGCTATAGTTTGAACGCCGCAAGTCGTTCCGTAAGCTTTTCCATAAGAGCAATGTTAAATATTAGCTCAAATTGCGTAGTCAATATCTCAGTCACTGAACGGTGAATCTCTTTCACACTTTGCATACTTTAAAGTTAAAAATTGATATATATAAGATTCTCCATTCACGGTAAAAAAATTCACGGAACAAGAATGCTCGAAATCATTCTGGAATAGGACCATTAAGAGTAGAGTGGGGGTAACTCTTTTTTACGGGAGCGCCGAGGAGTGAGAATATTTTTGTGACTTATAAAGGGTTAATTTTGTTATTTAATAGAAAGGCAAATTAAATTATAAATCATTGTTATGCGAGATTTATTGGTTCCGAGAATTTCGTGATATTTGTTTCGTGTAAACATCTCGTCTATGAAAAAAAAAAAAAAACTAAGTATGATTTATGTAAATGTGAGTCTCGCGTTCCGACGTTAACTGCAAATATTATTCTACGCTAGATATTCAAGCAATGCGTAACCCATAGTAATAGTGACTGAGAAATAATAATTACTTCATGACGCACCATTGACTTATCGTATGAAGTCATTTCCGCGGGATGCCGCAGTATCCTGTCAGTCGGGTAGTCGTTCTCTTCGTTTCAAGCTTGTCACACTTGCTGCGAATAATCCAAATGTATTATGTCTCTCGCGTTGATTTTTCTATTGTTCCGAACATTTGTTTTTGTATCGGGAGACAACAAGTCTCCGGAAAGTTTGTGCGCTGCTCAACAGACGTGCACGAATTGTTTGCAGATACCAACATGTGTCTGGTGTTCGGCAACGGTAATTAACAATTTATTGGGTAATTGTGCGGTATTGTGACTTTTTTCGATTGTCACTAAATATTAACTTTTCATAATGAAATATAAAAAATTTGAAAATTTAGTAAGGTTATCAAAAAGGCAAGACATCGTTTCGACAAATTGCAACTACACAAATTGGACTCTACATACGCTATTGTACACAGCATCAACTCTACACAGCGAACCCTACACAGCAAACTCTACACAGCAAACTCGAGAGCGCAAACTCTACACAGCATCAGCTTGACAGAGTACAGTTTACCTGTGTCGAGTTGATACTGTGTAGAGTTCAATTGTGTACAATTTTGTGTATAAAGTTGGGTTTGTGCAGAGTTAAATCCTAGAAAGATGATCGCCGGAAACCAAAAATCGAAGAATAAATACCTTAAGCATAATTTTCCTATTTTTCCCTGTACGATCCTTCAACTCGAAGACAAAATAAACTTATTTGGAAAGAAAAAAAAATGATAAACCTTGAAAATCGGTAAAAGTCACAATTCTGGATAATTACTATTGACTTCGTCGAAATTTATTAGAATAATAAAATATTCAATAAAAATGATAACATAATTGATCGTTATTATAAAATTCCTCGTGGAATAACTTGAATGTTCGTTTAATTATTTAGAACACCGCCGAAGCAGGTGGTTCTCTAGTGCGATGCATAACGAGAAGTAAATACGAAAGAGAATTGGATCTATGGTGTCCGAGCTCGCAGGTAATCAACGAATCGTCAAAAATGACAATTCTCAAGAACCTCCCTCTTCTATGGATCAAAGCGAAAGATCCCGTACAGGTTCAGCCCCAAAAAATACGTCTTCGTCTCAGAAGAGGTACCAACAAAATGAATTACATTTTATCCCCATAAGAATAAAGTAAACTCGAAAAGTATATTTTTAAATATCGAAGTATTCGTGAAAAAGATATATATTTCGTGAATTTGATATATTTTACATACATGGCGTAAAAACGTAATTAATTAACGTAAAACGTAATCAATTGTGTAATTAACGTATGCACAATAATATATATTTTTATATATTTGAGAGAACATGTCATTCGGATATATTTCAAAGTACATGCAACATATACAATTTTTTGCTTATTATTTTTAATACATTTCATGTACGTAAACATATCTTTTCGCATATACTTGGTTTCTTTAAAAGGTTTTTGATATATCGATCAATATATAGCGTGTCGGTAAGGTAGAAACTTTATTTCTGTTTGTATTCAATAAAAATTTTACATACATTGATTTACACGCATTGATCTCAGATAGAAATGATGCCACGGGGACTACACGGTGGCGGCACGGAGCGGTCCGATGTGACGGCACAGTGGAGTCATGTATGTCCGAACATGAGTACTTCTATGTCGTCACGGCGTTCCGAGAATACGGCCTGTCAACATTATGTCTGCACGGATGCAGCACGTTATAGGGTCTCACGACTTTTTGAAACCGTACTGGCATGGTATTGTCACGCTGTGCTGTTGAAAAGTCGTGCCGTCACAATGTCGTCCTGACACGGACGTACATGACGTCATTCTGCCGGCACGGCATGTCAGCTGTCGCAACACGATTTTCTTACTGGGTATCCGTCTTCTGTTTATTTATTTATTTAGTGATAATTTACATTTTATATATATATTAAAATACCAGAAATAATATACAAAATAATAATTGAATATTGTATGTAATAGCTTGATGATTTTCGGTTCAACTCTTGATCTTTCCAGGCGAAGAGTATCGTATAAGCTTAGGGTACAGCCAGGCTGAAGATTATCCCGTTGATCTTTATTATCTCATGGATTTGTCTGCCTCCATGGAAAGTTACAGGGATCGTTTATCAGGACTTGGTTTCCAATTGGCCGAGACAATGAAAAAACTTACGTCGAATTTTCGACTTGGATTTGGAAGTTTTGTTGACAAAGTTGTGCTGCCAATGACGAGCACTCTCCCGGAGAAGTAAGGCTTCTGATCTTACTTTATTAATTGAATTAAAAATATTGATTTCTTTCTAATTAGCTTTGGAGTTAATTTTAAGGAAAATAAAACTTGGGATAATAAAAATAAAATGAATAGAGAGAGGAGTACGGCAATGGTATTTTTTATACTCGCGTATGGAAACTTTTCCCATACAATGTCTATGTCGTTACTCTGCTTGTTCAAATACGCAACTGACTGTTAATTGCATATTATCACAAGGAGAATAACGAATAGCGATGTGAGTTCGATTTGTGACAGTTATATGACGATCACGAGTCGGCAACCTGGCCATTTTTCCCATAGAGTATCTATGTAATTACTCCACTTGTTGAAATGCGCAATTGACTGCTAGTCGCGTATTATCACACGGAGAATAACGAATAGCGATGTGAGTTTGATTTGTGACTGTTATATAACGATCACGAGCCGGTAGCATGGCGATTTTTCCCACACAATGTCTATGTCGTTACTCCGCTTGTTGAAATACACAATGGACTGTTAATCGCATATTATCACAAGGAGAATAACGAATAGCGGCGTGAGTTCGATTTGTGACAGTTATATGACGATCACGAGCCACCATGATAATTACCAACACGGTCACAAAATAAAAAATATCGGAAACAGCTCGCACGCAGTGCACAATATTGTCCAAAATTGCCAATAAAATTGCCAAGAAGACATGACCGTAATTTCTCAACTACACAACCGTTGATGGCCAATTGACTGTCAGAGGTTCAGTCAAATAACTGAAAACAAAAATGACCCACATTTTATTATATTTAAGGCAAGGCGAAACCTTTGTACTTCAGCTATGAGTGCGAAAGAAATAGGCTAGTATAGCGCTTACGGCGGAATGAAAGAGAAGCAGCACATCTGTGTAAGTATGGAGGTTTCGCTTCGCATTGAGTTTTTTGTGACGACATAGATACTGTATCGGAAGAATCGCCAGACTACCGGAATATATTCCAATTGCCACACGAGTATTAGGAATCCTTCAAATATATTCTTGTCCGATGCTTGTCTGCATACGGTTGGGTCACTCGTATCCTGATGAATCTTCATGACTTTTATAAGTAAACAAAATCTTCCTCATCCCTCTCAGCAACTGACAAACTTTTTAGGGAGACAACACGAATCGTTATTCAGCCAAGAGGCCTTGATATTGCAAAGGAAACAAACGTGATAGACACAAATGCCCCAAACGCGTATAATAACAAATAATAATGTAATTTTTCAACAATAATTATTATTTTAGATTAATTTCACCCTGCAATTTGACATCCACCAACAAGCCTTGCGCACCACCTTATGGATACAAAAATCAAATGCCCTTGACTGAAAACGTTGCACTTTTTAAGGTAACATTTTTAGAGCTCATTGATATTTTGATTTATGATGGAAAAATAATTATTTTTGTTACCGTTGATTATAGAATCGTGTGCAAGAGGCGCCGGTTTCGGGTAACTTGGATGCACCGGAAGGAGGACTCGATGCAATGATGCAGGCCATGGTCTGCACGAACGAAATCGGTTGGAGGCCGAAGGCACGCCATCTTCTTGTATTCTCGACAGATGCGAGCTTCCATATAGCTGGTGATGGAAGGGTAGAGTGACAGATTGATAATTCTAATAAAATTAAATGAAAGATTAATTTTAAATACATTATTTATCATCTCGATGACTATTTACAGCTAGCTGGAATCGTCGAGCCAAACGACTGTCTCTGTCACTTGGATAAAGACGGATTCTACACGTACTCCCTTCTTCAGGATTATCCTTCGATTTCTCAAGTAGATAAATATTATTTATTCATTAATAAAACCCCTAAAATGTTTAATTCGTCATTGCAGTTTAGTTAGCAATTTATATTTTCGTTTAGATAAACAGAAAAGCTCGTGAACATAACGTTAATATCATTTTCGCTGTACCGAGTAATAAAAACTCGACGTATCAACTGCTCAGTCGTAGTATCAGCGGAACCTCGGTCGGTTTGCTGGAGCACAATTCTCAAAACGTCGTCGCGCTCGTCAGCGGAGAGTATGAGGTAAACAAATATAAATATAAGAATAAATTTAATATAAATAATGGCAACGATCTAATCGTTACAGAAATTGGTAGACTCGGTGGAGTTAACGGACAATGCAACGAATTTTATCGACGTGAGATACTTTTCCAAGTGTTTGGACCTAGCCGGTGAATTAAAAGAGCGGCGAGAATGTGGGGGCCTTCGAGTTGGTAACATAGTGGAATTTGAAATCGTTATAAAGGTATTTTTATTATTTAATAAACCAAACTATTTTATTTAAATAACAATAAAATTTACTTAACAAATATTATTAAATTCTGATAATATTTATTTATATTTTTGTATGTTTACATTTTCTAAAATGAAATTATATTTAATATTAAAATATTATGTGAAAAAATAAATAAATAATTTTTGTGATTCTAAATATTATTTATTGGTTAATGAAAATTTTCAAATTTATCTTTTTAGGCTGTAGAATGTCCAAACGATCGGAAGGATTGGAATCAAACACTGCAAATAAAGCCACGAGGTCTGAATGAGAGTCTTACCATCGAATTAGAGCTTATCTGTGAGTGTCCTTGTGATAAACTAGAACATCCGGTAAGCACTATTTAATCCTTTTATGATTCTTAATCAATTTGTGGATAAATTTAATTTATCATCGAGAAATTGATGATCCCAGGGCAACATATATGCCGCAACGCACTGCAAAGGAAGTGGAGATTTGGTGTGCGGCGTATGCTCGTGCCGTGATGGTTTTTACGGAAAACACTGCGAGTGCAAGGGCAACGAAGCTGGTGCTAAGAGCGCCGAACTGATGGAGGATTGCAAACCGGCTAACGAGACGCTTGTATGTAGCGGTCACGGTGCCTGCAAATGCGGAGTATGCAACTGCGCTCACAGGCCCAATCCTCAGGAATTTTTTTATGGTAAATACTGCCAATGCGACAATTTCTCGTGCAAACGTAGTAGAGGATTGGTGAGTACAATATACATTTTATAGAAATATCTTTTTGTTTTATATTTAAAAAATATACAATTTTGTTTTTTATCGTTTTGTTTTTTTTTATTGTTTTATATCAAGTACGCATTGGTGAATTATTGAATATTTTTTTAATTTAATGCAAGATATCATTACGACCAGCGATTGGCAGTTATTTGACAAAGAATGTAGAGGAGACTGAGACTAAATGATGCAGTGTGGCGATTTGGCGATATTTCTCTTTTTTCGGTACATAAACAATGATTAAACATGTGTAGCGTAAGCGGCTGTTAATGATGATTAGTAATTGAAATATGTGCAGTTGCGCATCGGCCATCTCCCAGGAAATTCAGTAGAAATGAAAATCCTTTCAATTTTTTAACGTTTCAGTCTAATATGCAGACCTTCTTCGGAAGATAATTTATTCACGCTGTTAGTGCATAAGAAAAAAAGAAAAGAACCATTTTGTGTGTGGTCACATTGAAAATAAAAATTACAAAAAATGTCTCAATTAGTCGAAGAATAAAAATATATAAACCATTGTATCGTAACGAGTTTGAAACGTCGTATAAAGTTTAATCACAAAGAATTCAAATTATTAATGTAAACAACTATTACAACGAAACGTGTACTAGTAAGTGAGTAAAATAAAGATCCTAATGAACCTGCGGATAATGTTCAATCCATGTATTAGCAATCAACCCTTCAATAATATCCATGACGCTTTAAATCCAACAACTAAATCAGACAAACACAACTGATATTAATTAATTGTTCTTATTTTTCTTCTTCTTATACACTCACGCGTGAATAAATTATCTTCGAAAGAAGGTCTGCATGTTGAACCAAAACGTTAAAAAAATTGAGACGATTTACATTTCTTCTTAATTCCCTGGGAGACGGCCGAACCGCACACATTTCAATTATAAACAATGATGCAAAGTAGAACCTTTCACATTGATTCCTCATTATTTTCCATCTTTTACAAAGCTACTTCTATATGAGAATGTATGGTTATCAATTTTGTTTTCCACATAGAGTAAACTTTGTCGGAAAGGTGAAAAACAATGAGGAAGCTTTTAAATTACCGCATTCCGCTAATAATTTTATAAACTAAAGTTTAACAAAATTACAATAATAAAGAAATTTTTTATTCAAAATGCTCCAAATCTCATTCTTTCAATATATTTTAAATAAAACTGTTGCCAATAATAATAATTTATTGTGCAACTAGTGTGAGAAATTTTAGATCGATTGCTCAAGCGATTAACAAATTTCATTTCTTTCATTCTCCAAGCTATAGCAATCTTAAATTAAAAAATTCAATTTTCTATAAAATTTAAATGTCTTCATCGAATTTTATGAAATGTTACGTCAAACATCCTTTATCAAACGTTGTAACATATACGTGTACAAAGTTTTAGCACGATTTCTTAAACTTTTTCAAATTTACGACGTTGACACAAATGACAAAATTCAAAGTTCCACAAAAGTCAAAGCGTTCTACCGATCTTCTCCAAATTCAATATCGAACACCGCTTTAATGTCATTTCACTTTTGTGAAGAAAATTCATTTTAATCAATTTTTCAATGAAACAATTTTTACTTCGGTTGGTTTTCAGTTATATTATTTTTTCCTATTATTTTTCGTTTTTTTTTTTTTGAAAATCATTTATAGTTATTTAATTTGAAAATGACTTTAAATACATTTCATTCGTGATTCTACATTTCTAAACTTTTGACTTGAATTTCATTATTGACATAACATGAATTAACTCTTTTTTTGTATTTGGTAAAAATTTAACGAATTTTTCAACTGCTTTGGTATATTATTATGAATGTGGTCCGCGGGCTATGGGTTCGGTGCATAGTTTTAGTCAAAAGTTATTTACTGGGCGCGCGTTCTATTGCCTCTGGTGCGAAGAGGCTTAAGGTACTTAAATATCCATTTGTTTATTTGTAAACCTCGAAGTTGAGATGCATCTTTCGTTTCTCTTATGGGTATAGCGCAGTGGCAACCTTACGTAGTCATGTACTCACCTTCCGCCCAGTTCCTTCATCTTATTCTTCCTCTTCTTCGCCAAGTCTTTCACAGCACCATGCTCTTTTAGGTCTGCGGTGGACGTGGTAAGTGCGAATGCGGCACGTGCAATTGCTTGCCAGGATGGGGCGGCGAGACCTGCGACTGCAAGGAAACAAACAGCACATGCACACCACCCGGCGATAACAGCGAAATTTGCAGCGGTCGCGGCGACTGCATCTGTGGGAGCTGCCACTGTCAGGAGAAAAACAGAATTCGATACTCCGGACAGTACTGCGAGGAATGCCCTGTATGAGACTTCCCAATTAATTAAAATTCGTTCTAATTATAAAAAAGTCAATTCTACTTGATAAAAAAATATTGAATTATTATTTATTTACTGTCTACGTGTGAAGCTACAAAATCAATAAATCACGAGAGTATCAGTTTTATTATAAATAATAATGAAATTATATTTTCACAGACGTGTCCTGGGCAACGTTGCGAGGAACTCAAGGATTGCGTGGAATGCGTTGCTTACAATGCAGGACCACTCGTCGAAAGTGGATGTGCTACCTGCTATCACCAAATAGACATTGCACGTATAATTAATATTTGTAAATCAATTAACATTGTTGACATTTTAAAATATTTATTTCTTTATTTATTTCGCTAATGGAAATTAATTAATTCATTCTACAGGTTGATAAAATCGAAGAAAATCCTGAACACGACGCGATGGTTGGTGCTAGATTCTGTAAAACGCCCGGTGACGCCGGCTGTTCATTTGTCTTTAAATACCAAATGTTAAGAGGTGACACCGGTAGTGATGTAAAAGCTTTCCAGATTGACGCGGAGAAGGAAAGAGATTGTCCAGCTGCAGTCAACGTGTTGGGTAAAGATTATATTTATTTTAGCGTTAAATATAAATAATACAAATTTCATTTATTATATTTGTATGATTCATTACAGGGGTAGCTCTAGGCGTAATTATTAGTACGGTAATACTCGGATTCTTGATTCTTCTCATCTGGAAGCTGGTAACGATGGCTCATGATAAGCGAGAATACGTTAAATTTGAAAAGGAGAGAGCAAGTGCCAAATGGGATAGGGTGAGAATTAGAATCTCTTTAAAGAGACGAATAATTTGTCAATTAATTAAATAAATTGTTATTTTTGTTTGTTGTTATGTCTGTATTTTTTAGGGTGACAATCCACTCTACAGACAAGCTACTTCAACGTTTAATAATCCAACATTCACCGAGAGTGCGAAGCAATGATTTTTTTCTTAATACACTTGATGTACGCCTAAAGTGAGCTTCTTTGAAGTTTTGAAAAGATCCTATAGGAAATTACAACATTTTTTATTCGGTATACTTGTGAAATTTAATTTATCTTTACGCATAGCAAAAA
Organism: Cylloceria caligata; assembly: GCA_963942595.1. NCBI lineage: Eukaryota > Metazoa > Arthropoda > Insecta > Hymenoptera > Ichneumonidae > Cylloceria > Cylloceria caligata. The sequence continues at coordinate 16,417,531 of OZ012706.1, read as the reverse complement.
AAAATTGCTGGCGTTGAATATTCGTTTGTTAGAGTTTAGTGTCGTTTTCACGATTAAGTTTCAAACTTTTAATGAAGCAGAAACGAATAGTTAACATTTTATAATGAGAATCATGATAATATCTGTTACATTTAATGCCGGAATGTACTTAGCATCCTCATAATTTAAAACAAAAAGTCATCTAATTATCTACAAGTTTTCAATTTTTCAGTACTCGTGAAATTGAATTTATCTTTATGCAAAGCAAAAAAAGCTTGTTGGCGTTGAATATTTATTTGTTAGACTTCAGTGTCGTCTTCAGGATTAAGTTTCGAATTTTTTAATGAAGCGGAAACGATTAATTTATATTTTATAATGATAAACGTGATAATATGTAATTGAAAAAAAGTTATCTAATTATCTATAAGTTTTTTAAATTTGCTTAGAACAAAAAAGAGATTTAATGTAAGTATTAAAAAAATATTGAAGATCGATATAAAGCGTAATTATAAGTTTTTCAATTCGAATTGTTTATTCCGTAAGAAAAATTCCACGAATGATTGAGCGTCCAGAGCGTTGCGAAGATCCGACAACTAGCGACGTGGAAAAGGCAGAAACTAAAGTCCGCGGTAGCGCCATGTTGCTTAATTGCCGCATAATGAGTCGACCAATCGGCGCCTGGAATCTCTCGAGCCACCCTTTTCTTAAACAAAAACAAATAGAGACTGCTGGTTTCCCTCTCTCGAGGGGCCACACTCGACTGGCGACCAGCCGCATCGACGGAGAGGAGGACGTTGTCCGCGTTACATTACAGCGCGTTTACCGAAGCATCCGGCAACCAACCGGCGCCGGCGATGCGTGGAATTCTTATTTCAGTCTCGATACTACGTATCCTATATCACATATATCGAATGCACTACACACACATTTATCATACTACAGTAAATCTCTCAACTAAATTCTACAAAAATACCGAGCGATGTCTGGTCAATATAAAATCGTAATTAATTTATCTCCAGATGATGCTATCGCTCGAAAAAATGAACAGGAAAATTTCGCACCGATAACGCAAGTAATGGAAGAGGAAGAAGAAGTACAGCCAATATTGCAATTTTCAATATGCTCCATACGATTAATTATGTGCCAAGTGAATTATTGGCCCAACCAAATAAAAAATAAACTTTTTATCCGTGTAGTACACTCTCGTCCTCCTCATTACAATACATTCAGTTTCCGCAACGTGTGTCCAATTTGCACTTTATTTAACCACTTAAATTATATTTGATCCCAACATAACATAGCTCATGAAATTAATTCAAACACCTACCAACCTCTTATAGACGGATAACAAAATAAATATTTGAATTAAAAAACTCTTGGTAGTCGTAATTAAGCATTATACTCGATGTCAATAATTATTAAGCCGAGTTATATTGATTGAGCAAAAAAATAAGAGAATTAGCAGTTGTACTGTCACTGTTGAACGAAAGAAAATTTGATCCCGATATTATGGAGTGAACGCGAGTTCTCGCGATCGACCGGTTTCTCAATTGTTCTCCCGTTCGCGCTTTTTCGTTCTTTCCTCGTCTCGCGCGCATCTTGTCGATTGTTTCTCGAGCAGAGAGAGCACCGGTTCAGCCTCCAGCAAGTTTACTTTATCGTTCTCTACGCTTGGAAGGGGCAACATGGTAAGACGCTCGTAAATTCGTCACCACTTGGCTCACCGTGGCTCCCATATACTGCCCTTCGGGCGACCCACTATTTCTCATTGGCTCCAAACACCCCCCGAGGTACCATTTATATTTATATATTTTTTTTTATACGCACGGATAAAAGCGTGTAAATTATACTGAGCAACCAACTCCATGGCGATATAAATTTGATTCAAAAGGAAAGTTGACGATTCGGAGCAAATAATAAATTAAGTCCAAAGTGGAATCTGCTCACCTTCTTCTTACCTTTTGTAAAGCATTATACGAGCGACTGTATGAACACATAAACAATTAATAAAATGCATCAATTAGATAATAATTGTTTTTTTTTATCTAAAAAATCTTATTCTATTCGATAAAATAATAATTTCGTCAAGTAATATTAATAATTTTTTTAAACCCGTAGTCGAAATATATTATAAAAAATTTTTTATAGTTAATTCTAAAAACTCACGTAACTCCTGAAAACCATAGGGCATAGCGGTCCTTAAATACGAGAAAGAAGAAGCAAGAAATCGCGGAACGAGCCTCGGGGGTAAGAAAAGAATATGCCGTGGAGTATATATAAGAGTGCGAGGTTGGGACCCGGGCGCGCCGGCGCTCCGCAGTAAATCATCACCGCACGTCCGTTTCTTTACATTGCTAAGATTTTATTGATTATTTTACGGCCAGGAACATTGTAAATCTCTTCATCCTGGGTCGTGGGCCTCCGGCTTTGCGCTCTTTCTCTTCCTCTTTATTCCATCGGTGTAATAGTCTTGCTCTCGTATCCCCTTCGTCACAGGGCCAATTATAAACCAAGTTCTGAAACATTGTTACCATATTCAGCTCGGTGAATCTCAGCTCTGGCCTTTAACTCCAACTATTACTGGATCATCGCCACTCGTACCAATCGGTGAGGACTCGATCGTGAATTAATGTTCATACGTACACGGAAATCCTTCAAGTTTGAGTAATAAATAGGATTTTCTTAACGAGAGTCGACTCGCGTCAGTAATTTTCACCTTCAAGTGTAAATCTGAATGTACGCGACGTAACGATGTAACGACACTTTGTTCTATCTGCCTGATTATAGAACATTCAGCCGATTAACTGATATTCTTAAAGCAATTTAACTTTAAGATAAATTAATTTTCAAGAATTATCTACGATTATACTAATTGTCCTTTAGTTTGATTATTGTTCTCGCGATTGTCAAATCGCATTAAATGCATTGTATCTTAGGTAACGACGTTTTATAACTTCCGTCAAATTAAAAAATTGACACGCTTGCGATAGCATCTCAATAACAACAACAAGAATTAGTCTACTCGATATTACACTGATAATAAAAAATTCATTGCCTCAAAGACTTTGAGTAACAATCAGTCACAAAAATATGTTGCGTGTTCAACTCTCCTTTGAATTCGTAAAATTTCATATGAGATTGAAACAATAACGTATTTTTCTTGTAAATTTATTAGTTATTGTTTAAATCTCATATGAAATTATAAGAATTAGAAGCAGAGTCGAAATTACCGCAGTCAGAGAAAAAAGAGTGCTGGCAACAATTGAAAATAAAAGTTATTAATTAGTGCTTGATGAGACGATTTTTTATATTTACCGTAACTATCATTAATTGATTTAATTACAAAAATTATGACCCAATAGTTGCCATAACTACTACAAGTCCTCTGAGTTAACGTATGTTTAAGGGATGATAGAATTATTATTGAATTAATGATATTTGTAGAATTTACAGCAATTCACTAAAAATCTCAAGGTGAATTGACATTTCTTGGACTACATATTACACGACATTTGTCAATCCAGTCGTATTTTTTTAAATGCACAAAGATTCATTAGGGTTTGTAACGAAAACGTCTTTCTCGATGCTCTTTAGGATAAAAAATTTGATAAATTGTAATTAAATTGATTAGTTATAATCTGAGTAAAGTTATCGGTGTTAGTTAATTCCTATAGCTAATGCTGCAGAGCTCATCAATCTCCGACTTACGCGATTCATTACGATTTCGATTAGTTTCGGTCAGAAAGAAACAATCATATTACAATGCAGAGTCGTATCACCGAGAGAAAAGATTTCATTGATTCGAATAAATCGGCATATTAACGTTTTTTTCATTGAATTAACTAAATATTTATTTGATTCAATGAAAATAATTACTTGATTCCAATGATGTGATGCATTTGAATCACGATGAAGATATTTCATTGCCTGCGAGTAAACATTTATTTGATAATACTTATTAAAGAAACGATTTATTTTATTGAAATGAATAATATATTTAAAATCGCCGTAACAAAGAGATATTTATTAGACGGTATCGTGTGCGCCGCCGCTTGACGGGAGACATGATTTGGTTTTTCTAATAGTGTTGTATCAAGAGCTCAAAATTGGCGAAACGTCGATTGTTAGGTTGTTACCCAAATGGAGAAGTTTGTTGAAGGTGGTTGGTATCTGCGAATACGTTACTACATTCGAAGGTATGTAATGATAAATGAACATTAAACGGATCCTCGAACCTTAATTTCCTCGGTTAGTACGGCAAGCGTGCAAAACTAAAACATAACCTATAATGTAATCATAGATGAACATCACGACCTATTTACAGACAAATATAAAAAGAGTGCCGCGATACGCAAAACGCATGTATCGTCTGACGCCAAAATACCTTTATAGTATTTGTTTCTTTGTTTGTTTGCTTATGTATGTGTGTCGCACGAATCATGGGCGCGATATCTGAGCCAAAAACGCAACCAGACAACGTTTTTTTGCAATAACAATTGTTTCATTGTAATGTTTCTGTTAATACACATTAACCTTAACTGCTTTAAAGTAAAATAAAGTAAGAACAAGCATCCAAAGTGAACGTGCCCAATACGGCACGTCAGACACTACAGAATTTTGTAAGATTCGCTCGAGAGATTTAAAATGTAGTATTTTAACAAAATACATTCTACTATCGTTATGAGACTGAGCAACAAATAAAAGTTTCATTGATGTAAATAAAAGTGATTAGTAGGCTTCAATAGCATTTGATTCAATGCCACCGCATTTAATATAATTTGCAATCAATTAAATAAAATATAGTATTAAATATATTTTTTCATTGACCAAGATTCATAGGCCAAGATTTCAATGAAATCTCTTTGATTCGATGAAACTTTTTCTCTCGGTCACTACAATATGTCCCCAATAAAAGAAGTTGTCGCCACCTTTCCTCGTATTTCTTGATGGCACAATCTTTTTACTTTTTCATCATATACAAAGTATGTAAAAAGAGTAAAAGTTTTGTTTCAATCATCCTCCTGAAATAATTAATATTTTCTCGCTCGTATCTTCAGATAATAATTGCCATTGTGGCCTCAGTTGCAATCAAATATCGTCCAATCAATCCCTGTGGTGAAACTGGTTGCCACTTGAATCGAAAAGACTAGAACGATGCTGCAACATCGGATGCCCTTCATCATCCTTGTCATCACAGGGAATTCTTCTTATACATCTACTATCATCCTGCCCGACGTTTCTTTAATTCGTTCCCTCGTTGTCCAATAAATCGTGACGTTCATAATTCTTGATACTACCATCGCAGCTTTCGTTTTCGATACTTGGAGGATTCCACAATGGTACCCTGATCCCGGTAGTACTCTGTATTTTAAGTTACACAGTTGTCAGACTTTTATTAGTGATTGGCTTATGATGCAATAACATTCCGGTTTGAATGAGATGCTAGGATGACGATCGCTACGATGATCGACATTCTCTTAAAGTGCCAATCGCTGTATATTTAACTTTATACCCGTGACCACATCCGTACCCACATATATGTCGATTGCCGTGCGCCCAGTGCGCCTCTCGGCTCGTTAGCGCGCGTCCGTAAATCAAACCGCAGGGGTGCCAACCGCTAATATACCCGGGGCTCTCGGCGCGTCGGTCGAAGCGTTCACGCGGGGCTATCTCGCGCGCTAGTTTTACCAGCACGTAAACCCGCGTGAGCAGCCGCCGCGCGCTGCGCACGGTAAACGCTCGGAATATCTCATCCGATAATGAGTTCGTTAAATGGATTAATATTGTATACCGCCGCGTACAGCTCTCTCCCTCTCACTCTCGAGAATCTCACTGGGTATCAAAATGGCGTTGATAGGCGTCTTCTCCGAAAGGCATTGATGCTCCACATGTTCTGCTAAGGAAAACTATAGATTACTTTCGGAACGGGGAAAGAGTATTACATTTTCTAGCTGAAAAACGTCATATAATTTATTATATTAAAGGCCTAGTAGTCGTACCCCAACAACTTAAAGAACCTAAATTTCCATGCAGATTACGCGACGCTGAAAAGTGTTTGAACAAACATAACCTACTTGTGGTATATAAAAGGCAAAGTTGTTTGTTCTACCTAAAGAATCTACAGATGCTAGGTTCTGAGATTTTGTAATATAACGATTTATTTTTGTCAACACAGTTACGGTTCAAGTTATCTTATATACGAAAGCTTATATATAGCACGAATATTAATATATTCATCGAATATCGCCATGTCGCATAAAAACTGAAATAATTTATTAAGATGGACGCCAAAATAGTTAATAAATGATTTTATTAATGGCTCTCACTATATTTTTTAATCGTATGCATATATGTAACGTCGATTGTTAATCTTGTTTATTGCTTTTTGATAATATTGTGATTGATGAGCCATCGAAACGTTAATGTCGATCGTTGAGCATACGTTGTGAGAATCGTGTACAATATTCTTGAGCAAATAGAAACAATCAAAAATGGCTATTCGGCTCGTCGAATTGTAAAGGATTTAGAGAGCCATTCCAGTGTATTGGACCACCGTGATGTGGTCAGTTACGTATGGCGCGTAGAGAAATACGTCGAAGGGTAGCCTAGCAACGAAATCCAACGCTGTCCCGCGAGGGCTACCATGCAACATCGGATAATTAATGAAGCCGGTAATGAGCAGATTATTATTAATAATATTTAGTTAGGGTTAAGCCGGGTCGAACCCGTGGCGAGGAGACCGAACCTTCGCTCCGAGTTCGTTAATTGAATCTGCCAATCATTGTAATGAGCACGAGCGCAGGATCCGTTGTCTGCTCGGAGTGCTGATGTTGCTGGCATCACGGATATACCATACGACTGATAGTTTGGTATGGTCTCGTTCATTCGTGACGATGGCGTACACTTTGCATTTCGAATAGTACACATGTTTGATTTTTATATCCAAATAACAAACGTAACTGAAAATTTGACAATTAGCAAAGCTAACTATTTAATTGTTTTAACATTGGAAATAATTCCCAAGAATAACAAAACAATAATGGTTAAATATTCATTATATATTCAGTTTAATCGAAAAAACGAAAATTATATTAAAATTAAAACAACAATTGCAATATCATTTAATCCCGGAAAAAATTTCTACCTCGTTACAATTTTAACATAATACAACATTATCAAATTATAAATTTACAACGTGACAGCTCTATACATCACTACTGGCGGTAAGAAGTGTGATTGTAAAGAAGTGGCAAGTTGTTGCGTGGTAATAAAGTAAAAATCTGGTAGTGAATTGTCATTTGGTAGTTTCCGAATTTTTATAGAGATATAATGTAGAGGAAAAATACTTTAATAATGTAGATTACAAATCACGGTCTTCTACTCAAATCTGGACACTCGACGCCCCGACTCCCTAGTTGTGTGACTCTAATTGTAAGAGAGGCAATTAATTCTGTATTTGGCCGTAAAGTGTGTGCGTGCTATAATCGAGAAGGCCGGGAGAGAGACAACCGTAGAGCTGATATATTTCTCTACCATGCATATGCGCCGATACCTTGATTATATATTTTAAACTTCAATGCATTCTTTTCGTAACAACTCGGGATTGTAGCCAAAAAAGTTTTTAATATCCGAATGAACGAATTATTTTCGTCCTTGCACATATGTCGAGTCTCTTACTTACACGGAAAGAAAAAATTAGTTGAGGTAACTGACACATTGGTTATGACAACCAACCGGAATAGTTAGTATAGCGGCAACTACTCGGTTGGTTCAAGAAACGACAATGTCGTTGGTAAAATATCGGTAGTAACAGTAGCCGACCGGATGACAACCGGAAGACATCAGTTCAGTATAATACGAAAAAAAAACCAGGTTATTACGGATATTTCTATTTGTTTACAGTGGCGAGGATCGGCACGTACTTCGCGCGATACTTCGATAGGCAAAGATCATCTATTCACAATATTTCACTGTACATTTACCGTATATTCAATGCAATTCACTTTTTTTTTGCAAGCCCCCGTCCACCCTCATCTGTCACTTGAAACAATGGCGTCGTTTACCTTTGTGAAAAGTTTTAATCGTAGTCCGTACGTTGGTTATAGACGGAAATTGATTCGTATTGGAAACCAACTCGTAGATTGCCGGTACTATCCGAATGCTTGTCGCAACTACCGCCGACGTTAGTTGAACCATCTAACAGGTCGTGGTGGCGACAGTACCCTTTGATTGGTTACAGGAGTCAAGTCGTTAGACTTGAGTACTATTTTTCACTAACCAATCGAAAATATTTGGGAATATTATTTCGATTTGGTTTTTGTAACTTACTCGCGGAACAACATATGCTGGATATGGTTATTGCAACAACTTTTTTTCCGTGTAACTTTTGTGTATTATACAGATTGCAGCCTTGATAAATGATAGAGAACACTGCCACAAGGTCGCCTTAATAATCGCGAGAGGTGTCTGTGAACCCCAATGCGACTAGAAAGTGGTGTATATAATGTAAAACTACGTTAGGAGCTTAGAAAAGCATGAGGATTTGATAAGTAATAAAGTTAAGATAATGAAATCTTGATAAAATAAAATTCTTTTATTAATGCGTGTAAAACTTCGTCTGATTTGTTTTTTTCGCGCTTTTTTTTCGATGCGCTTCGATGCTTGATGCAATGGTACTTGGTAATTTGTCGCATGCGTGGTACAATTACTCTAGAGAAGAGATGGAGTTACAAATGTGTTATAATTCAAACTCTTATTATAATATTAATGGAAACCTATCTTCCCATGAAATAACTGTTTTCACTTATTAAGTAAAATAATTTGTTATTATAAAGGCTTAAAAGTAATAAGAAAAGAAAGAATAAAGTGAAAGGGTGATAAAGGGTGACATGAAAGAAAAAGGACAATTTTATTCGAAAACACAAATGTCAACTTTCATAGCAAGAAACGTGTACCATTAAGGTTTAACTTTCCGTCGAGCTTGACTAATCCGGTATTGGAATAAGCTACCAAGCTTTTATTATTAAGCATTAGAGATGAGAAATTATTAGAGCGATAATGAATAAAAGACAAGAAAAGCCGTTAAGTGAAACCAGAGCATAACATTCCTGACGTGTCTTTGTGGCGCCACTAGGCAATAAAAAAACGAGTTGAAAAAAAATCTTTTCTATACTAATCTCAGAGAGAGGGAGAATTTCTTCGTATCAGCTTGACCGTAGCTAACCCGCAGTGCGTTATCTCTGGTCTACAAGCGGCGGAACGTCGACGTCGAGTGACTCGGACGTCGTCTCCGGTATACACAATACAAGACTGGCACGAATCGCATCCAGGACTGCGACGTTGTGAGCCATCTCTCGGGCTCCGGAAGGCAAGATCGATGCGTTTACTTATTGCAACGCGGGCCCGAGTGGTATAAGTAGCGATGATAAGCCGACGGGGGACAAATGTTCACTCTCGTGGTGCCGATAACGATTCGAGACCCGCTCGCTTAGGTTCCTGTAAGCTCGCGCGCCCACTCTTCTGTTTTCTTCTCTGTCTCCTTTTCTAATACGCTTTCGACCTGTCCGCATTCCTCACAAGCCAAGCTGACTCATACTACTAGTATTACTACTAATTCCTTACGACGAAGCTGACCAGTGTAATATATAGCTTTTGATAAAGAATTCGTCAATTTCACTGTGTAGAGTCGTTTATACATGTATTCGTATTCTCGTTTCTTAACCTGGATTTTAATCCAAGGAGTTTTCAACGGCGCCCTTAATTTCTCGGTGTTAACTCACTCATAATGTATGCTTTGTCACGATAATTAAAAATAAATAAGTTGATACAGCGAGTAAACTCCCATAAAAAGACAGCACATGCGAAAAAATATTTTTACGCATATTAAATATATTTATCACAAACTATCGTATATATTAAATATATATTTTTTCGAATATACATTGTTCGATGTGAATATTTCATAATGTACGTACGTAAAATATATAACGTATACGAAGAGTATAATTTTTCACGAAAAATACGATATTTTTAAATATAGGGGTAACTCACGAGAGATCAAAACGGCGGATCAAACGGGAGAACAACGATAAAGGTGTCAAGCAGGTATCATCGGAACTTCTCGTAAGATCATCGATGTATGTTTTTCCTGATTACAAATTTGCCATTGATGATAATATTTTTAAAAAATAACAAATGCTCGTGACGAGCATATATCGTACATTCGATATATCGATACTATCGTCCTTGATCATCCGTTGAAACAGAAGACGGCGATGGGCCTCACGACGGGATGTTGAGGTCTGGTAGTGGATCTTGTCGAGTATACAAAGGGCCGTCTTGTATACAGTACAGATATATGTAGTACGTTGTGAGGTCGAGGCCCTTTCGCGTGTATGCGAATATTACGATCGCTCAAACAGACCCCTCTCGTTCTGCTTATATATCGACTTTTTCGCTCTGCTATTGCTCTCGGTCTTTCACTCGCTCTTTCTCACTCTGGTCCATCGACATTTTATGCTCATGATACCTTCCACATCGTGAAAACTTGTTTCTTTCGACGCCCGATGCAATCTTGCGTGCAGGAATTAATAGATTAGCGAAGGGCACGTCTCCTCTTAATTCCATCCCATTACGCGGCCGCGCGCCTTTCGCTTTCGTTCGGGCCCTCGATGCTGCTGCGCGCAGTACGGGTTCGACGATGTGGCGCGCGAGGCGGGCCTCACCGATTACGCCAGATAGCCGAAATCACCGTGAACCACGGAATTAGACTGAATTGCACCTATATCCCTTCGGCCCTTATATGCAGAGTTGGTAAAACTATATACATACTGTAGCATACCGAAAGAGCATTCTTCCCTTCTGTTCTTTCCACTTATACTCTTCACGTTGTGAAGCTTCTACCCTTTACGTTCAGCCTTTCCTCTGTCTGTAAAAATTAAAGAAAAAAAATTCAGATGGAACTGTGCTATATGTATAGAGGGCGTTGCAGCCCATTTCAGTCTGGCTATCACCGCAGCATATGATTCTATTTTTCAAACTAGTACGCTGTACTGAAAACAGAAAAGAGAAAGTTTCGAATTTACTGTGTAAGTTTTTAAAAAATCAAAGAACATAATAGTAATTCTGATTTTATGACATCAAAATCATCTAACCGACTTTTCATGAAATCTCAAATTTGATGTCGAATATTAAAAATTTGAATAATTTATATTACACGTACACAATAAATCTATTCTAAGTGTCAAGTATAGTATATCCGTGTCGGAAATGTAAATTCATGAAAACAACCGAATTTTCATCATCCAATATGATGAAAATCTGTAAGCCAGGAGGTCAGTGATTGACTTTAAAGAATCAGTTACTGGTACACCCATCTTGCTAAATGTGAATTTCGGCGGGGCACAACCAATTTGTGCTCCCCGCAGTGCTATACGGTTGAATAAAGGTGGCTCTCCATGAAACGAGAGGTGCGCAGAAGCGCGCGCGCGACGTAACATTGAAAAGAGAAAAGAGTATAGCGGCGCAGTACGCTTGTCGGTTGATGCGCGCGCGCGCGGGCGCATGAGTAAAGATCGGACCGAGTCTTGATCTTCAAGAGGCGAGAGGACGCAGGGGAGGATCATTGGCTATGGGCAGTACATGTTACTCGGAACGTGAATGAAAAACGGTCGAGATCGCCACGGGGTAGAGGCGGGAGTCTCGAATGGGCCAATAACTTTGCGAGCTTATGTTTGTGGATAAAAGACAGAGGTACTTTGGGTTACGGCAGGGCGTATATGATGCTATGCACCAAAACGCACGTTATATACGTGAGGCTCTTTGGCCCGACTTTGGCTCATAGCTAGCTAGTGCACACACACGAACACACACGCACACACACATACTCTCTCTCTCTCTTTCTCTACATATTTCCTGCACAGTCCTCTCTACGTCCGACGAGGGAAGCCGCGACTGATGCACGACTGTCGTTTCCATTCAAATGCGACAGGCAGCACGCCTCTACATGCACAAAGCTGGAGAACGAGACGCGTAGATACGTTACAACTGACTTTCCTGCTGCGGATCCCTGTGGTCCATTCGATTCTCCTCCACAAATTCGATCTCGTCACATCTACGGAACATAACATGAACCAATGGTTCTATATTTAAAGCGACGCTTTAGCCTCGCCTTTGAGAATTTAATGACAGCGTCCACGTATATTAGTTTGGAAATAAATGAGAATACAGGGATTGGGGGGAAAAAACATAGGATATGCTGATGTTGTTATATTCACATGTGCAGAGTGGAGTAAAGCGAACGAATCGGGGGAAATTGTGATGCCACAATACATTTTTGTGAACGTATATACTCCTATGCTAATCTACACTTTAGGCGGGAATTGTGTTTTCAAAAGATTTTTAATGCCAGCTGACAAATCAATTTGCAGATCTGATTAAAAATAATTTAAAACTTGACTAATTGATTCATAAATAATTTGTTTAAATTAATGAATTAAATTTGAATCTACTTCTGACCTTTGATTAGACCATTGATTAGAATTAAAATCCGAAAAAAGTCCGAATAATTGAAATTAATGTTAGTTTTAGTTGAATTTTTAATCGTGAGATTTCGTAGACCATCGTTAAATTCTCAAAACGAAAAATTGAAATGTATAATCCGTCGATTTTTTACAAATAAATTGAATATTTTATGTTTAATCTGTACGCAAAATAGACTGAATGAAAAAATTCGCGTTTTGTTTCGTGATTTATTTTAATCATTCGCAAACCATCCACGTTGAAGAAAAACGAGAAATACTTTAAGGTGGACAAATATGCCAAAAGTCTTTTGTATCTGACTTTTTGTGTTGCGATAATAACAGATGGAAGCAATGATTACATTTTGTGGAGAACTTTGAATGGTCTGACGGGGAATAGCTCTCGATACACGACGATTCCAGCTTCGAAGTCAGAGACACACGATGGTGGTTGTGGTTGTGGCGTTGTACGCACGCGGGGTCGCGAGCTCCCGCGAGCTCCTGTGGCGCACACCGGGCTTCGACACCCACACGCCGTGTCGCCTCAGGAAACACATAAATTAAAAACGTCTCGCGGGGAACTCACAGGGGCCACGATATTATTGTCGAACGCGGTCGTCTCGTAGCTGGCGTGGTTCCTGACACTCCGAAGACAGTCCATAGGAGACACTCTGCGTTGACCTTTCTGCACAAAATTTAAAATGATGATAATAATAATAATAAAATCTGAACGACGCAAAACCCAACATTATACAAACATGAATGGCAAGGGAGTCATATGCGTTCATATCTTAAGAGGCAAAGAGGTCGTTCAACATTCACAATGTTGTTAACGACGACCGCTTTTAACTTTTTTTTTTATTCCACGAAAGAGTCAGCACGGAAAGAGAAAATATAAATTGAAAAATAACGTTTCGGCGAAAAATTACGAAAATAATTGTAAGTCAGCAAATTATTCTCTTTACCTCTGTGCATTGTACTTACAGCATTACGGAGCGGATATTGGATTCTCGTTTAGCTGACTGTGACTGACACTCAATGCGTAAATAGCGCAAGAGACTCGCGTGAACAGAAGTAACTTGATGATATTTCGGTATCACTCGATGGAAGGAAATAGAAGTCGAGAAATTGGAAAATGTAAAAACGTTCAGGTGGCACGAACTGAATGGAGAACAAAGGAATGAATTTGCTCACGCGTGAGTGTTTTAATCTACCGCTGCATTTCACAAAATACTGGGACATGTGCAGCGGTGGATATAAACGCACGTGCATGGTAACAAAACACATTCCGCCGAACAGGAACTAAATAAGCATTTCACACAAAGGAATTGTAATGACGGTTGTATATGGGGCATCTCAGGCCAACAGCTTGCCATCTGGGATTTGATTAAAAAATTTGTTACATTGTTGTTGCAACCCTAAACGGCATCGAATTTTTTTGTAGAACAGCCCCCCCCCACATGATATTTTGCGATGATTTTTTCCATAAATGTAAATGAAATAAACTGTAAGGTACAATTAAAAAATATAAACAAATTCACCAAAATCCTGTGATTAACCTCGATAAAAAGTGTCTAAAATGGGAAACTGGTGTCAGAGAGTCGGGGAACGCCTCGCCGGTTCGGTCGATAAGGTATTCTTGTCTCTAGGTGCTGCCGTGTCTCTCGATAGATGTAGATATTTTTAAGTCATATTCTTTAGTTGCGTAGGTGGGTTCGATACTGTTGTTACGATTTTTTTTTGTTCGAAATATACTTGAAAAAAATGGAACTGCACGCCAGCCGACTCCGAGATTAGGTTAACATTGTTTTATAACTGACAAAGGAATTTATAGATTTTTTTCGAACACAGCATATTTCTTAATCAATTTGAGATTGAAAAATTATGTCTGACTGTTTGTTCAATGTAATTTTGTTTTCCCAAAGTTGATTATAACATAGAGGGGCGCGACAACATCTATAAAGAGCCTTTGCTCACTGCATGGCCTTTTGGAGCTGTAACAACGATGTAAAAAATATTAAAACAAAACCCAGGAGGCGATGGTCACCGACCTGTCAATTTATCCTGGAACGCCCCATATATACACTTGATTGTACGACGGACGAAATATAATTGTGTTGAGAGTCTCTACTTGAGACACGTCACGTTGGTTTAATATCAATAAATCCTCTTGTACATTATACATTATCGTATCGCATAATGGCAAGAGTTGTCAGCTGGGAGCGATAATGGGAAGCAAATAGCAATAATAAATAAATAAATAAATACTGCAATGGGTATACACGACGATTTCACAGTCGGTTTACTCCGTAGCTAATTCGTGCCGATATAATATAAAGGGTAAAACCGATTTCGTTCCGTATCCCCGCTCGTAGCAATTATCTTCGGTATATGATCGTCGTAAATGGGTAGAATTATTTTTTTCTCTCTGTATTAGTTTGTATTTTGTAATAAAATATGAAGCCCTGAAAGGCTTCGTTGAAAATGACCGGTTTCCGGGTGGAAACGAGTGGATGACAGCAAAATATAAAGGGCAAGAGGCTAAAAAAACGAGGAATTGTTGAATTAGGTTCATTACATTTTTTTTTTTTCGTCTACTGGTGAAAGACTCGTCGTGCTGCTGTGACGAAAAGTTATCGGAGAATACGGCAGAGAGTTGAAGGGATTGTAATGTTAAGTGTATGACGCACTGAATGAGAAATACATGGAGTAGATGAGAAAGCGGATGTTTTAACTCGAGCTATCAAGCAGAATTGATTGCGCGTGGTAGTCATTTTTACACCGTTCACCACCTGACGTGGCTTGTGAGCGTTTTTTTTTCCTGGAGGGATACGACTTGTGCGTCAATTCACTGCAAAAAACTAAACACTAAAAAAGAGGAGAAAGTAATGGGTATACTTTCTTGTACTCACTGTGTATTACACCTGTGTTGAGCCATTTGGTGTTAATTTTAACAATTTTCAAAGTGTTGAATACACACAAACGATTGAGTATTATCATCATTAGGTCCCATCTAGAAAAGTACAATTACCTCAATATTTATGTGAGGAATTAGTAAATGAAAATCAATAAATTATCAGCAATCAATACAGAATTACACCACGAATATAACCCACAAATGGTATTAAATTTTTTTCACCTATTTTCAAGTAAAACGCGTTAAGAGCGTTGAAGTTATAATGCAAATCGACACCAGGTATTGAACACCGGTCGTTGACACCAGTCGTCAGTGTGGACTTGCGTGAACACCGCGCGAGGATTAATTTTAACACCGTATTTTCAACAGCGTAGGTACGTGAAAACATATCTTGATGTAGTAAAACTACATCCCGCCTATTCTAAAAGAATTTCATAGACAAAATACTTGATGATTTGTTTAGCCTGTTGATAATTTTTGCGATTTTACTCGGTTTGAAATTTGAAACATAACGCTTTTTGAAGACACTTTTTGCCATTTTATTTAACCCTTACTATCACCGCTAAAGATGTTTTTATATCAATATTTACAATAAGCAAATTAATTTTTAATCGAGTAATTTCTATTAATAATTTTGAGACGATGTCACATGTTTTTTTGTTCAATAACTGAACGTATACATTTTTAAATACATTTGTTATTATTATAGTCAATTTTCAATAAGACTGCAGCGTTTTCACTTTTGGCAAACTTTGATGAATTTCCAATAAAATCGGAATGATTTTTGAGGGCATTTTTCACATAAAACAAATTTGTCACATTATTCCATGGGGTATTTTAGTATTTTTACCATACACTGTTAAAAATACGGTGTTGATATTAATCTTCACGCGGTGTTCATACTAGTCCACACTGATTTTCATTATAATCTCAAAAATTTCAACCCGTTTCATTTGAAAATAGGTGAATGAAATTTTCGGATTATATTCGTTGCATAATTCTGTATTGATTGCTGATAATTTATTGATTTTCATTTAATCATTCCAAACATAAACATTGAGGTAATTGTAAATTTTGAAGTGGGACCTAATTATTATAACCCAATCGTTCGTGTGTATTCAACATTTTTTAAATTATTAAAATTAACACCAAATGGGTAAACACTGATAAAAAGTTCACACCAATCGTCTTTAACACCCTGGATTTTTAACAGTGTAGCTTAGAACATATCCATCAATATAAATTTACGAGGGAATAAATCAAATGACCAACAAGTATCGAAAAATGTTCAACACACTTCACAATTTTTAATAAGTCAACCAAAGGTATTGATGGAATATCCGAAGTTCACAAAGAAGCAGAAAAGTATATTTAAATTTGTATAAAAGCGAGTAGGGATGCAAGTGCGAGGAGGCGAGCGTCGATTATTTATGATCGGTGGCTGACGGGTTTGCTATAGTCGCTCGCACGTTAAAATATTTATGTGTCTCTGACACCACTGTACGTGGTGGGCGATACTCGTCATTCGCATTCTCTTTTCTTGGTATGAATTGGAGGGCGACAGTCGTTACGCCGGTTGAGACGAGGGAGCCAAAGGATCTTTTACTCTGCACGTGCATCATTCGTACGACACTCGCGGCGCGCGATTCTGTACTGTATTATGCATTATGCGTTATTACGGGAGTATACATCCGAGGTCCGAAAGGTGCATACGCTAACGACAGTAGTTACTGCACGCGAGCGCAAGGAAACAAGCAAAGCAAAGCCGAGTGGCGGACCATATACTTTGAGAAATTCGAGAGACTCTTCTCGCACTCAACGGAGGCGGTAACTCGATCGTTCGCTCGTATGTGCCAAGATTTGCAGTTACGATGCCACAACGGCAGCCACAGATACGACACGACGCCGAGAGCACAGTATTATGGGCCTCCGACTGTAACCTACGTGTAAAGGGCCTGGCCTCTGAACAACTACCGAGAGACGAACGACGATGAACACGAGAAAATGAACGTTTGAAGAGGGTGTCACCGCAGGCACACTTCGCAACACTTTCGCATTGTAAACAACAGCAGTTGCTTCCTTATCACCAAGATATAAATTTAACACCTCTCGACTTTACAATTCTTGTCCGCAAAGATCGACAAAAAAACATTATTTATAAACAATTGGCGGAACGTTTTTTTTTTTTTTTTTTTAATTTCACGTTTTGCATGTATCGATATATAAATTCACAAATTGACTTTAATAATACAGTTTGATGCATTGCAGCTCTTATAAAATATTATTTGAAGCATTTCTACGTATAATGTATTGAAAGAATATTATTATTGGTATTGTGTAGCCATTAGTGAGGCTTTTGTAGTTATTAATAATAATATTTCGGGAATTAGCATATATCGAGGCGTGGCAGACATTCTCCGACTGTACCTAATAAATTGTTTCACATTGATTGGCCTGTCGACATAAAAATACAGCATCCGCTCCTCACCACAAGCGCCAGGGTATTAGCATGATTTTCGTGGCGTCTCACGATCTCCGAGAGTCCGCGCCGAGGTAAAATAAAAATTCCGCTAGAACGCGAGAAATTGGAATTCGAGTCACAACGCGTCGTAGATTATACAAACGCTTCGACGGCTCATATCTTAACGTAATTAAGGATATCCTTACCAAAACGAGTTCCTGTTCGATTGTGTTGGAACTCCGCTAATTTGTAGAAGAATGTACGTTGTATTTTTTATAATAAAAAACATTTACGCCTTCGCGAATTTGACTTACCTGGAACCAACAGAGAACCGACGATCGTCCGGTGCACAATACCTAATTCCAGTCCAACGGCTTTTACGAAGATATTTAGTCGAGTTTATGAATCTAACTGAGGACCGACTCGCAAACATCACGCAGAGAGGGTCGACTTACAGTCGAATTTTGAAAACCTATCTGCAATCGGTGTGGAGGTCGCATTATACAAGTTGAGGATACAGCACGGATGACCGTCAGCTTTCAGTCAATTGTAAGTAAACTGATCTAAATCCGCCTCGGTATATACACAAATTGGCCGATCAAGGACCAACCCAACGTCGAACGGTCCGTCGATACGCGAGGTCGGCGTATTTGTTTAACAATGTGTACCGAACGTTACGTAGTTTTACGTAGAAAGGTGCAAAAAGCGGTTCACAACCATAAAATATTCGGTTCGAATTTAAAAACGTGACAGAACTCGAAGGATACTTTAAGACATATTAAGTCCAAATTTGAATGAGCAAAAGACTTTTGACGTCTGTTTCTTTTTCTTTAGCTCAATCGCTCGGCCTAATCTCTCTTTCGTACATCGACTAACCCGTTTAGCGACGTCCTATATCTCGTTCACTTCTCAAAATTCCGGTAAAGATATCCTTCATCTTCTTTTCTCAATTTGATCGGATCTGCACAGAGAAAAATGTTTAGTTGGGAGTACTAAGAAAATAATATATAGAGCCAATAGAACTGTGTATGGCAGAAACAGAACCAATTTTCGTTGGTTGGCTTCAGTGGTTACTGTCAACCAACCGTAATTATAAATTTATTCATACAATTGGGTACTCCTGTATCAATTAAATTCTGGAAAATGAGATTAGGATGCGACTGTTACGAGCAAACCGTCAAACGTTATGATCGCAGTTTTAATATGGTATATTCTGTATGGTGCTATATTCCAGGCAATGGCCGGAAATGAACGAATTTAAAGTGATTAATTAATTGCGCTCGAATTAGAAGAAAATCCGCTGGATCTATGATTTTTAATGAATTCCGTACTACCGGAGTGTGATCGGTAAGATGTTAAAGGATAAGGGAGTGGGAAATTACCCGGAATCGACCCTAGCGTTTTTGAAGTGTTAACTGTTACCTAATGAGAACGAAATTGTACTAATTGCCCCTTTTAAAAAATATTATTTACTTCTATTTGTCTATATTTTATTGTCACATTCTGTAATTGCAGTTTCTGACTGTAAAAACTAAGTTAATCATTAGGTGTTATGTACAAAAAAAAGACTTTTTTCTTTTAAATTAGTGGTTTAATGTGCCAATATAAAAATGATAGAGACGAAAGAATTTTTATCTTAATGCAGATATAAATCTGTCACTGGAAGGGTTAATAAAAGCTGAATCTTTCTGACAGTCAATGAAGGAGGAACCCCCTCGGTTTTACGATAAATAATTGGGACGCAATCGTAAAGACGAATAAAATGAATAAAAATGCAATAGTAAGAGAAAAAAAAACAGAATCCTATAGACAAACGACGGTGCTCGCTCGTAATATGAATTCGTACGGGCGTTATATATTAATGTGAGATATTCATTCGTATAAGATTGAAAAACATGACGAGAAAACGATCCGCTCGAGCACCCGGTTGAGAAAAATAAGCGAGAGAAGGAGACTCTCGCTGCTGCTGATCATTAAAGTTCTAAATGATGGGAATATTATTCGAGAAGAAGGTCTGTCCGTACACCCGGACATTATCGTTATGGTATTTCTACTAGAACGTGTGTATATCCAAATGAGAGACGTCCATGAGCTGTGGTTTCTCCGTGCGAGCTTATTGCGGCACGTCGCGAAGGCGTGGAGACCACAAATCAACCACCAAAATGTTAACTAACGTAAAAAGATTAATCATTAGCACAGGGACTGATGCGTTCGATCATGAGCGGTCAGTTCTACACTCGATTTCATGAGAGAGACCCAAGATTTTTCGTTATTTGCTTCGTCATAGATAAAGCTATGTTTTCGTGAAAAAAAATTTACTCGAGATTTTCATGTCAGAGTACAAAAGAACTTACGAAGTCCGAAAACGTCGATAAACCATATTTAGAACAAATTTCCGCTCAGGTCGAGTCGCAACCCTCGACAGTTTGCTGCAATTTTCGCCCAAATCGCTACCAGGCGTTTCATGGTTGTTTGAATTTTTCGAAAAAAAGATGTGCGCTTTCTAATTTAAGTAAATCTTTAATTATCGAGTTAAAACTTTCTACAAGAATAGGCCAGGGGACAAGGTTGTTCAGTGTTGAGTTTGGTAAGAATCGATTAAGACGTTTAGATTTTATTGAACCATGAATTTTTCATAATTTTTCGAAAAAAATCTGTTTTTGATCGAACTTTCGTAAATTTTCATCTATCAAACTGAAGCTTCCCATACAAATTAGTTAGGGCATAAGGATACTTGGCCTGGAATTTTGTGAGAATCGATTAAGGGGTTTTAATTTTACGAAATTTGCAACTTTACTAATTTTTCAATTTTATTGACAATTTTAATACCACTTCCTCTATGAGAAAGCCAGAATTGAGATAACTATTACCCGTAGATGATATTCTACGGATTGGCGAGAATCACGAGGAAGCAATGTGCAAAATTCAAATTTGCATCCCTTGTTTTTAACTTCTTAAGGAAGATTTCTTACCGACAATACATGAAACTTTGGTTATTTAGACCAGCACATCAGAGGTTTATGTTTTTAGTTACTTGCATTAGGCCACTGTTACCAAAATAAATGTTTTAATATTGGATCCATAATTATGCCAATCTATAAAGCAAATTTCTATTGCAAATTATTGCAGAGTATAAGACGGGTCTATGCCAATGTCGGCGAAGTTTCCATTACGCTACAGTTCGTTTACGCAAGAGTCTTCTCATGCTTAAGATTCCTGACGCCAAAGTCTCTTTATGTCAATGTCTCAATGGCTATTAATATTAATTGCCAGTACCTCTTTGCCTTCGATTTGTCGTCTCCATTTTTAAATATCCTCAGACACATCCGCATCACAGTACTTCGTATCGGGTAGTCGAAAAAGACTATTTTAGTGAATTATAAGAAACAACTTGAGTGCTCTGGATCTTGCATCCTGCAACTTTGGCGTTATAGTGTTTGATATTGCACGAAGCAAAATGGTTAGTTGATGCTGATTAGTTCGGCCAGTTAATCAAGTCGTTGAGCTGATCAACTATGGTTGATTGGTAGAAGCAAGTACATTTGCAGGAGAATATTTAATCACGTAATTAGTAAACGAAACTTACCATTTCTATCCGTGTTTTCTCCGGGTGAATGGTCGAAAAATATTATTGCTAAATATTTCTTGAAAGTTAATTGCAAGAAGAGACGAACAATGAGTAATAGCTATGGAGACGTTGGCGTGAAGATTTGGCCATTTGGGGATTTGGTGAACGGTTGAATAATATTGAATGTGAAAGATTAACGTATATTGTTAATATTAATAAAACCTCATAACGTTGATAAAAACAAACAGGTTTCAATGAAGCATTGACATTCGCTCAAGGACATACGGAGACCATGACACGACAAAGATAAAAAATGTAGTTTTTTATGTTTGCAAACAAAGAATTAAATCTCTCCTATTTACACTCACAGAATTAAAGTCCCCTTAAACCAGGGGTCTCCAAACTACGGCCCGCGGGCCACATTCGGCCCGCGGACAGATTTTGGACTATTTCACTTTTTACCACCGGCAACAATGATAATATGGTTTTGGCCCTCGGAACTTACTGGAGTAATCAGTATGGCCCTAAGGCTGGAAAGTTTGGAGACCCCTGCCTTAAACGATAGATTGCGAGAGCGTGTAGCGCCCCAGCTGTTCACATCCCTAGTTTACATATACGAATTATATTTATATATCACAAATATAATTTGCGATTGTATGTAACACTGATGAGATCTGATGCATACCTTCAGAGATTTTTAATTACAAAGATGCAAAACATTACACGTTAGGGTGGGAAAGAAATCGCCATGTTTTCTTAGTCATGCTTTTTGCATGTGCTAGATTCAAGATACATGTATCTCTCTATATTAGTAAAATATCTCGTCTTATATTAAAATAGCCGCCACTGCTGGATAGAAGAATCGAGACGCACCCAAACTTATCCGATTGGCTGTCGGGGGTCGGGGGTAATTTCCAAGGTGGCCGGTGCACAAAGTGTGCAGATGTACAAAGCGTCCCTAGTAGAAGTAAATTTGTAGTAACACAATTGTCCACAATTGCTTCACTTTCGTTTCTTGGGAGATATTTTATTCACTTTTGTCCCTGTTTCCCGGGACATCCCAGGCATAAAATTTAAAAAGGATAACAGCGCAAACATCATGAACTACATCGCGGCAAACATCCATGTTCAGTGCAGTTGGAGGAACAGCCATTTGTGTTGACATTGACATTTTGTTTGGACTATAACGCATTGATATGCTACGTTATTTTATTCAATAAAATTTTACTTTTTTATTCAATGATGGGAACCTCCCCTTACCGGGGCACCGCCTCTGGATCCCGATCATCTTAACTTTGACGCTTTTTATTAAAGAATCTATTTCTCTGCTTGGCGACTCATTTTTTATTCAGTAAACAGCAGCGATGCTTTGGGTATACTTGTTACAAAAAGTCTCGTGTGTGACGCGGACCAAAAGTTGGCACTTGTCACAGAATATACTTATTTATTTCCCCAAATTGTGCTGAATGTCACTAGTCGAGTTGAATACTCATAGGTTACATAAACTTTGTGAGAGAAGTCATCAATTTTATGAACGAATACATCAAGACACGTAGCATTTCTTTGTCGCTGCCGGCCCTTTTGCTCGCATGGTGCATGTCCTCTGAACATGTTGCACGATAGTATCTATCCCTTCACGGCTCATTCACCATACTCTCTTAATAGCTCGATTGAGTAAGGTTTCCATTCCAAAACATTCAACGAACCTGCTCAAAGATTTGTACCACTTCGTATTGGAATGGTTGCGTGCTGTGTGCAAGAGAGGGTCTTCGCATAGGCCCAAAATCCTAGACACGCCCTCTCCATTCGAATACGAATACTCAGACAAAATAGCTGGAGCTCAGTGAGCCTCTGACCCGCAAAATATGGGAATCCTAATTTAATTAAGACAGACCGGTTATTAACCAGGGGTACGCGTTCCATCTCACTTCCACCTACTTCGACTCCTCTCTCGACATTTACAGCGTGCGATAATTTCTCGTCAAAACGAAAATCCAATTAATTCAGAGCTGCTTCTAAAAAAAAATGTAAAAATAAATGATAATAAAAAAAGGACAAATATAAATCTTATAAATTCATAAATTGTGTCATTGAAGCAAATATATTTATCGTCGTATTCTACTTTATAGTCGACCTTTCTAGTAGTATAATGGCCCCTGTATGAAATGTGTACTTTGTTAAGATGTCAATTATACAAAGAGTTATGATTGCCATCTATCAGCAAACCCGGAATCGATTTTGGTCCAGTGCCCTATCGATCTCTTTTGGGTCGGCGGTGCGAGCGAAAGAGCAGTGACTCGTGGAGCACCGAAACGATCGAGTTCTCGGGTTATTCGATGTTATGATAGTGCCGGAGGCATTGTAGGTCTGAAGAGAAGAATAAGAGGCGTGGGAGAATGAGAGAGAGGGAAAGAAGATAGAAAAAGAAGGTTGGGGCCCCCCGTGACGCTTCTTGAATAGGATCTAAAGACTCGAAGTGAAACGCCAGCAGGCCCTACCGTTAATATCCAAGTTTACGAGGCGAGTATCTTAAGCGTCGAGCTTGCGCGCTGTGAGTAGGACGGACCTGTAGCCAACCCAGGTTCCCTAATCGTCGTCGTCGTCGTCGTCGTCGTCGTCGTCTTTTGGGTATACGTCGCGGGAGAAAGAAAGAAAAAGAGCTCTAGACCGCGAGAGCGAGTAATTCGATAATATAGGGTTATAGTGGCGCCAAACCTCGAGGCAGTCCCTTAAAATTCATTGCATTGTTTATTCCTATTAGAGCGAGAAGAGAGTTAACCCGATCTACATATATTTCATTTCAGGAGAATGTGTTACTTTTAGTTCTCGTATTTCGACTGGGAGAAGATAATCGAAAGCTCGTGTAAGAATGAGGCTTAAGGCACTAATCGAATGTTAGTCACACCATTTATCCTCCACCGTTTTTTTTTCATAACAAGATAACTAAATCGGAATTCTAACCGTAAGCTTGATAGTAATGCAGTATTTCTCATTATAATTCTAGCGTTGCTTTTAGTTCTTATATTCTGGCAGAATAATCGAAGGTTACCGTAAGAACGAGACTTAAGGCACGTATCGAATTTAGTTCAAGATTTTCTTCTCTATTGTCTTTTTTATAAGAAAATAACTGAATCGTGATTTTAACTATAAAGCTTGACAGCAAAGCAGAGTATTTTCGTCAAGTTCTAATTCGAAATTTTATAGTTTTAATTATTTTATCGAAGCTTAATTAAATCGCTTTATTCGTTCCCAGATTGACTTCTGGCAAACCTACGTCCCTGGTATACATTAAAAAAAAAATATACAGTACTGATTTCATTAGAAGAAGTTTTTTTATGACTTCGATGTATCGTAGAGTACGAAACTCATTGAAATTGGTTGCACTGTATCTACAGTGCCGCGCGAGTGTTAAGAGTGAAGTAGCCTCCAGTCGGGTTCATAAATATCGTAATAATATCAATATCTATATGAATTATATTTCGACGTGTAATTTTCTGGGCCAACGGGATTAACGATTACTCAAAGAATTGAAAAAGAATGAGAAAATGAGAAAGGAGTCGATAAGCCAATCGATTAAAGTATATCGTAAAATTATTAATTAAGAAATCATCTGGTTTTACTCCAACCTATACATCTGAAATTAAATAGTGTGCAAGAATAATATTTATATTTGGCGTGCAGTATGTATATTGGTTGTGCAGCTTGAACGTTACCTACTATAATTCTATATGCATACACATGTGTATGTAATATTGTACAGCACGCTTTCGAATATCCTTGTTTCTCCTGCCAGCTGTCAGCGAGACCCTTGAAATATCGTTCTGGCTAAGTAGCCCCGTCCGATAATTAGTTTACTCCTCATTACGGTGTGGCTCCGCATTATTAGGCATCAGCAGGCACTCGCGTTAAGGGGAAGAAGAGAAATAACGATGGGGAGCAAAAGAGACAAAGGATAAGATGGAAAGAGGCAAGGGTTCACGCAACAAGAAATAACAATAAAGAAAACGAAACGCTAATTAACGGAACGTTTAGGGGTTAGTCGACCGGTCGAACGACCACGCCCGCGCACGATACAAGCCAGCTACGGGACGATTTTTTTACTGAATACCTTTAATACATAGTACACACATAAATTGTTTACGTGGTTTGCTGGTATTAGGACGAGAAAGACATGGGAGAGACGGAGATATCACATACAACTGTAGCACTCTCATTCACACATACAGTTGAAGTTAACTGTTCAGCGCGTAAAGAAGGCAACAGACATATTGTAACGAAACAGCCTAATACCTCCGACAATTTTTCGTGAAAAATCATGTGAAAACGTTGGAATAATCAAATATCGACTGATTTCCGATTCTCCGCTCCGTGAGCTCTCATCTATCCAGATAAAGGGAGCGTTCGTGTTATAATCACCATTCCTACCGCACTGATGTCTTCCGCACCTCGGCGCGTTTTGAATCATCAGACTGCTTTGTATAATCTATGACTCGTATAACCTGTAATAATACATCAAGAGCTAAATGTATAACTTGAGCGGCTCAGGGATCCGAGCGATCCCGATCAGCGCTGCGTAAATATCGAGCTCTGAATTATCATTCGAATGCGTAAGATAAATCGTTCACGTAGAGACGGTATGGGATCAACTTAGTTCGTTTAAGATGATGTGCTATCCCTTGATCGGTAACAAAAAACTATAATAAAAAAATTTCTGCCACTATTGATCTTTCGATTAAAAGAGGGGAACGTTGAACTGCGTCTTACAATTTTACAGTTCACTCATTTTTTATCCGAAATATCAATTCTGCTATCTCTCTTGCACGCATTGCGATCTGAGAGAGAAAGACAATATGTAGCAGTGACGTGCTACAAATTTCTGTCGGTTTTTCTCGTTCTACGAGAGTGGGTCAGTCGGTATAGCACATTGCCTTAAAATACGCCGCTCAACGCAGGGTCAGGTGCGTAAACAGTAGCGTGAGTTCTATATATTTAATTTTATAAATTTTATTAATAAATCTTGTACACATTGAGTCGTGAAATTCGATGTATTTTTCGTCTCTCAGCGTATGCAGCGAATGTTAAATATGTATATATATATATATTTAACATTCGATTTATTTATATATATATACAGTATTATATATAATCGTAAGATAATTTTATGTCTGTCTACCCTTTCCAATAAAGTAACATGTAAAATAACGGTTATTATTATTTTAAATAATTGCTTTTAATCGTTATCGACGGTTTACTCTTACACTCAATTAATCCAAAACCCCGCGTTGAGCCCGTTTTCCAATTATCGCGCGAAGAAGAAGGAAAAAAATCGTTGGCTCGGATCTTTAATCGAGTACGGCTGACGATGTCGTTACTGATTGTTCGTCGTCACGTCCAAGATAAAAAAAGCGGAGAAGGATTGGAGCTCGATCGAGAGAGTGGGATGGACACGTGAATAACGAAGTGAAAGAAGAGGGAGAAAGAAAAGTAAAGAAAGCCTCGCGCTCTTCGCGTAACTTCGCTCTCCGCGCACGCGGCTATCTCGACCCTTTGATCTCGGCCCTTCCAAGTGGATCGAGGGGATCGAGAGAGGCAAGCGAGCGAAAGCATCTATACTCTCGTAGGAGGAGGCGCACGATGCGCGGGAGCCATCTCTGTTAATCATCGAGTAATTACCGTTCCAATTATCAGATACTGAGATACGGCGTGCGCGCTCCGCGAGACTCTGTGTAGCAGTATTATGTGGCGGTACTACAACCCGTAGGGTCTACTGTGGTATTGTGGATTACACAGAGAGCTCGGGACTCTGTTATACTTTGCCTCGATCGGTGAACGTGCTGGAAATTATACGAGAATATTGTTTTCATGTTTCAATAATTATTCATCATTTAAAATACTGATTTTGACAGCAACAAGTCATTTTGCACTATATTTTGTATTCTTAATATAGTCGAAATTATTTTTCTCAGTAATAATGGTTGTAATATTGATCGATAAGGAGGTTGGGGGATAAACTAAATCAAAGATTGACATTTTATATTTCGTATAAACTTTAATATATTTTTACCATTTTTGTTTATCGAGATAAGTATTGAAGGCCAAAATTAAGCTATTTAAAATGAATATTATAAAAAGGACGTAAAGTAAAACCTTGTACACGCTGTTTCTTCATTATTTTCCATTTTTCAATATGTTGATCAATGTCGGCTTCTTCATGAAGAAAGCTGCGTGAAAAATAGAAAATAACTCATTTTAAGGTTGGGCTCGATCGATAGTTCACCTCAAAACTTTCAACACATTTTTCTCGAACCCAGATTTTTGTAGGGACATCAAGAGAATGATGTTCATACCAGAGTCTTCCGACCCGGCTAACCTTAGAAGCGTAAGGTTGGTTTTCATGAAACGTAATGTTAGGCTAGTTATTGATCCGCGCGAAAATTCACTTGAATATGTTGTAGCATACGGTCTGTCCGACGATCCTAAAGTAAATGTAGACTAATCTACTTGCGATAAGTTGCCGACTGCGTTGATGGACTTTGTTCAAATAGCGCCGGGCTCGGGTTTCGGTGGAAGACCACCAACACGATGATCGTAGGGATTTAGCTCATCTCGCGTGCGTCTATTATGTAAGAGCGTTAAGCGGGGATATATCACCTACGCATGGCCCCAATCGTCCATCAATCTTCAGTATAAAGATAGAGACACCACGCTCCACGTACTCGCGGCCAGTCAATGCCTAAGTATACCAATTATTTAAATTAATGGTGAAAAATGTTGCGAGTCTGATAACAGGTATCATATCTATTATTGTTCAATATATGTTATACGTGCTAAGATTAAAAGTACTATACTGAGACAACCATACCTCGTCTATACAGGACAGTTGGGCCCGAATGTGAGACAACTAAACTGCGAATACCGGTGCGGAAAAAGAACGGATTACACAGAGGTGTTGGACAGTCATCAAATTGCTGGAGCAATTTCGATCGCGAAACTTGGAATATGCATAAGCTGAGCACGCATCATCGGTTTAGTCAAGCGGACTTGACCAAACATCCGAGGCGACCATACTTTTCACTTGCAATCATAATCGAAGCCAAGGTGACCTCTAAAGAGCCGGTTCCTAGCAGGCCGTTGGAAGAATTCGAATTCTAAACCGCTCGACCCCACGACGCTGCTGCCTCACCGCGCTTCGACCGTGGCGCTCGGCTCGACTGTTACTCGGCACCGAGCCGCCATCTTGATGACCGTCCGTCTTGATAAGGTATACCATGCTTGGTTGTTGCTCTATACTCGTTGTGATAAAACTCAGATAAGTAGCGCGTATCTAGTTCGTTAATTGATTCTGAATGAATTATTCGCTTATATTCATGTGTGCCGCGGTGTGTAAAACAAATGACATTGCCTGACGCGTGTGTGTGCCGCTATCAATCTGTCAATACATGTTACCCCGCGTTTGAGTAAATAAACATTCTCGATGCAAATTTTGGTGTCACTCCAAAAATATCTCGCTGCAAAGTTGTTCATTTAACTTATTCACTGTTGATATAAGTGTATTTATCTGTGTGTAAATTTCGCGTAAATGTCATGGAAATTCGTGTAGGTTTAATTGCTACAAATGTTATTATCGCTTGGTGCTATCATAAAATATTTGACTGAGTGAGGATTTTGCATATCGCCAGCAGCGATATAAAAGTAATATGGAAATGTTACAGGTGCAAACATAATTTAGACGTAGATCCCTTGAATAAATCTAGTCGAATTATGGCAAAGGTGTTATTATGATGTAATCAGGCATAGCATAAACAATAATATCGTCAATGTCACCAGCATCTTCGAGTCATTCCTCATATGTAATTGACTTCGTGTTTCACGGAAGATACGTTCACGCATATCTCAATTCATATCTCGTATTCGTTCAATAGGATATATTTAGCGATATTTTGTATGGTGAATGATTATACCTCGTTGGCGAGAAAAATCTGTGTACGAGCCTTTGCATTAATGTCCGGTGTCTATCAAATCGAATATCAATTTTTAATTCTCGTGTGTGTCTATATCTATTAAAGAGTCAAAGCTACTACACACAGGATCCATTAAAATAATGTCGATTCCATATGAATAAAGAAAAGTATCATATTACACATGATTAGAATCAATGTGTCGTTTTCTTATTAGATAAATAATACAAAATTTTATTACAATGTCAAACAGCTATAGTGATATAAATTTTTTATTCGCGTGACAAGAAATAAGCGACAATTGAAATAGACAAAGACAAAAGATATAGTCCCTCGCATGTGTCCTTGTCGCTGTTGCGCGGATCAACAACTAGCCTAGTCTATTACGTTTCATAGAAACCAACCTTACGCTTCCACGGATAGCCGGGTCCGAAACCTCTGGAAGTAGAACGGAACACTAGTGAGGCCTCACGGCATTCATACTTGGCAGGGCTTTCAGCCACGTTTCTTAAATGTTTTGTCGAGAACAAAAACTGTTTTTTCGAAGAAAGATTTTTCATTCAACGTATCTAAATCTCAATCGGAGTGGACGTGCCATGTGTATTGTTGTACTGGCTATAATGTGGTAATGCTATAAGTTGTTTTATTTTTTGCCCGAAATGATTATAGATGTTTATTTTTTCATTCAATCATGGCTGTAGATAATCAATCTGTCATTTTTTTAAATTTCGATAATTTTACTAGGTTTATAACAGAAATTCACGTATGTGCAGTACACTGTCCAAATTTTATTTAATTCTATTCAGTGTGCTACAAGAAAAAAATCACAATCAAAATTGATGTGAAGGTTTGAGCAGGTGTGAGTGTTTCGCCTCCCCTTAAGAGGAGGTAAAACCAAGTCAATGGGTAACTAAAACTGTAAGCATTTCACTTTATTGGTGTATTAGAGAGACAACTATATGAATTACTACCAGAGCCACTCGCAGAATTCAGGTGAAACGAAACTATGCTAGTTCTTCGCACTCATGGATATTTATTTTACCAGATTCTCAACAATAGTTCCCGTGCACAGCTTAAGTACTTTTCAGGCATTCACGCTTCTAAGAGAGGGCCTATTGATTTCATGTTCCTGAAAGTGTCTCGTCGGCCGTCCGTTCGAAGTAGTATCTCAGGAACTATTAAACCTTGTCTTGGTATAATCTTATGGCCCCTGAAATTTAGATCCATTTAGCCCAGACCAAGTTTGGAATTTCCAGAAAAAAAACCAGTGATTTTCAACCAAAATGACCACTTTGGTGTCCGTACGGAGTCAGAACTCAGCAACACCTCAACAGATTAAATTGTCCTTTACACTGTTATCTCACATGCTAACTATGAAAAGGCTGACACAGTTTAAATAATTTCTGATAGCTAGAAACTTACAAATTCATAAAAATAGGAATTTTTTGTTTTTGTAATTTTTTAATAATGCGTGATGGGATTTTTTTATACCCACACTTTGTTTTCTTTCAATGTGACAAAACTATGCCTAAAGTGAACCACTAGGCAGATAATTTTTAATGTGGTATTTTCCAAAAAAATTATTTAATAAATAAATACTTGTCAAACGGCTAAACCCTGGCCTCAAGATAAAGCCACTCATTCAACGAGACAGCCCATAGGACGCCAACCTGGCGATATCCACCTGGTCAAAAACAGAAAAATACCAATGAATAAACAAAATCGAGTATTCATTTCACCACATAAAACTATCACAAATGTTGGCCCGGAGACGCTATGTAGGATACACGAAAACAGGGAGAGAAAATAAGGAGGAGACAGCACGAACACAACGGATACACGAAACCAGGGAGAAACAGCACCAAAACAACCAACAAAGCGAATCTCGACGATACGAGGATCGTCGAGATGCGAAGCAAGCGCACGCCCGCTTCATGCACGCGCGCCGCATTGGTTAGCGACGCCACGGAGCGACAACTTCATGCGCCCACCCCATGCCCAATGCAGGCGCTCTCCGCGGCCACGGAGTAACAGCATCTAGAGGAGAAACCCAGTTGAGGCGAGTTCCGAGGCCCACCACCCCAGGGCAAAACACACAGGTGGAAAGCTCACGTCATCAAGAATAAAGAAGATCCGGTCCAAAAATCATTCTACATACAGCCAAAAGTTTTTGTTGATTACTTTCCAAATCGTTCCTATTCCTATGAAATTAATTCCGTTCCACCATACCATTCATACGTTATATTTTTTAAAAATGGTATCCATTTTTATCATGTTAATAAATATTCATCAATAAAACTTCAAATTATTTGAATGTTACATACAAGTTCTAAAAACAACAGAAGCATTACAGGAGCATACGCTCAGAACACAAAATGTGACGTACAATCCTGTAAGTTCCTTCTGAAGTGTACCTATGGGACATTTTCTTGTTCGTTTCTAAATCGCAGTCGGAATGGGTGTACCTTATGTATATTTGTACTAGCTTCCGGATGACAAACGGCGTTTTTTTAATTTCGTGCCCTCAACCATTGTAAATAGTAATTTTCTCATTACAGATAACTGCGAATAATTAATTTGACTTTTTTTCTCTCTCTTCAAGGTGATTCGAAACCTCAATTCTTATAGAGATGTGCTGTTTCTCTTTCACTCCACCATTAGCGCCACACTAGCTTATCTTTTTCGCATTTATAGGTGGAGTATAGAGGTTTCGCATAGTCTTAAGGTGATTTGCTATATGTCGTCTATCAATCTCCAAACGCCATATGTGCGAGAGAGATAGCAGAATTTTTCCATTGCGAATTTATTCGCCAGGATTGATATTTCGAATAAGGGAGGAGAACGGTTAACTGTAGAATTGTGAAACGCAATTCGCCGTTCTTCTGTTTCATGCGAAAGGTCAACCGTGACAAAGAAATTTACATTACAGTTTTTCTTACCGACGGCGCTCAAGAGGCGTGCGGTATGTCAGTGTCGCGAGATCCCGAGTGTAAATAGTTATATACAACCTGAGCTGTTTTATTTTTATAATTTCTTGATAACTGCCTAGATAGAAAAGCATGCTAGCACGGTGGGTTCACATTTGGACGGGTTTCCTCGAAGCTCCTCGGAGTTTTCCGGGACTCTAACGGCTATGAAACCGAATAGACGCACGACCAGTGATGCCGAATCAGGGAATTTTTTCCCACATCAAGGTCGTTGGGTACCTTCTCCACTAGGTCTGCTTTAGCGCCCGCTGCGCGCGCACCTGATACACCGCCTATTCAATAGGCAGCGTGTGACGTCACACACTACGCCGCCGCACTGTTCAAACGTGCAAAGTATTTAATAAATTAATGCAATTATTGGCCGTACTACTATTTCTGTGTACTCTTAATCGATAAATAAAATGTTTCTTTTCATTAATTATTGAAATTGTCGATCTTTTTATGTGTTTTTCATTAGTATTTGTAAGAAATTCATGACGTTGTAGCAGTTTTTCAGTAAGAGTCGGGAAAATCCATCTTGTAGTGTCAATGATATGGATACTTAGTAGGTTGTATGACGACATTTTTCAATTTTGTCTTTTTGTCTCAACAATTCACTTTTCAAAAGTGAATCGTCGCAAGAAAAAAAAATCACAAATTGACTACAGCTCGAGATTCGAACCTGTTATATTTGGATTTTGGTCAGTCTGGAACGCTACCATTATGTTACTCAGCTTCTCTGGTATTCGATATGGCACTATTAATATCACTTATCCACTTATCCGTTAATATCGTTAATTATGTGCATTTTCCCACATCAGCGCATAACTGCTTTATGACAGTATAGCCCGTCATTTTATAGATTCTGTTGTGCGGGGAAAGAGCTTCCAGTACTGTAACGGCACCCTCACCCGTGATCGAAGTGAACACTGAGAAAAGAATTTATTTAATATTAACAAATCTTGAGTTGGATATAGCGAAATAAATGCTTAATTATTATATCATAGCTAAATTAAAGTCGAACCAAAGAAGATTTCTTAATTGTTAGCAAATGTTTTCTAGCTTTATTTTACCCAAAAAAATATTATTTAGCCTAAATAAAATTTGGCAATGATAACTAAACATTTATTTTACCATATCCAACTCTAGATTTGTTAACATTAAATAAATAGTTTTCTCAGTGTATTCGCATTAATGACGCAATCACAGTTCAAATATTGTTTCGTATGCGTCTAGCAAGATCAGACGAATCAAAAAGTGTAGACCTTGGTCTTTTTGTCATGACAATGTATTGTCAAAAAGTAAAAGTGAAGTGATTGTAATGCACTATTCATTTACTGACGGCTGCAAAATTAGTGAGCGTTTTATATGTTTCTTTAATTTCATTAACTATTTATTCATATATCAGGAGTACAAATTGAAAATGCGGGATTTTTTTCTATTTTTGAACGTTTATTCTGAAAAAATGGTAACAAATGAATTATTCAAAGTATTGTCCATCGCTAGCCACAACTTTTTCCCATCTTTCTGGCAATTTACGGATACCGTCGCGAAAAAATTCGGCCGGCTTGGCTGCTATCCAGTCATCGACCCATTTTTGGGCTTCTTCGTAAGAATGGAAGCGCTGGTCAGCTAGGCCATGTGTCATCGATCGGAAAAGGTGGTAATCGGAAGGAGCAATATCTGGGCTATACGGCGGGTGGGGTAAGACTTCCCATTTCAGCGTTTGTAGGTATGTTTTGACCGGCGCTGCAACATGTGGCCGAGCGTTGTCATGTTGCAAAATTACTTTGTCGTGTCTTTGCTCGTATTGTGGCCATTTTTCTTTGAGTGCGCGGCTCAAACGCATCAATTGAGTTCGGTATAGTGCTCCTGTGATGGTTTCGTTCGATTTCAATAGCTCATAATACACCACACCCAGCTGGTCCCACCAAATACAGAGCATGAGCTTGGCGCCGTGAATATTTGGTTTGGCCGTCGATGATGATGCATGGCCGGGGTAACCATATGATTTTTTGCGCTTCGGGTTATCGTAATGGATCCACTTTTCATCACCAGTGACAATGCGATGCAAAAAACCCTTCCGTTTTTGCCGTTCGAGCAGCAGTTCGCATGCAAAAAAACGGCGCTCGACGTCTCTCGGCTTCAGCTCATACGGCACCCAATGTCCTTGCTTTTGGATCATTCCGAGGGCTTTTATACGATGGGAAATGGCTTGTTGTGTCACTCCCAATGAATCTGCGAGCTCTTGTTGAGTTTGACACGAGTCTTCATTGAGTATTGCCTCCAATTCAGCATTCTCAAACTTTTTCACTTGGCCCGGCCGCTCTTTGTCCTCAACGTCAAAATCACCACTTCTAAACCGCACAAACCATCTCTCGCACGTTGAAACCGATGGAACATGACTCGGATAAGCCTCGGAGACCAATCGATGTGCTTCAGCAGCACTTTTCTTCAAATTAAAGAAGTAAATTAAAACTTCCCGCAAATGCTGTTTTGTTGGCACGAAACTCGACATATTGAGAGCTCAAAAAAACTATGAATTTGACACTGCGACAAATTGACACATACTGAAAATTAAAGCTATAAGACGTAGCTTTGACATGAACATAGTCACAGTACTGCCTGATGCGTATAGCGTTAGTAACGCCATCTGTTATCAAACCCGCATTTTCAATTTGTACCCCTGATAATATTATACACTATTTATATATATTCATTAAATAATCTTTCACAACTCATTTCATAAAAGCCCGCGCGGTGGCTGTTGTGAAGTGGGTGGGGCGAGACAAGACTTCCCCTGACGCGCTTAGCACTGACAGCGTGGTGGGGGCAGTAAGAAAATATCCCTACCTCGGCGGCTGGCATCACTGACACAGGCTGCCGTTGCCATTATGCCATTCCTAAGTGCCTCATGGTAACCATAGGCGTGTTGCAATAACCTTAATTTTGCAAATACTATTTTGCATTGAATTCCTTATTATTTGTTACACAATTATGCTATAGACGTTACCTAAATGCTAAATATGCAAATAATGTAATTCAATTATAAAGTGAGCAGTGTTCCCATAGAGACTTGCGTAAAGTATCCATATTTTGATAATCAATTACTCAGAATGTCATTGAGATATTGATGCATATATTTGTCGATTTATGATCAGTAACACTAAAGGGGTTAAACTTCATATGCATTTATTGTTGTATTATTGCAAATCTGCAGGACTCGATGTGTATAATATTTTGATTAATTACCCTGGAGCTAGAAATTTCACTGCGCAAAGTTTATTTGTGGTATTAATTTCTATTTAAAATGCAATTACGGATGTAATTTATATTCAACATAAAGTTAAGCGAAAGAAAGTAAGATATTGGCAAAACTAATATTTTTCAATGTAGCTGGAGAAGTTTCTACATTTATTGCATACTGCCCTGTCGTACTTTATTATTTATATAACCTATTGAAGCATCGACTATACTTTTCTACTAACACTGTGACGATAGGGAATTGTAGAATCAAGGGGTGTCGACTCATTATCTACTTATGGAAAACTTTTGTACATTAGTGATAAATTCATATGTAATATCTAATTGAAATGTATTTGAAAAATGATTTTTATGTATGATAGGAAAGTGACCTCAGTACCTTCGTTGTTATTTGCCATTTGAACGGATTGAGTAACTGTGTGAAAAAACAATGTCAACAAAATATAAATTCAACACCAGCATGAATCCAGCATCATTATGGAAATGGCAAGTACCAAACATCAACGGAGCCTGTGCGGTGTGCAAGAAAGTCACTAAAAATAGATGCAAGAATTGCAGAATGGTGTATTATTGCAGCACTGATCATCAGAAGTCACATTGGACGTCGTGTCATAAAAAAAATTGTGGGGTGATTGAGCTTGCGAAGGACCCTCAAATCGGACAACATTATATTGCAAAGAGGAGGATAGAACCTGGTGAGATTGTACTCAGTGAAAAGGCACTCTTAACCTATGTTAATTATGGCACTGAGCACAAAGTTTGTGTGAATTGTTACACCGTTCTGACAAGCGAAACAGAAAAGCTCTGTAATAAATGTGGATGGTGGCCACTGTGTTTAAATTGCACGCAGCACGGCGCAGAATGCGAATTCACAGTTAAATATGGAAAATTTAAGGTAAATACTTACCGAATCAACATTTTTGCAAATTCGATTGAATCTCAATGTCCTTACTCGGTTCTTAGGTAGTTCTTATAATTTTTTAAACTGATACATTGCATTTGCCTTTAGAAAATGTAATAAATGTTATTAAATACGTACACAGATAACAGAAGGGCAATCAAAACCCATCTGATAAGAATAAAATCTTTAAATTAATTGTTTTCAAAGATACTGATCATTTCTTGGCCAGTCAAAATTATTATCTGCAACTACTATTTCTACATGTCCTAGTAATTTTATTTCCCCCGGAAACGTTTGACACCTTTGCAAAAAACGCCAATAAAGAACCTTGTACATTGTTTCTACATTTTTTTGTAGTCAATTTTTGTTAAATTTGAAAAAATAAAAATTTCATAATATTCAAACGATTTGATAAATTCACGCCAAATTCAATATCGATCATCCGTCCATACTAGGCTTTTTGTAAAAAACTATTTAGCCCAATAGCTAAACGCTTACGAAGAATCGGTTTGATTAATTTCATCAAGGTATTGGTCCAACACACCTGTTTTGTTCAGTATCCGATTTTAGCGCTTTATTTATTGTACTTATAGAAAAATATCGGTTGAACTTAAGTGCACTGGTTGGGCTTCAAGTTATTTCTGCCGTGAAACCGTTTTGAACTGTGATGACTTAATTATTCATATCTTCAACTCTAAGTAATTACGGAGATGTTAGCGAAATTTCAAGTTCGGTCGCGGGCTATTGGAAAGAGAAATGAAATGTCCAAAATCGAAATTTTAGAATAGTATATATAACAATTATTTGTATTTATTGTTGAAAAAAAAAAGGCCGCGGGACATTTGGAGGAGTTATTTCACGTTACCAGACACGGGAATGGAGTAGATAGATGTATACACGTTACAGTATAAAAATGGCGCGAAGTTTGCGAGGACGCGTTGTAGCAGACATCCGGCTGAACAACGTTTTTCGTATGTTATACTAATGGACCATGCGTAAGCACAAAACTAACAAAGGATAATTCGCTCCGTGCGTTAGTATGCTATAACGTGCCCGGTGGACTGGCAGCGCCCATGGTGTCGAAAGTTATCATAATCAGAGGCATTTTTACACAGGCTGCATGGGGTTGCTTTGAAACTATATGCTTTAAAAACGGTTTGCAACGCAGAGATATGCGTCGAATCCTTAAATATTATTTCGACGAGGCGTAACGCAGGAGCGCAGAGCTCGAGGAATCCTTTACAGGTGCTTTCACGTTGAATAATTTCCCGATCGTCATTGGCTTGCAGTACACTGCCCAGCATGAATGTCTGGTCTTATTATTTTGACGTTTTTTGCTCCTTTGCCTAGGACTTTATCAGGTGACGAAGTGCACACAGTTGGCGCGTAGTCGAAACACTCGGTGCATCCGCGATAGCGAAACGTTTGACGTATACCAGTGGCGAATGCAATTTGAGGTTTCGCGTCGCGCGAATCTATTCGAGAACATTGGCACGGACCGGTAACATATATGTATTATTCGTCATAAGAACATTACAAAAATAGGTCCGTGCTAAGATGTGATGTTTGATTTTAATGTCGAACACTTATTTAAAAAAAGTACTATTATTCAAAAACATCTGTTATAGAAATAACGGTAATGTGGAACAATTATTAATAAAAAGTTTTTAAGTATTGAAAATTTGGTCAATAGACTGCAAAAACGTGAACCTTTTGGGTGACAAACGTAGAATTTTGAAAATAGATAAAACAAATTACAGATTAATTATCCGCAGTAATCTGTAATAAGAAAATTGCTTTTAAAAATAATTTAAGGCACAAAATAAAAAAAACGCCGTTTATCACCCCCAAGCCAGCACGAAAAACAGACGCTGTACATCCATTCAGATTGCGATTTAGAAACGAAAAAGTACCTCAACCGTGCACGGCAACTATTGTGGATAATCTCGAAAAATAAATCCGCGAGACATGGCCGATGGCTCAGCTGTACAAAGATATGGGGAAATATGCATGAGTGCGATCGAGATAGAACTAGTATAGTTTCGCTTCCTCTGAATTCCTCGAGAGGCGCTAGTAGTATATTATATAGCTGTCTCTCACACACAACAGTAGAGTGAAATGCTATTGTTTACAGTTTTAGTTACCCACTGAGTAGGTTTCGCCTCCCCTTAAGATGAAATCGACATTTTTGCTACGTCTATTTTCATCTATTTCATATTCCATAAATTTTTCTCCTATTCTTGGTCTTGATTTCATCTCTTCGGGTCCAGGAGAAATAAATCTCAGTCTCACTAATCGAAGTCGAAAACGACAAATTTCGATCCACATTTCTCTATTTAAACAGATGAAATCAATATTCTGGTTCCTTTTCTCTTGATCTATTGAATATTTCATAAATTTGTCTTTTAGTCTCGATCCTGATTTCATCCCTTCCGGTCCGACAAAATCTGAACGAAATATATATTCGGGATACTTTTCTCTTAATCAATTCAGTATTTAATAAATTTGTCTTTTAGTATCAGCACTGATGAAATCAACTCTTCCAGTCCAGTAGAATTTGAATCTTTTAGTCTCACTACTCTAGTCAAAAACGACGAGTTCTGAGAAACGTAAACGTTTCTCTATTTAAAGAGATGAAAGAAATTCTGGCAACTTTTATCTCAATTCATTTATTATTTGATAAATTTGTCTCCTAATTTGGATCCTGACTTGGTCTCAACGGGTCCAGAGAAAATGAATCTTTCAGTCTCACTGCTCGAACGCGAAAACGCCGAGTTCTGACCCTTTCAACTTCGAGTAGGGATACTGAACGCTAGAGGACAAATTTACGAAAAATCCAATAGATTAAGTGAAAAGGAGCCGGAATGTTGATTTCATCTCTTGACCGTGGATCAGAACTCGTCGCTTTCGACTTCGAGTACTGAGACTAAAAGAATCAAGGTCTGTTGAATCATGGTTTGCCCCATTCTTGCTCCAAGCTTGTCTTCTTAAGACTTTGATCAGAGTTAATGTAGTGTATTATAGCATATACAGTAGCGGACAAAAGTTTAAGACGGAGAGGAAAAAAAAAGTAATCGTTGATTTTTTTATGAAAAGAATTCTCAGTGGATTTTTTTTTGTATTAGCTAATTAATCATTAATTCATATATTTATTACATAAATTCAATTTTGCGCGTAACAACATTAGATACAATAAACAAAGAAAACATAAATTTGTTTGATATCTTCGGGGACAAAAGTTTAAGACTATACGTAAAAAAATATTTTTTGGTAGAAAATATACAGATATTTTCCTCCCTTCAATACTTTGTCCACAGTCCATTATTTTTTATCACATCAGCAAATCTTTGAGGCATTGAATCAATTAATTTTTTGCAGTCGTCCACAGTTGTTTCATTCCACGTTTTTTCAACCAAAGAGTACAAATCGTCAAAATTTTTTGGTTTATTTCTTTGAACCCTTCTTTTTATGGTACACCATAAGTTTTCAATTGGATTTAAATCCGGCGACTGCGACGGCCACGGTAATAAAGTGATTTTTTCATCTTGAAAAAAACTTTTCACTACCCGAGCCGTATGCTTTGGGTCATTATCTTGTTGATAAATAAAATTATCACCCATATTTTCGTAGGCATACGGTAACATAGTATTTTTCAATATATCCAAGTATTGAAAACGGTCCATGATTCCATTAATTCGGCGTATTGGTCCAGGACCATTGCGAGAAAAACATGCCCACACCATTACGTTTCCATCTCCATGCTTAACTGTCGGTAAAACACATCGAGGATTTAAATCTTCGCCAATTCGACGTCTTACATACAGTATCCCGTCAGAACAAATTCGGTTGAATTTGGATTCGTCCGAAAATAGCACGTTTTGCCAATCCTCACTTGTCCAATGCCGATGAGCCTTAGCAAACTGCAGTCGTTATTTTTTATTCTTTTTACTGAGCATCGGCTTCTTCCGTGGCTTTCGTGCTTTCAAATTGAATTCATCTAATCGTCTTCGGACAGTTCTTACACTAATTTGTGCATTATTATTACTGGATATTTCAGCTCTGATATCGACTGCTGAACGAAAACGATCTCTCTCGCTTAATCGATGAATCCGACGATCCAGCGTTGGCGTGGTTTTCCGCGGTCTACCGTTTTTTGGTCGATCAAAATAGTCCCCAGTCTTCACAAACTTGTACCACGCTTGCTTACAAGAAGTTTCTGATCGATTCATTTGAGTTGCAATTGAAGAAAATGTCTCATTTTGCTTCCGTAGAGACACGATTATTTTTCGTTCAGTTGATGACAAATTTCGGGCTTTACCCATACTCTTTTCGTACGTAATTAAACTTAAGACACTGGATGATACACCACAAACTATTTACAGTATTAATATATCAAATTATTGCGTGGATCG
Organism: Cylloceria caligata; assembly: GCA_963942595.1. Lineage (NCBI taxonomy): Eukaryota > Metazoa > Arthropoda > Insecta > Hymenoptera > Ichneumonidae > Cylloceria > Cylloceria caligata. The sequence goes on along the minus strand of OZ012706.1, from coordinate 16,376,587 downwards.
ACTACGGGTATCTTTTTCGACAGATCGTCTTAAACTAATGTCCGCTGTTTACAGATGGTTGGAAGAAAAAAAAATTGTATAATCTATATTGTTTACATTTGACGACCGAGACTTCTACATTATGAAGGTCAAACGTACACATGTATTGTAAAAAAACAACAAGCCGAAAGAAACGTTAGTACTTGTATGACAGATCTATGAACCAAATTGTAATTCATCGTCTTAAACTTTTGTCCGCTACTGTATATGTTTGCATTTTGCTGAAGCTTGGGATACACATGTGTAAGATGCCTCTCTTACGTGACGCGCATCTGAGAGCAACTATAAAGCATAATTTCTTATAATGTTTAAATTGAAATGTTCTTAATGATTTATTATTTATTGTCAAAATATTACTTACATGCAATTGGATGTTGTATGCAGAAGAATTTATACTGGTTTGAGGTATCACACTTCCCCTTATCAGTTTACTAATATTTTCACTTCGGAGCTTTTCAACTCGGATTAGGTGGGGCACCGCTAATGCTTTTCTATTTACTACGCCGTTGAAATTAAAGTCCATTTCGTGGCAATCATACTGAACCCTATTCTAATAATCAAGCTCATGACTGTCACGACCGCGAATATCTTTCTAACCTAAAAAATACCCCTTCGTTTGAGGTCGGAAGTCAATGATATTGGAATTTATTATAATAATTCCTTACGAAAAAAAATATATACAACAATAAATTTTCTATACGTGACAAATACCATGGTATTTGGGCTAGAACATTTCCAGGCTTTATGTATTTTTCAAATATACAGGGTGGCCGATTTATCTGAAGACATTGAAATATTTCGAAAACTACGCATCGGATCAAAAAAAGTTCTGAATAAAATTTGTTCGCCTGGAAGGGGGTTATCCAATGATACCAAAGTCGACCCCTCACCGCTACCCTTTGGGATGGGGGTAGGGGCAACTTTGAAATCGTGAATGGGAACCCCTATTTTTTATTGCAGATTCGGATTTCCCATAAAAAAATATGTAACTTTTATCTGTAACATTTTTTTTTTGATTCGTGATAGATGGCGCTGTAATCGCAAGGGACCTGATTTTTACGAATATCTCGAGAAATTACACATCGGATCGAAAAAAGAAAAATGACATGTTTAGTTTTTCAAAAAGCTATTCAGCGATACGAAACTCGATCCACCCAAATTTTATTTAGAACTTTTTTTGATCCGATGCGTAATTTTCGAAATATTTCGATGTCTTCAGATAAATCGGCCACCCTGTACATTGGCTTTTCGTATTCAGACTTTACATTGTGATTCTCCTTAATGACAGCTTCTATATGCGTACTTTTTTCTCGGATAAAACAACAACATAACCTCGCATATTAGTACGTGCATCGTCGCCAAACGAGTAGCTTCAAAACACCGCGCCAGCAATCGAGCAATCGCGCAGCCGTCCATTATACAGACGACGCGTGTTACGACGTTGTCACATTGCTGACTAGTTTGTCGATCTAATGATAATCATAACTTGAACAGAGTCAAATCAACATTAATAATTATAAATTGTTCGACAATTAGACCACACTACATAATAATGCCACAGTAAAAGCTTCCAATTATTCGTGCTTATTTTCACAACATTCAGCATACACTTGTTATTGAATAATATAGTCTGTAGGATCAATGACTTCAGATTACCTTAAGAGGTCGAATCATTTATAGGATCTACCCAATAAAGGTGAATCGATAAGAAGTATGCGGGATTGGCAAAACTGCATGGTCGGAGTGATCAGAGCCCTAGATCTACGAGACAATAATCCAAAAGCATATTCGAAATTCTTGAAACACGAGGATCATTGCATAGAATACATGCAGTCACGGTTCTTTACTGATAGACATGGGGCGAATATGGTTAAAAAATATTACAATATGGAAATCGTGGAGGAAGCGGAAATAGCGAAAATCGCTCGAATTTTACTGGTTCTGACGTAGTGTGGAAAATAATAACATCATTTTAGGTCAACGGATTCTCATTAATGGACCAATTTGGCTATTTTGCCGAAAAGGCTTCGTATTTTGAACACAGTTGTCATCCTAATTGCTCTAAAATGACTCCCGATAACAACAAAAGCTTTGTTATCTGGGCAGTTCGGACAATTGAACCAGGTGCGATACTCGAAGCAATTGTTTGCAAACTTCTTATTGATGAAAATAATGAAATATTTATTGTCGCCTGATCAGGTGAACACGTATCGATCGCCTACAATGTTGCAAATTTGGGGACTATGATGAGAAAATATTGGCTATTGACCACACAATTCTTTGACTGCACTTGTCCCCGATGCCAAGATCCTACCGAATTCGGGACAATGTTCAATGCCGTTAAATGCTTCAAGAAGTAATTGTTACTATAAATAACTTTACTTGTTTATACATCCACTGCGAAAATTCTTATCGTTAATAATTTCTATATATCAGCGGATGCAAAGGCGATATGTTACCTGCAACGTTTGCAGTGTCTGGTGGAAAATACCCAGATTTCGTCTGTCGTAAGTGCAAAGCTGCGCGTACCTGGAAAGACATTGAGATCATGCAACAAGATATTGGGAATAAATTATCCAATATAGAGGACACTATTTACGGTTATAAATTTTTTATCGAAGAGCATTCAGACATTCTTCACATGAATCACTTTTATATTGTCAGCGCTAAATTGAAGTTGGCAGACGTGCTTGGATTTGATATTGACGATGGTCCGGATTTAAGCTTAGTATCGAACGACTTATTGAATGAGAAGATACAACTTTCAGAAGAGATTTCCAAACTCTATAAACTACTTATGCCTGGTAGGAAATGCTGCGCCCCGTTTCTTGCAAATAATTTTATAAACTCGGCGTACTTACATTGTAATATTAGATAATATAGTTAAGATAGAAACAAGCTAAGCTATGGCTGGTTGAAATGCGAAGTGCCTACTGTAATTTTATTTTCAAGGAACACGAGATTGAGGGGAAGGCTTGTGTATGGAATTACGTTAGCATATGCCGAAAAATGGAGGAGGCAGATACACAATGAGTTCGAGCGCAGCATTATAGTGAAAGTAAGTTACGGAATTAAGACCGTGCCATCATATAAATTATTAATTCATTTTATTTCTGTACAGAAGTTGAATGAGGTGTGTACAGAAGCTTGCAAGTTGCTGTGCTATGAAAAGCAGAGTCCAATGAGTGGGGCGAGATGGCGCATGTCGCTATGAAATAGTCCTCTTACATATGCATATAATTACAATAACGTTTTTACAGAAGAAAAATAAAATGAATAAAACAGTATAATTTGATGGGAACGCAATTGGTGATTTGACATTCGTTTGTTAATTATTTAATAATGTCTCGTTCTCATAAAAAGAGTAGAAAATCGCGCGCAAGTCAGACAATACTTGTCCGTTGGCATTATGGTGGGGTGGTTGTTGAGCGTGCGGGGGGCGGTACCCGACATTCCTTGGTAAATTAACTTAGCGGGCGGGAGTATAGAGTGCATAGCCAGGTTGGATGGTCGGCAAGGCGCTGTAGCAGTCGCGTTACAACCGCCGTCGGCGCACCCTCCGCCAAATATTCATTTAAAAAGGTAAATGCAATTTTGCCGTTTTACGTGATTGAGATAATGCCCTCCGATTAACTGCTGCTGCTGCTGTTGCCCCTGGTTCCTGCTGCTTCTTCTTCTTTGCATCTACACGCTTTATCCTTACTTTCTGCCGCTTCTTATTTCCTTTATACATCGTTCCTTCTTGAACGCGCTATTCTCTTTCCTATCCATCCGCAGCGTCCAGCTACTCATTCTTGTCTGGCAAGTTCCTCTCGTTCGCTTCGTTGTTTTTCTTGTTTTCGTTTTTCCTTTCTATCTTTCTCTTGTTCTCTTTATTGCGCTCGGTCCATCTTCGTCCAATCTCGAATATCCCGTCTCACCCTCACGGTAGCCAACGCGTCATTACCAAAATTTAAGACCGTCCGCGGGGGGAGCTTCCCCCTCGTGCAAATCTAAAGCCCGCCGCGCGCGCCTCTTCCCTCGGTTCATCGCCGCCGCGCAAAAGCCCCGTCAGCCCAATGCAATTTTCGATACGTGCCTCGAAAGATCACCGTCTCCTTGTCCGAAAAACAAGAAAAATCCACTACACGAAAATCAGGTTCCCAGTACACCGCGATGAACTTGAATCGTGTCACACTTTTCTTTCCGAGCACAGTCGTGTACTTGGTAATCAAAATGTTACGCCCACTACCCACAGTAATGAAGAAAAAATGTGATAAGAAAAGAAAACAAAGCGTTTAAAAAATCATTAATTTGTCTTAATAGCAACACGAAGGCTTCGGAGTCTGAAGTTTCGTTGAGAGACTCATTAGTTAACTCTTTTGAGTCATTAATCATCATTAACAATGCTAATTCAGGTTCTTTGAAGCGTTCACCCTCTGCGAATAATTAGTAGATACATTGAGCCTACAGTGAGATGATTCTGTGTTTTTAAACTCCTTATTCATGCATACTTATGTCTTATACGTTATCATACTGTTCAAGATACGATATTCGTGGCGTCTACAGGACGTACATCGACTGACGACGCATATTATCCTATATGACGTAGCTTCATTCGAGGTTAAATCAAATTTACTAATTACCACCATTTACCAAGTGAAAACTCAGGCCCGATTCTCCGTTCGGCGGGCTTTACGTGCGGCACTGTCTCGCGTGTGCGCTCTGTGAATACACTTATCGGTCTTTTACTTTCGGTTACGCTTTTTTTTTCAATTCTCTTTCGCCTCAACGTCCGTTCGCGTTATTGATGATACTCGTTAAAGAGCTCTCGCTCGGTAGTACGGATCATTTCTTCTTCCTCTTATTCGTCTCATTCTTACCTTTTCCTTCGTTCACTTCTTCGCTCAGTCCTCAGGCAACGTTGTTTCTTTTTTTTATCTCGTTATACGTACTGCCCTGTACTGTAAGTTAAGTTCTGGCAAACTGAAGAGCTAAAGTCCTCGACGATGGGTGCCACGCACCCGCATCCATATCATTCACAGGTATATGTTACAACACAATGCTTTTATGTAGTCGGTGGGATTGAGCCTCTGTGTAACGTTTCATTAGTCACTGACAATCAGGACGGATATTCAGCGTTAAACAATGAACCTTAATTTCAAGAAGCCGCCACTTTTACAATGACCGAATCAGCCTCTGGGCTTGCCAATGACTCGAAGCTCAAAGCTTCTTTCTGCAAGATTGTTGGTCGGGCGCAAAGGATTGTCGATCCAACAGGTTCACCAAGATAGCCTTGGAAAAGTGCTCTCGAAATTCTTAATGCGATTATGGAGTTAATATTTTTGTTTAGTATTATCTTTATACCAATTCCATAAATAGAATTGGTTTGACAATCAAAGACAGAAAAAATGGTTAATGCAAATCTCTTTTAGGACAAGAACATCTAAATTTACTTTATAAAGGAAATAAATGACTTTACCATTTATGTCCTTTTTTTTTTCTCCAATAGAGAAAATTTACTTATCAAGTCGCAGTCAAGATGACTTTCCGGAATCTTAATTCTGTTTCCCGTTAATCAATATACGAGTTACGTCGCTGGATATCATCATTCGTCAAAATATAATGTACCGTGGACATGGTGAAATAAAATAAGCTCCGTTTACGCGCTGTTGGCGACGATGCTTCTTTGGTACTGTTACATTTCAAACTAATAGAATGCAGCTATGAAATGAAATAAAATGGATCTGGTTGTAAATTTACTTTAATTTATCACACAAAAAACAACAGAAAATAACAAATGCTGGACGACTATCGTACTATTTTCTCGCCCGAATCACTGCTTTGATTTTGTGCAGCAATTCCTTTCTTTATGGCTAGAATTTGAAGACTGGAATCTTGATTGAGCATCAAGACCCTAGAAACTAATTTCTTCGCTGGTGGATTTTTTGGGGTAGAACTTGGCAAGGCCTGGGTCTTGCTCTTCAACACGGGAATTTTGAAAAGTCAGTTTACGCGGCTGGAAAAACCTTGGTTATCCTCTGATCCGTTTGCCTGCGAGCGCGTATAAGAAAAACCCTTATGAGCGTCCCAGCGAGTGCGTGTTGAAGTATTTGGTGACCAGGCCTGGGTAGGTAGTAAAACATTTTGCGCTGTCTACGTGTCAGCGCAACTCACCGATGGCTCTTTTACCCGAGTAAGGGTACTTGTTTTATTGCATGCAGACTTACTATTACCGTGTTCTATCTCAAGAATATATTTCATTATTCGTCAACATAAACGTACAAGAAATCTCATCATTGGCCAATATGTAAGTTATACCACAAAGATGTATATAATCACCAGCTTAATTCCGTATACAAATATTGAATCGTCTAAATCCTTTTTAACTTTTTCCAGTATTCACGTTATACATATATCAACATAAATGTCTTTATTCGTCTAACTAGATTTTGTTCGTAATATTTATTATCTCTCAACCGTTCTTATTACTCATTACCCACAATAGGGTGAAGATAATGAACAGTAAATCTTTCCGTCAACATATTCTCACTCTGTTGAATTAAAGTTTATAATCAAACAGACGTTAGAAATGCACGAAAACAAGAAGTATAAAATTAAGTACTCAGCTCGGTGAAATGTTTAGAGGTAGAGATGGCACAATTCTTCCTGCTGGGGGGATCCTACTGGACGTGTAATCGGCAAAAATTCCGGATATTTTCCAAGGAATAGGTACTTTGTCCAGTTAGCGTCTCTATGGATGGCTACAGTCAGAGAAAACGCGTCCGTAGGAGTAAATCTCGGAAGTATGATATAGAGGCTTTCCCGGATGTGAGACAGTGAGCCCTCGGAGAGAGCAGAGAAGAAAAGTATTCTTCAGCCGGCGTTCCCAAGGAGACAGAGAGCGAGATCTCGTTGATAGCAACTAAGCAACCTCGTAAGTAGAGAGCTGATGTCTGCTCATGCGCGTTACTATGTAAACCATATCGAAGATGCATATGAATCGATTCTCGATACCTGAGTAGTGATATTCGGCGCGAAAGTTTAAAACTTAATATTACTAAAATTCGCCTTCACGCTAATAAATTCGCTAACACGATTCCGAGAATTTACGTTTTGTTATCATTATTGTTGTTGTCGTGGTCATTGTTTTCGTTGTTATATGTCATATCGATACTCTGTTAATAATTCGGATAATATTCAACACTTTCCGTTGGAAAATCTGCAAGCAGTCGTGCTTATTTCAGTCTTATTCAGAATTTTTCTGACGTTTATATAACCTGACAGAAAAATACCTCAAAGTGCCTGGGTGTTAACACAATCTCGAGATTTTCTCACCTCGGAAGATGATCGCATCTCGGTGAGCGATGGTCGTCATTAACGCGAGCACACCGCGAGCCATGGAAGGGGAATGAGACGGTCGTTGAATCAGCACGTGGTCATGTACTCTCTGCGAGACCGCGGGATTCACCTACGCCGCTTCCTTCTCTACTATACTGTGTAATCGGGTACAGTACCAACTTACGAAAGCCACGAGAAAGATCCATAGTGTACTTTGGCGTACACTATGTGTATACATATACTCAATGTTCAACGACACCGCAATCTCGTATCATACCATCCCGCCGACTTGATTCGTGTATGTACGAAGTGCATGTGCATATATGAATCTCGTACCTACACCGTAGGATATCTCAGTTGGAGGAAGAAACGGCGTCGGCGTCGGAGGCAAACGCGCAAATTACCAACGACGATTGCGGCAGAGAGACTTCGTGATACTAATGACGGACGGAGTCGGATGAACGGACGAACCCAAGCAACACTCGTGGCGAATCGCAAACAAGGTCGTGGTGGCTAACTTCGCAGGATCGCGATACAACGGCGGTGGTAACGGGAGGCGCGAGAGCGAGAGATAACCCCTAATCTTTCCCACAGAAGGGTGTAAACCGCAGGATCCCCACAAGCGATGTAATGAGCACACGGACACCTGTGTACTGCCCTCGTATATAGTTGCATTATGTACACTATGATGTTGTGTCTTCTTTTATTTTTCTTCTTACTCCTCTTCGGTCAACTTATTTTGCTACACCGAGTCAAATCCTCACGAGTTCTTGCCGGCTTTGCGCACCCTTAATCTATCCACGTAAAGAAATTCTAACAAGTTTTTTTAGCTGCTGAACTTATCTGTATATTGGTAAGGAAAATTAATTAAAACGTGAAGAGCTTTCTACGATATTAAAAACTTTTTAAATTCTTTATTGTTACTCCTACGGTATTTGTTAGTATTAAGCCTCACCTTAGAGGCTCAAATCACGTGACCTATGGCTCGAGAATTTGCAAGTACGAGAGAAACTGATCTAAAAGATTCTAACACTTTTTTCTCGGACCCAAATTTTCCTATCTATGACGGATTATTTGTGAGGCTCACATCGTGCGAAAATCACGAAGTGAGTCCTACTCTTCTAACATCCCTAGAAAAATATGGGTTCGATCGAAAACGTGTTGAAAGTTTTGAGGTGAACTATCGGTATCGAGCCTCACCTTAAGGATAGTCATTTATCTCCAATTTGCGATTGAATTGCATTTTTTTTGTCACCAGTTGATATCTTGTGAAAATGAGAGTTTATTTTATTGGCGTTGAATATAACGAGAGACGAATAACCTTCCATGAACTTATTTAAGTCGTACATGTAAAAATCTAAAACAATTACCTACTGAGCAAATCTAGTTTTTCTAGTTTATTTTTTAATTAACTAGATTTTGTTGTAATTACATTTTAGAAAAAATGTAATTACAATACAAAATTACAATAAAATTACAATAATTACAATACAAAAATCAAATGTTGATTTTATTTTCATATCGTGAAAATTACAAACAAAAATCATTTTCAATTTTTATTGTCCACAAAGCTAGATGCTAAAATTAGATGGAACCAATTTTCCTCGCGAATTCAAAGACTAATTATGAAATAAAATGAACGTTCAATTACTTTTTCCATTTTTATTCTAAGATTAAAAGACTGAATTTCACATAATTCTATTCTTCTTGAATCGCAATCAAAAACTACAATGACAATATTCTCAATTTATTACAGCTCGTTCGATAACACTTTTTTTTCAACTACACGTTATTTTTGCAACAATATATTTATAGTCAGTGTCACGTAGAATCATTATCGTGCGGAAGACGATGTCTGTTTATATATTTTTTAAGTGGATTTTCCCACACAGGGTGTAAACCGCAGGCTATATCGTGCGGAAACCACATCACAAGCGCGTTGCAGCGGTGTCTTTCATTTTGTACCAACATTCATACACACACTAGTGTCAGAATAAAGTGTAGAGCTGTTGTTCAGTGAATATTCAATTTTACTGCTTGACCATTGGCATGAAATGGCCTTTATCCGACTACTCAATAATTCGATTATCCGAAGCTAAAATAAGCGTCGTACACCTATGAAATTCGAGATACTTCGGACTTGTGTTTACCTTTGACCTTACTAAATTAAATTTATTAATAAATAAATTAAGAGATTTTATATTATATTTCGTTTTAAATATTTCAATACAATTAATTTTTTTAATTTCTTGTATATAATAACGAGTTCCCCTTTAATCGATTAAAAATTTGATAGATATCTCTAGATTAAAAAATCTCTTGATCGAGAATACTCAGTGTCTCGCAAGTTTGTTTTTTTTTTGGCTCGTCACACTTGCCACACCCCTTCGACATGTTAAGCGTACAGTGTAGTGTCTTCGATATAACGAAAAGATGAGTGTCCGATCGGCTTGTGGATGGCTCGTTTAACAGATGATCGATGCGTAATCTCTTATCGTGGATCTTGTCATCGTGAAGCGACAGCAGCATCAGACGGCGGTGAAGGGATTTCTACGGTGAACGAGAGACTTGCCGATCTCCCTCTCTCACCGTTTTCACTGTCGTCGTCATCGTCGTGAAGATCGTGAGACAGCGAGAGGATCGGATGAGATTGCTGCACGCGCGCAAGTGGACATATTATCCCAGCGCTCTCGTCTCTCATCAGGCGTTAAAATATCTCACACGTTCCGTCCCTCTTAAGGTGATGCAGTATCCCTCGGTTGGTAATAAAACTGAAATGCGAATTTCTCTGCCACGTTTGATCTTTCGGATAAAAGAAAAGAAAAAGGCAATAATGCCGGGAAATTTCTGTCATCTCTCTCGCACGTATGGTGATCTGAGAGAGAGAAACGACATATAGCACATCGTCCTTGGTAGAGGAAAATTTCCTCTCGATCTTTTGTGAACGCCATAAACGTCAACTCGGTCGGTAACAAACGTTTCCGTTCAAAATTATTCGAGGTATTCGGAGCTTCACAGATAATAGCACAGCACATATTACGTAAATCTCGATTGTTTTTCTAAATCTCAATGCACCGTAAAAAATCGGTATTGAAAAGTTTGTTAACGACTCGGTAGATTTCACATCACGTTAAGGGGAGATGAAACATCCATGAGTGCGAAGGTAGAACTAGTATGACGCCCATGGTGGAATAGAAGAGAAGCAGCACATCCGTGTAAGTATTGAGGATTCGCCTCACCTTGAGTCGATGTGCTACATGTCTCTCTCCGATCGCCATACGTGCGAAAGAGATATAAGAATTTTCCTATCACGAATTTCTTCGTTACGATTGATCTTTCGAAACGCAATTCACCGTTCTTCTCTTTCATTCGAAATATCAATGATGACAAAAAATGTACATTACAATTTTTATTACCAAAGGAGGTGTATCAGATGTGCTACATGTCATCTGTCTGTCTCCGATCGCCATACGTGCAAGAGATATAGCAGAATTTTCCCATCGCGAAATTCTTGGTCACGATTGATCTTTTCAAAGAAAGACGAGAACGGTTAACTGTAAAATCGTGAAACACAGTTCGCGATTCTTCTCTTCAATGCGAAAGATCAATCGTGGCAGGCAAAATGTACATTACAGTTTTTGTTACCGACCGAGGCACATAATCGCGGACCAGCTAATCTCAAATTGTTGCGAATTTATATCTAAAATTTATAATTTGCAACAAAATTGCAATATTATAAATATCCATATTTCTTACAAACGCAAAGTATTGTTGGTTAAAAAAAAAGTTATAAATATCCACAAAATATTTTATGAATGAAATTTAAAAAAAATTCGTTTTATTCGTTTTCAACTTAATAAAAATTTGTCAAAAGAATAATTGCAAATTCTTATTTTTCCTTTTACATGTTGCAGTCTGAGATAAAGTGCGAAAAAGAAAGCTACAGCAAGATGAGTGCGTAGAAGAATCGAGTAAGAACTTGGTTTGAGCGTGGAGGATATAAGAAGAAGGTGGAACGCACGAATATACTGAATGTATAAGAGAAAAGAAAGAGTCAGGCAGCAGCAGCAGCAGCAGCAGCAGCAACAGCAGCACCCGCCGCGGCGGTGTAAATGCAATCAAGAAGGCCTCAATTAGACCGTCACGCCGTGCATCCCTCATCACCGAGTGGCTGGCCCTGCCCTCCTGCCGATTGTTTCGCCTGTGCGCTTTTACCTCTCGCACCACCGCGTCCTTATACCTCATTGTGCGTTGCGTGCAAACATACATAAGTGCAAATACAAAATATAACCACAGATATACGCATATATGCGCATACTGTACATATAGTATGCGTATATGTATACATATACGTGTAATTCGTTCCGGAGTATATGAAGAGCTCCTGTGTAAACTCGTCACTGATCACTTAAGAAATGCGCTTCTATCCACGTGTTACATGCGCACAGTCTCCACTCCCATAAGTATACGAACACATATAAATTATAATAATCATCAGCATCGTCGCAGCATCTTCTTTGCACCTGCTTGTAATCACGAGAGTATAATTACGATGATATTTATTCACCTTTTTTGTTTCTTTACGTTAATTTCTTTTTTTTTTTTTTTATCAAAACGCTATTGCAGAAACAACGAGTATTGAGCATAAAACACAATATATTTAACAAGAAGATTAATGATTGTTGATTTAAGCGAAGGTCATGAGAGTTAATTAGTTGTAAAACTGTTTTGTAATGTAATTAAGAATTGTTACTGAATAGATTGGATCAAACTTAGAGGGAAATACGCGAGGACAAGGCGTAATGGAATCTTGTAATGCAGGGACAGGTAATTTGCATGAAACTTGAGAGATGATAGGGAGGAGAGATCAAAAGTCGTGCTTGGCGCACTCGAAGGCCAGCACAATGATGCCGCTCTTCGACGTTAACCGAGTTAGCTACACTCGCTTCTACCCCCTTATTAGGGATTGTTAACCGAACGAATAAGCTTTTTGCACGTGCCATATACACCTACAAGGCCAGATATCGTGTATTCGTACGAAATAATTAAATGAATGAACCCTTTTCGAATCGAACATTGTACGCACGGAGACTCTGGCGTACACACGTAAAATACATTGAGAAAAAAACCAATTAAATATTATGTTGTCATCAGAAAATATTGTAATAATAAAATGTTTTTTTTTTTTTGTAATTGATGCAAATTAGGAAAATTGTGGTTAGATGGTCGAAAGGCTTATCGTTGGTTCAATGAAATTTTTCGTTCACGCTGTTAGAGTTGCACTATTAGAAATATCTCAAAATCTGTTAATACGATGTCTTTACAGTGACACGAATACTTTTTTTTACTACGAACACGCATGCGCTAAGCGCCGGCTTGTCACGTACTTTACTTTTATATTATCATCTTAATACTCGGGTATCGTACGGATCGGGCGTTACGCGTCCTCTTAATTTATCATTCCACCTCCTCCTAACATTGACACCTCTTTCCCCCCCCCCCCCCCCCCCCCCCCCCCCCATCCCGCCGGGCCTTATCATTGAACACCCTGTCTTTTAGGTGGAAGAGTATTAGGACTATTCCAAGTGGACTTAATCGGGGAAAAGGGTCTGAGATATAAAAAAAAGCATATTTTTGCGATTTTTTTTTCAGAGTACCTTATTAGTTAATATTTTTTTAATTTGTTACATTATTAAGCATTATTCTAAGAATATTCTACTAAATTTTCATTAAAAAATATTGAAAAATAAGCCAGTGGTAGTGGTGAGAACCGAGTCACCTCAAAAAAAAGTTTGCAGGCGGTAGTCAGGATAACTCATGATTGCTTCATCCGATATTAAAAAACCAAAAAGATTTCTTTACTACATAAGTTTATCTTGGATTTGAACGAAGGAATTAACAAAATATTCATTTAAAAATTTTTAGTAAAGGTGCAATCAAAAAACTCTGATTTTTGCCAAAAATTGCTCTTTATGTTCAATTTAAAAAAAAGTTGTAATTGAAAAAAAAAATCCTTCGTTCAGAGCCGAGTATTTGGTATGTAAAAGAAGTGTGCAAAATTTAGGCGAAATCGGTCCAAACGTTTTCGAGAAATTTTGACTACCGACTTAAAAAAAAAGTTTTGAGAAAAACGCGATTAGTCTCATGACGATCAAGGGAGACCGAGCGCCCGGAGACTCAATTGTCTATAACTCGAAAAGTTTTGCTCCTAATGACTTCAAATTTTCTGACAATACTTCTTATAAGTTGTAGTATCAGAAAAAAAAAGAAAAAAACCTAATTTTCCGACCCTTTTCTCCCCTTAAAATGCGCTGAACCCGGGAATGCTCCTATATAGTGAGGCTTGGAGTAATCAGGGTTTGAGGGGGGAGGATCCCTAGGCGGACTTGAAATAATTAGGGTCTGGGAGGTCTTTTAGACCCCAGAGAACTTTATGAATTCTAGCCAGCACGGCGGATGCAACATTGAAAGCCAATCAGAACGATGAGTTAGCGACTTTATTTATACATATATCACTTCGAGATTCCGTGACATTTATTTTCTATAGAAAGGGACTAGTACGAACGCACGTGCTACGTGCGGCCTTGTCACGTCCTTTTCTTAAATATTAATATTATATTATATTGCTTCTATTTTTTATTGCGTGGTGTTGAGTTGTTTGTTAGGTTATATTACTCGTGTACGCCTTGAAGTGCGCGCATAATTAAATTTGAGCACGACATTGAAAGTATATACCACTTCGAGATTTCGCGATATCTATTTTTTACCAAGTGTTACTGACAGTAATCATAATCAATGCCTAATTATTTTGAATACAAATTGTGAAAAAAAATTATATTTGAGGTGAACTGCGAGTCTCCGGATCATTTAAATCGAGTAATGTTATAGTGATGACGACAGATGGGCGCAAATAATAATTAGGCCGGTTAAGCTACGACATGTGGCTTAAATAGCATGAATACCGTCAGAAAAATACAGAGTGTTAAATAAAATTGAAATCAGATGGGCGCAAATAATAATTAGGCCGGTTAGACTACGACCTGTCGCTTAAATATCATGAATACCGTCTGAAAATACAGAGTGTTAAATAAAATAGAAATGATTGTAACTGATTTGAATTATTTAGTACTGGATATAAGTTGGATGTCCCAGTTATCCATGAATATATACCAGTAATCAACAGTATGCGCTTTGACGATAGTAAAATTGAGAGTATTATAACAATCGATTACTGGTAATAGACTGGGACATTCACCTTAGCTGCATGTCGCACGATGTTAAACGTTGCGGTAATACAGGCTTCAACTAACTGCAATAGTTACACGAGCGCATAGTAAGACGAGATACGATGTTGGTTGGTGAAGCAGCAGGCTCACATCGGTTCGATCTGCCGCTGGCTGTGCGCATAGCGTCGATTTGTTTACACCGTAGTAATTTGCTAATGGCGGGACTGCAGGCGCTCGTTCGCGCGATGAATTCGGAAACGGTGCCGTGCGTGGTCTGCATGTCGAAGCGCGATAAAATTGCTGTTGCCTGATGCCTTTGCTTCTGGATCTGAGACCAAGAAACACGCGCTCAACTCTCGTAAACGGGCTGTCTCGATTGCAAAATTATTGTCGTACAGCCAGAGCGAATCAACGGCGTTTATCATAACTGCCGAACGATTACTCCATTCAAGCGATTATCCGCGAGAAAATAAACGCACGAGTTTCAAGTCACGCCGCGTACATTTTCCTTGATTCTTGCTTGGTTTAATCATTTACTATCTTACACTCGATATACAATATTATCTGCAATGAAAAGAAAATGCGTTTACTTGTTTTTTTTTTTTACATTTTCGTGTAACATTTGTCACAAAAATTGTCACAAACAATCAATACCCTCAAGTTCTTGACGAGGGGCTTTGCCCCCGGGCCCTTGCTGTTTGTCTACATTCATCTATCAGGGCGAGTCATTAATATTCGTATGACAAATATTAAAACATAAAAATACCGTAGAGTCATCGCTCGTATCGACTGTTTGCAAATTGCGTCATCTATTTCCTCGATATGCGAAATGAATCGTAAAATACAGGGATTTCCGATACCGTAGTATCTTCATTAACGTAAATGATGTACTTTTTAATATCTAATTTGTTCTTTTTTATATCGAAACTACTCTCACAGGATATTACACGCAATCGTCAACTCCAGTTAAGGATCACGAAGTGTTGAAGTGTGCAGGGAATGTGATGTATATCTAATTCTAAGGACTGGTGTGGATATCGACCCCCTCCGCCCAAGCAATGAACATCATCATTTACTTAAGCTAATATAAAAAAAAAGCATCCAGCAAGTTTCTTATTATTTATTTCTTTTCTTTGTTTAATTTTATGTAGATTTTAGTATCTCAAAATTACTTACGTTGCGAATGTATTTATTGGAATGTCAATAAATGGATACAATGAAATATCCAGTACGAAATCCCTTCTGTTATACAATTTACAAAACCGGTTCATTTGGATCTTAGAATCCGATCCGAAGTATTGTCTGATCTCTATCAGTGATAAGCGGTAAGGGATTGATGCATGGATTCCTCTATTTTTACATGGTCATAACTTTCCTCTCGTTTGATTGATTCAAGTTTTTATGAAGTGGTTTAAAAACGTCGTGAGTAAATTTAGAGAACGGTACTCTCGCAACTTTTTCGTTCGTTCGTTCGAGGCAAAATTTAAAGTCAGCTAAATCAGCGCGTATCCTCAGAGGCACGGAGCTTCGGAGGGTCATCAAAAAAAGGGCAACTTCGAGCTCGAAGTAACAGGAAAGCATCGATGCAGGTAGCGTAGAACTCGATCAGCTTCGATCAGCGGCATCTTCTACCGAGAGAGAGAGAGAGAGAGAGAGAGAGAGAGAGAGAGAGAACTCGCGAGATTTATCGTTAGCCGATCTAGGCTCGATTAACACTCTCAGAGCGTGTCCGTTCGCCCCGGCTAATTAGCTTTACGAGCATTAATGGCCCGGGGCTCTATTAAACTATAAAATATTTAAATAGCCGCATGGATCGGCGCGGCAGGACGAGGAGCGAGCGACTCGAACGGAGGGCGTACCCGGACTCGAGTTACTCTCTCGTCTCGCTGCATCTTCCTCGTATCTTTACTCTCCGCGGGGCTCCGAGCCACAGCGGTCAAGAAACTAAAGAAACTATCGGGACCCTCGTCTAGGATTAAACGTTATTCACTTGCTTCTTCTTCTTCTTCTTCTTCTTCTTCTTCTTCTTCTCCTTTCTCTATCTCTTTATCCTTGTCCTTCCCTTCTTATTCTTCCTCACCGTATCTTCTTCGTTTTCTCCGTCATCGTGTTTTCTTTATACAGAGTCCCTCGCTTACTTTATTAATCACCGTTACTGCCGAGAGGCTTATTTCACTCTTACGAAATCTTTCAAACAACCCGGCTAATTGAATTTCCATATTTACATGCATTAGCCACCTCTGCACCGAACACCGAGTGTGTTCGTAACACACGTTGATTATATCCTACAAATGATAAAACTTCCAAGATCTTCAAGACAATGATTTATTATTTCTTCATTGACAATATATGTTTTTATTTATCGCAAAGAAAAGAGTTAAAGTGTGTGATTGTGTTGAAGAAATAGAAAGAGAGAGAGAGAGAGTGATAGGGGGAAGGGGAGGGGCTTATATATATGTATAAATACAATGCACAACGGTGTTCGACTTAATGTATAAATCGTCGTTGTCAATAACTGTACGATCAGCACTTTTTTTTGTCATTAACCGATGATTTTTTTTTAGTCATTCGCCGAAGTTTTTGTTTTTTCTTTTCAATGTTAGTTTAAAAGAAGTTTCGGAACGACGAGAACTTTTCTTTCGTCGCACTTGATCACGCGGTATTAAGGTACAATAGGTAATTGATATAGTTTAAGCTTAACGATCGGGAATAGTGGACAATCCCTTCTCGCTCTTCTCGTTTTATCGCGACACAATATTTACAAATTTACGCGCTAAATTTCGTTGCTTAGACTTGTAAAATTGTAGTTTACTAACAATTGCAATATTCGTAGTGTGTTTTTTGTTTGTTGTGTCTGTTCTATGTATATATATATTTATATAATATATATTTATATAATAAGTATAAATATTTATGTAGTTTTATTATAATGTAATATCGTTGATATAATTATAAGTAAATATATATATTTATATAGATATCTCTGTCGGTCCTACATGGACGTTTTCATTTCTTTTTCACTGTTTCTTCTTTTTCTATGTAGAATATAGAATTCTTCGAAGTCTAAACACGGACGGATACAATACTTTTGTTATTCCCGTGGGATTCAAAAGGCACAAACGACTCACATGCACTCCTAGACGAGATAATATTAAGCGAAGCTACAGAAACTTCGAAGTTTCGCACTTGAAAACTTATCACCGGTCTTAATATTATGTTTTTTTTTCTTTTTCTTTCGTTCGATTATTCGCGTTACGTATTAGTCGTGCAAAAACGTAATGTCTGTTTGAAATATAGATATCGATATCTAAATTCTGAAAAATCGTCTCTGAGTATCGAGTATCGTGCTCGAAAAATTGGCAATGCGTGTAGCAACGTTCGAGGGATAACCGAAAACAAAACCAAAAACACTTGTTTCTAGTATTTTTGTCGTAAAATCACTTTAAGAAGATCGCAATTGTCTGGGCTTAATAAATAATAACAAAGCGGATTGAATAAACCGACTAAATAATTCTTCGTGTCGTTATCTATCCGAAATGTATTATTTTCCAAGCGATGAGCGTGAAAAACCTTGAAGAATCGATCGTTAATGAAATTTTGTTAAAGAACCTCAAATCGATATTTTGTTTACATCGCGAGAAGCATCCGCGTCCTTCGCTAAAAAGCGTCAACTCCTCGAGAATTCAGATTCGAAACACTGGACTTTCTCCTGTAAATAAAGTCGCGGACCTTTCTCACTGTATTCTCGAGTCGTCAGCGGGGATATGGAATACTCTTTGCGAATTAAAAAAATACCGATTCGTCTAACTTCTGTTCTCTCACGTTCCGTGATGAATTTTCGAAATATAGGAATATCGTCGCGGATAACAAATCCCTCCGTCGATTCTTCCAGCGTACATTCACTCGGCGCACTTGATTTCAGTGAATTTTCACGAATGAGTATAAACCGGGTATACATTTTTTTTTAAGGGCTGATAGGATTTCAGGTCGTCGACACTCGCGATATTTGTTAAATCAACGAGAACTACGTTCCACATGCTTTCCCGATTTTTATGATACTCGTCGCGCGACGATCATTACAAATGACCTAGGAAGTTTCACAGTTTCAATTTGTTTTTCTTATCATTTTAAGAATCGAAACATCTAGTCGTGGCTTCGATGCTTTATTCTAGCTCGTGGTTATAAAAAATTCCAAGCCTAACATCGCGAAAGCATCTTCAGCTGATGAGATCACCGTTTTTACGAAGCATCTCGAGATGCAGCTCGTATTCTCTCGCCTTGAGTCTGAGGGACGCTATACTGTTCGTTCTTCTGTCAATGTCGGGAAGAGCGGTAACGCTTCCGGTGGGCGAGCTCTGCGGCGAGCTCGTGCAGGGGGGTGGCGCAGGTGGAGGTGGACGACTGACGACAGGGGGTGGTGCAACTGTGGGTGGTGGTGGTGGCGAGGCTCGAACGATCTTCGGCCTCTGGGCAGCAGAGATATTCGCCAGAAGTGTCTGAAAGGATGCAGCCGATGTGTAGGGCAATGACATTCCCGGTGGTAGAAGCGGCGGTGGGGCCCTGTGATAAGGGTGAGTCGGATAACCACTCGAGAGAACCGGTCCGTGACCCAGAGGTGGATAGCGGAAGGCCTCGAAGGGTTTTCTCAGCGCGAAAGTACCCAGATGCGCGAATGGATTCGGTAGCGTTGGTGCGACCACCGCAGAGGGCGGAGGCCCTCCACTCCCCAAGTACGGGTTATAAGGATGACCCTGGGGACCGACTTTCTCTTGCTTTCGCCATTTTGCTCGTCTGTTCTGGAACCATACCTGCAACAGATAACAAGAAATATTCTTACATTTTCATCTTACTTTGAGAAGGCACAAAATTTAAGTTCAGATCATAAGAGAATTTGATTAAATAGATTATTGTAGTTAGGGAGAGGGAGGGGCAGCAGGTCGATTATTTTCCACGAAAAAAAGTGTTTTTTATCGACAATAAAAATTCTATAAAAATCCTCAATTACTGCTTGTTCTTATTGATGTTGTGACCATGGAAAAAAATCCCCCTAACCGTACATAAAAAATAAAAATAACTACAATAGAAAATAATATTTAAAAAGCTGGAACTCTTTTTATAATTTTTGATCTAGGAATTTTTTATAAGATTTTTAATTTCTGTTACGGAAATCCGTAGATTACCATATTCACCATTAAAATAATCACATTTTTATTGTACAAAAAATATCTTTTGGTACACGAGAGAATAGTAAATAATAAGATAGGCAATCGCGTCTGTCATATCTAATACATGAAATACGAGATAAATTAGTTTAATGCTTGGACAGTATTCGATCGCAAATGTAATAACGTCATCGCATACAAAGATTCCGTACGTAGCCGTCAAAGCGCATTACCGTACAGCTATTTATAGATTTTAATCAACGATAGAGTCATCATCTACCCAGCGTACATAGCGTGTGCACTCTGCAGGAAACCACGACATGGACAGTTAGATGGGGAAAGTGTCGAACAGAAAAACCAACGAGTTTGAGAAGTTGCTGACGTTGGTGACCTATCGAGAAGCCTCCGTGCATCGATGGTATCGCGAAGCTGAAGAGTTACGTCCCGGTAGTTACACACAGTGCTTGCATTTTTTTAATTTATAATTTTCTTTTCTATCTTCGATTCAGTGATTTTTCAATGATTTAATCTGTGACGAGCAGAGTTGAAAAAAGACGACGCTTGCATTCACGGGAAAGAAACAACGATTCAGGCTAAGAAAAACAATGATCGTACGTATCGATACACGCGGGAGCTGAAGAGTTTCGCAAAAGACGATTTCTTCAGGACGATCGACGAACGATCTTACCGGGCGGGCAGCAGCATTCGAGCCTTTCGAGGAAGGTATCCTTCGAATTCCGGGTCACGGGGAGCGGACGAGTAATGCTCCTCCCTGGAAGTCATTGGCGATGGAGGGGGGTCAGGGGGAAGAGAGACCCGGTGTACCCCAGCATGAGAAAGACAGTAGAGTATAGCGACCGATCGAGCGAGCAGTATCTCAACCTTTGAGTTCCGGCTAAAGTGACGCATTCCTCTGTTTCCACCGATGTTTTTTTCATTTCGGGAAACTGAAAGAGGATCGTATCATTATATATTTTGCTCGCCCTCTTGCTCCATCTCCTCCGAGTTCTCGTTGGAAAAAAAAAAACGAAACCTTTTGCGGGTAAGGTCTATTGTGGAAGGCCGCGGGGTCTTTACAGTTGCTTCTGGGTGTATGAAACCTCTCGGAGCTCCGGCTACTTCTGGTGGACTCGTTGCTCTCTCAGTAAGATCTCGCGGTTTTCGTATACGCTCTGGGTACACAGCCAATAATAACACAGAATATCGGACCTCGTAAAATTTGTTAGAGCGCACAATCTGTATTGCAACTCGTATTCTGTCGTTTTGAAAACTCTCGGGAATCTGGGAAAGAGCCGAGGAGTATTACGAATAATTGTACGGTTGCGTGGTCGAGGCAAGTTAAGAATAAAGAAATGGCAATTGTTCGACAATATCCCACCAGAATCGATGCTTTTCTGAGGATCGTTTCATTTTTTTTACCTATTGTTTCTTCTCTTTTCCTTATCTCGGCATTAATCATTGTAATTATCGAACGTACGATTCATTCTATTACTTGATGAACTAAAACGTTTAATGAAAAAAAAAAAAAAATACGGACAGTATTTTCCTCTATTTAATTATAGTATTTTATTTTATTCTTAATGATATTATTCAAGAAAATATTTGTTACATATTTTATTTGCTTTTTCATTCGCTAAGAATTGCAGTTCTATAACGGTGGAGTTGTCGGTAAGCAGGGATATTTTATAACATTCTCATGAACTTCTGGATCACAGTGATGATACAGCCGACGGTCACGGTCCGACGAGCACGAAGATACTTGGAAGCAAAAGTCTAGCTTTGACATTATATATATATCCGCTCTATAGTTTGGAATATCGAAGTTATAAGATAGAATTGTCGGAGAGCTATATAAATGTTTGCTCCACGTTCCTGCAACCCTCCGCACTTCGGACTCTCAATGATTCCCCGAAGATCGAGTCATTCGAGCTTTAATAAGTTCAACGAAAGCTTCGCATCTTCTTACGATACGGTTAGTCTTCTCTTCCTCATTTTCCAAGCTGTATAGTTAATGTTCGCGGTACAAGAGTCGAACGATATTTCCATCTACTTGTCGTCAATCTTCTTTCATCGATTTACACAACGCTTCAATGAATTTACACAAGAAATAAAATAAATTTCGCAGCCGTTGAGGAACCTCGTTGTTGTAGAAGCGACGATTCTCGCGTATGCAAAAGCGCAAGAAGCGACTCGTGCCGGTCGTTGGGTTGGACACCCTGGTACCTCGAGTGATCGTGAACCACCCTGGCGCATCGGAAATAAAAATAAAATAAAACAAACAGAGAAACGCGAGGTATCCCCGTTTTAATATAAAGAAATGGAGATGGATAGCGAATAAAGAGGGAGACCCGGAGCAATTGGAAAAAATAAAACGAAAGAAAAGTAGAGAATAAAAAAAAATTCGAAGAAATGAAATAACGAACGAAATAAAAGGGGCAACGTGCTGAGGAAGGAGACCGGCACCGCGTGCCGGAAACTCGACGCGTGCGGGATATCGTGACGAGTCGCAATGAGGACCGCCACGAGTTTATTCGTCAACAACAATTCAACTTATCCAATCATCCCGAACTATCGTCTCCGGCGGGAATTGCGAAATGCTCACGTGAAACATTTCCGGGGAAATGCTGCAGATGCTTTTCGGGAAAGTTTACAGTTTCGGCTAAGCGTGTACAGATATATGACACAAATATCATAAAGAAATAATATGACGATTGCAGACTGTATCAAAATGTTGACAAATCGGGATTATTATTGCTTTTTCATGGAAGAAGATTTGATTGCATGAACAATAGAATCGCATTTTTAATATCAGGGTGATCAAAAAACTTGAAAATGTTCATAAATCACATTTAGAAAAAAAATCTGCATAGAGAATATGCCTGCGTATGCACCTGCGCGGATGCTTGTGTGTGCGTGTGTGTGTGTGGCGTGTTTAAAAAAATCCAAAGTCTATATCATAGAAACGACTTTGTTGATCGATCTTAAATTTCACAAGCAAATAGAGCAATTTCGTTTGTTTACGATTTATTCAATCATTTAAAAGCTCGTTGAGATTTTATTATTACTATTAGATTTTAAATCTGTTGAAAAATATTTATTCGCGCTTTAATATCAGAGAAACAGCTACCCTTTCATTCTGGTGAATTTAATAAAAAATTGTGGTTATGTCCTTATAATATTATAAGATTTTGATTTTTTCTTAATTGCAAAACGACGTAAGCATGCTAAATCGTACAAACTTTAAACTACCGAACTAAAACTTTCACTACAAGTGTAGTTACGATAAAGGTTAGTGGGTATTGCATTTGGCAAAAATTGATTAAGTTGTTTAAAACTTTTTGACAATTAATTTCATAATTGTCATACGTTTGATTTAATTTTTATAATTTGAGAATAGCCTGAACGAATGAGCTGAGATTTATCGTGGGATTAAACAAGTTACCGGACTATCGTAGTAAAATTAATTAAAGTCGAGAAAGTCATTGAAACTTTATGAGTAAAATTTCTTTTTCTTATACAAAACGTTGTTAACATTCAACCTTGCGCAAATTTCAAGCAATTCAACCGAATGTTTCTACATAAATGTTATTACGGTCTAAGTTGCTTCGTATTAAGTTCGTTTGGGGTTGACAATATGTATCAGAGTCATAAAATTTACCTTTTTTTTGAGTGTTACATCTCTTAAAAATTTTCGAACAGATAAGAGCCAGTAGAAAATTAAGAAATTCGAGAAAATAGAGTCAGTGTAGAAAATATTCATATAAACCTACAAAGTAGAATGTTGTACGATACTTCTTTATATTTTTCCACTTTTCATGAAGTTTTTCCTCCATGAGGAAGCCACAATCGATCAACATACTTTCTTATATAGATGACTTTATGAAAGGTGGAAGTTGAAAGAAAAACAAAAGGAAAATGAAACTTCCTCATTATTTTTGAGAAAGTAATGTTCGAGGTATAGCATTGCAGGTTTATATTTACTGCATTGAAAGAACACAGAGCAATGTAGGTGTCTACATTTATGTACTTAGCTGTTTTGAAAGATGTTAAGAATTAAATTTCATGAAATTAGTTTGAAGAAAAAAAGTATTGCTGAGCATTCGATAAGAATATATGCGCTTTAGTCGTAAAACGTTCAGGGCGCTTGGATTAACGAAAGATTTAACGTCAAAGAAGAGCCGCAGTGGATCCGCGACGTCGGGGTTCCTCAAAGTTTGAGCACGCTGGTGTATAACCAGCAGGACGCACGTTGTAGCCTCGTCACGAAGAAAAGGAGTCCCCGATGACTGTGATCTTCGGAGAGCGATCTTTCGACTCGAGTTCTCGAACTTCTTGTCTCGAGATCGTTTGTATGTGTTTGCTACAAGCGCACTGATGAAAGAATAACGAATAACGAATTTCTGGCAAGCTCGAGTCACTGATCGATACGTCTGGTAGCATTCGGTACTCAATTTTTAATCAATTGGTTATTAAACCTTTGAAACACGACTCATTTCTTTTTTCTTTTATCATTTAGATACTGCCTTGAATATTTTTATAGAAATTTTTTTATTTCCTGCAATCCATAATTAAGTTTCATTTTTAAACAACTGAAAAAATAAATAAATAAATAAATAAAATGATTGAATCAGCATTTTTGTAATCCTGATAACGATCTCGTCAATCAAACACAATTTTTTTCAGAGTTTCCTTTGGATTAATCAAATTATTTAAAGTTCAATATTTTATTTCAATTGTTTTCTCAGTATGGAAAATTTTTTTGAAGATTTAAAAAAATATTAGCCGCGTCGTTCACCCGCGATCTCGTCGCGCTAGTCTGGTACAGAATTCAGTGAGGAAGCACAAGAGGAACGAGAAACGATGAGGCGGGTGCTGAGACCCCCCACGGAGAACAGGATTGGTCTCAGCGGGGAGCTAAACATCTCCGGGGCTAAAACAAAACGTAACGGCGACGCGGCGTGCCGATCTCCAGAACCCGCAGGGCCTTACCGCGCGCGAGCTAACGTTTCTACGTTAATTGCGCCACATTAATTACAACGGCCGGCAACGTTCCGAGCGGATTAACCATTCGATTTGTAGGATGGATCTTCGAGAGGTTGAAAAGGCCAGCCGGCGTGAGGCATCCACCATCAAATCACTATACACCGGTTACGTTGGTGCCTGCCTTTTTGTGTGAGTTTTTTTTATTGATCATCTATCTAATTCCATTCACTTCGGTACCCAAGAAATTATATTTGAGAATCACACGTAGCGTCATTAATCCATTATTAATACGAATATGCCTAGAGACGGTGAATTTAATCATTGATGGATATTTAACAAGCCATGTCGTAGCTTACACCACTAATTACGTCCAATCGAAAGCGAAGATAAAATAAAATAAAATAAATATGTTAAAAATAGTGAATTATTTAACGCTATGAACTTTATAGATAAAAACTATTTTTTATTTTCAAAACACCCGACGGCAAAAAAAAATGATAATAAACAAGAATGTAAAAAAGATTTCATATAAAAATAAATCTAAAAAGGATGAAATAACTTCTGATGCCATTTTAGTTAAGTTCATATGTAAATTACAATAATTCATTTACCGCTGTCACTACAGTCGGGAGACGTCTTCTTCTGCGTTAGAAAACGTCCATATCGTATATAATTTTCTTTTTTAATTATAGTCCAGACGTTAGCATGTTTCTTGATATGTAAAGAACGCAACGTTCAGGAGACGTCTTTCGACTCCATCGAGAAATGAATTATTCTAATTGAAACAACTAATATGACATCTAAAGTTATTTCATCATTTTTAGATTTATTTTCATATAAAAACTTGTCAAAGTTAAAGTCATGTTTATTATAGTTTTTTGCAGTCGGGAGTTTAAAAAATGTTTAATTCTTTTAATTTCATTTGACTTTCTATGGTGTTTTTACAATTGCTATATATTTTTATAGTTACTATATTTTTTTAAACTAAAACAACTGAATAATTTTTAATAACTCTATCTTATTTAATCGCTCAATCAATGTTGCACTCTTGTATTTACAATTAAAACAACAAAGGTGATTAGATAAGTATAAAGCGGTCATCATTTTAAATCATTTATCTTTATTTTATCACTCAATCATTTTTGCACTCGTGTATTTAGATTTAAATCAACAAACGCAATTTTACAATTGCGTTGCGATTTTATTCATTTCTAGTTGTTAACAACATCTCTGATGTATAACAAAATTATTAAAATTGACATGCTGTTAAAAAAAAAGTAAAATGTGATGAAAGTTATTATGTAAATTAAACACTGGCCATTGAGACCGTTGTAGGTGCAGTTACCTCATGGATACCGCGTAGGATACATTTTTCAAACCGAATTTTTAACTAAACGTTTACTTCAGACGCTTTTTCTTCCTTAATTCTAATATTAAATGACTTAATGTAAATGATTCAATAAAATGAAAAATTACTAAATAAAAACGTTGATACCGCAACATAAGAAAACAAACGATTAATACATTTTTATTGTAAATAAAAAGCTTTTTTCTTTTATTGCATTTTTTGTCGACAAATCGAATATAAAAGTGTTCGAAGGTAGAGATTTTTTTAATGCCAAAAAATAGTTGCTGTACTTAAAGTGTCAAATAATATTTCATCTCATTCGTTGTACTATCGAGTCTTAAAAATCTTTTGTAATAAAGTATAAGGACGTTGATAATCGACTCGCTTTGTATAGTCTGTTGATTCTAAGAAATATTAATACACGACACATCGCGTGCAAATGCATGCACGGCTTTTGAAGGGCGCAACGAGATCGATTTGTATTAGTTGAACAGTTCGCTTGTATACAAGAATGTTATTATATCTGTTATTCCCTCTGCGTTTGAACGGATTCGCGGGAACCTTGAGATCCATCCGTTCGTTTTTATATCCGGTCTGGTGAGAAAGCACCTTTTCTATGAATTCCGTTTACGCAACTGTTAGAACGGATGAAGTATTGCGGTAAATTATATTGAAAAATTGTTAATACCGCAAAGACGAGTGAACAGATTCTGTGCTCTTTCATAAACATTAAAAAAATTTATTTATCTATTTGATTCATACAGATATATTTAATTAAAAGTGGTGAGTGCAGATGTACTGAAAATCCAAGTACGTTACACACGAAGTTTGTAGTTCTTCATTCTTTCTGTTGCAGTGACTTTTTAAAAAGATTTTTAAGGGAATCGAATTACTTAAAACTCAACAAAATTAAACTGCCATGCAATTTTACTCGTGAAATCAAGGAAAGAAAACAACGAAACGATAAAATATTTTTATAATAAACATTCTTTTAGTGAAGCACAGTTTATCGATGGAAGTATTTTATTTTATTTTCTACTTGTCGTAAGGTTCAAATTGTTTGGATCAACCAAATTGGTTTTGCAAGATCTCCTTCGTTCCTTCGTAAGAAGATTATTTCCCCATTTAAAGCTAATCCGCAGAAGATGTAGTCACTTTAACGGTAAATTTATCTCAATGCAGTGACATTTGATCGTATTTGCTCTGTAACTTCTACGCTGGAGCTTCAAAAGGACATTTCTACAGTAGGACAGGACCGTACAGTAGAACGATAAGAGAAATTGGCTCCAGTCACAAGTTGGAAGACGTTGGACGCAAAGAGAGAAATAAAAATGATTTTGGTGTACTTCGAGTAATATTGTTTACAAAGATCCAAGGTTTCATATGTGCAATTGCATCACAGTTTAATTTGTTATTTTTAGTTGACTCTATCAGTTTAAAGTGTGTTTCTGTTGCATAAGAATATTACACCTGATAATAACACATTGTAAATGTGGAAAAAGTAACGGAAAAGTACACGGAACTACAGACTTTGTGACATTCTAACCATCATTTTAATCGTCCATAAAGGTTTGGTATGTTTGCTTACAGGTTTTCGAAGTAAACTTTAATGTTTGGAAGAAGAGAGTCTGGCATTGAAGTCGAGGACAATCGTACATAGCAATTTCAACTATAACAAAGTAAGGCAAGAGCCATAAGTCACCGCGTGAGAGAAAAAGGAGGATTATCGTTGCGGAAAGGTGGCGAGCGTGAACCAAGTTCTGAGAGAGGAACGGAGGATCGGCAGGTGCGAGTTCCTGTTGTAAAGCAACTGAGATAAAACTGGGGATAAGGGAAATACGGTTTATTCCGCGAATTAAGTGACTTGAATAGAGGGGCGGGTAAGGTAGAATGAACGAGAGGTATAAAAAAGAAAAAAAAGGAGAAGAAGGGATCGTAACGTGCTTAGCATGAAGAAAAGGGTCCGCGAAAAGGGGGAAAACTCGTAATAACTGTGCTGTCTTAACGTCTTGACATCTCTCTTAAAATAATTGCTCGAGGAATTCTGTGTTTTAAATTGAACAAATCTATTATACGAACAGTTATTAAATTTTTTTTTTTTCAATCAATTTCAAGTGTTGCGAACTACGTTTATAAATATTCTGGGAAGATTCAGATAATATTTTAAGCAAAAAAAAATTAGTTCAACCGTGAATAGCTGTCGAGGTTATTGAAAAATAAATTAATATTTAGAAATCAAATATTAAACGATGAACCTGAAGTCGTTATAATTTTTTTGGTTGTTTCGTAACAAGTTTCCGCGAATTGCTAAATATTTATAATGTTAAAGGCAGTCGATGTTAACTTTTAAACAGTGTTGACTAATTTGGTTTTACTTAATAGTAATACGTTTTATATTATACAATTCACACAAGTCATTGTGTTAAAATTATTCATCCCGACCTAAAAAATTTAACAAATTTATGTTCGGGAAAATCAATTAACTGTTAGCTGTCAATAAATAATAATAGCAAGAATAACATTTTAAAAAATGTAATTGAATCTCATTTCAAGTAAAATGTGTTTAAAATGTTGAGGTTACAATGCAAATTCACACCAGTTATTTTGTACATCGGCCATTATTATCGGTCGTCAACTTCGAAACTAATAAATATAATTTGACAAATTTTCGCACACTTTGAAATAAGTTTAAAATAAATTATAGTTCTTTTAAAAATAAAAATAATAATTCAAAATTAATACCAATTGAAATCGAACCTTAAGTGTGTGACAAGACGGTGAGTTTGTATAATTTCTTAGCGATCGTCGGACCGTATGACGACGTGCGTGTAAAGGAAATGATGCAAGAAGTGGAAGAACAAGAGCGGCACGACGCAAGAAACGAGAGAAGAGAACGCGTCTACTTATAAGTACAGTCGGGCCCCCGGTGCGATTGAACGAGAATTCAAGAGCCCAGCCTCAAGGATAAGATTCTCTCTCCCTCTAGAGATGTATGTCTCGATCCCGATGTCAAGTCGGTGTCGCGCCAAAGTTTATGGTGAATCTGTACGCCCAAGATTCCACGTAAGTCCAATTAGATTCGTTCGATGAGTGAACGAACTCGTACCGCGTCAGTGCGCGAGATGCATTGCGCGTATTGCAGCACACGAAAGACAAGGAAGCAGGTAGATAGTAAGAAAGAATTCAAGACCACCGGAGAAAGACAACGCGAGTGAATGAAAAAGGTCTAGAATACTTGATTCCCTGCGTTTCTTCTCGTCCTTCACTTATGGCGATCGGCAAAGCTCGTCTCTGTACGTTACGCGATAAAGAAAAAAAAAAAAAAGAAAGAAAAAATAACAACAACTACGCTAGTTCCGGTTGGTAAGTGAATTGGTGTAGTACAGATCGAGTAGCAGTACGACAGAGAGAAAGGAAAAGAGTGGCTTGGTTGGATCTTACAAGTGAGCTCGTTGGTTTGCTGAGGGAATTGAGTGACCGCGGATACAAGGAGACAGAGAGCAGAGCCGAGACGATTAATTGCAACAGGACGATGTCTCGCATCACTGAAGTACCGGTTAATTGATATGATCCGGGAAACGTTCCGGATATCCTCTTATAGTCTTACCTGGTTCGTTAAGCATTATCACGTAACAGAAAAGAAAGGAAAAGAAGTTAAAGACAAATTAGAAAAAAGTATCATGTCAGTTAAAAGACGTTCGATTGCCGCTTGGTTTTACGTGTGTTAATTAAAATTAGTTTGGAGGCAATCATTTTTATTTATTGAGGCTGACAAGTTTTTTTCTCGACATTTCTAAAAGAAATGACGATTATGCTCTTAAGGGTGATGAATGAGTCTCTTCGGGGGCTTGTAAAGTTTAACGCGTCGAAGAGAGTACTCACTGACAATTCAATTTTCATTGTATTCCGAGAGCCGTGACTATCTCGTGGTATCTCGGACGTAGAACACGATTCACGAGTTGCTCGGCACCTGAGGGTCCCTGGGCAGTGTACCTCTTTCTCTCTTTCTTTCTCTCTCCCCCTGGCTTTCCTTCTCCCGCTCTATGTACATCGCGAATCCGAGTCCCTGTGGTCAATGGGTGCAGAGAACGTCCCTCGACCGCGTGCCGTGCTTCTGTTACCTTTAGCTCGGCTCTGGCAAGTTCTCCGCGCGCGAGAGCTTCCTCGAAATGATTAACGCCGGGCCACGATGCGTGTCATTCTCAAACTGTCGCAGTGACTCTCATTCATACCGACACGTGCTTTCCAATTTCGGATTCTTAATCCTTTTTTAAAAAATGAGTGCACAAGCGACCGAGACTTAATTAGAAAAAAATATTAATCCTTTTTGTTGATTTTGTCCAAAATTGGAATTGAGAATTCCATTACTGCCAAAAACCTACTTTGCGTATAGTTAAGAAAAGGTTAAGGGATACGAATATATTTTTTTACAACGGGAGAAAAAAGTTTTCACGCAACCGTAATGATAATAAAAAATTTGAAAAGTAAATGATAATAATAAACGATTGTTGGGTTCCTATATGTTCCAATGTAATTTGTATGTAAAGCTATTATATACGGTGGATGAAATCCTCATATAATTTCTTTTTTCACTCAGGGTATTTGCGGTGAAACCTATGCATAAGGCGGTAATTTCTTTTGGCGAGAGTTCTGGCCGTCAGACAGGCTCGATCGAGCCGGCACGCGATAAGAAGTTAGTTGAAAATTAGTACAACGAAACGGTGTGTAATATAGTATTATTGTATATATACACCGAGGGCGATATATATCGAGGCGGACAGTTCGGTGGTAAAGAGAAGTGAAAGACAGGGATAATAAGAAAGAACGAGAGAAGGAAAGTGGGTGTAAGAGTAGATGCATACAGTTATACACGAGCGAGAAAGCAAGTATCGCACGAAAGCATATGAACGTGTGGGATTGAGAGAGCCTGAACGATATGGTTTGCGAGTGATCACGGTGGATAGCTGAGGAGAGAGAGTGAGTGAGTGAGTGAGTGAGTGAGTGAGTGAGTGAGTGTGAGAGAGAGAGAGAGAGAGAGAGAGAGAGAGAGAGAGAGAGAGAGAGAGAGAGAGAGAGACAGAATGAAGGAGTACGTGCGAGAGGCGGAAGAAACTAAGCGTATATACTACCGAGAATAAATTAAACTAATTGAGTAAATTAGCCAGCTGTTCACGCAACAAACACTCGCTCAAAATTGACTAGGTAATCCAATAAATGGTGCATAGTAAAATGTCTTTTACAGCTACTAAATGGGTACCATATCGTGACACCTTTTTCAATACCGTTTAAAAGAAAGTGCTATTCGCGTGTGGAAAAACCTCAAATATTTGGGTACCTTACCATCCATGGCTTCTCCATTTTTTAGTCCGCAGTACACCCAGTGTTCTCTATGGGAAAGTTGCTTAATTTTGGTATCATCATAGAGGAAGTTATCTGTACTGCGGACCAAAAAAAATAATAAAGATATGTACAAGGTTCTAGTTTGCAACATTGCTTTAACATTCCATATTTTTTACAACTGTGATTTTCAAGAAATTAGAAAGGACACCAAAGAAGGCGTCAAAATCAACTGAGGCATTTGACATCGAAAATTGTCTTGATACTTATTTTTATTAACGTCTGAAGAGATAAAATTGTTACAAAAGTCCCTCGACCAATTCTCACCAAATTCAAGACCGAAAATAGTTTGATTTTAGTCTATTTCTGTAGTAAGTTTTAGTCCGATAGCTGAGGATTTGCGCCAAATTTTAAATTAAAAAAAAAAAAAAACAATTAAAGAAGAATAACTGTTCTACTTGTATGTCGAATTTCAATTCAATTAATAAAGCCATTCTTAAGTTATGAAGGTTTGAATTGTGCAAGCCTGACAAACACGCACGCACGCACGCACACACACGCACGCACGCACGCACGCACACAATGTTTTGATTCTAATGAATCCAACTCTACATAGTCTCAACTCTACTGACATCGATTGTACATTGTAATGAAATTAACCCTTTATAAGTCACACCGCCCGAAACGGTTTTGGAATGGGACGATGAAGAGCAGAGTGGAGGTAACACGTTCTTATGGTAGATCCAAGGAGTGGGGATATTCTTTTGACTTATAAAGGGTTTAACACATTACCGATTTAGTATGATGAAACCGTATCAATTGCCAATTCGACGCAATAGTGAATTTACATATCAGCGATTCATCACACACTGCTCCGCCCATCGTAGACTGTGAACATCGCCAAATAATCACTGTTTCTATACAACACTTACACTATACATCAATGACTCCAAACATCACCGGTTCTGCGCATCACTGGATACACCGACTCTACACATTAGCAACTGTATACATCACAAGCTCAACACAACACCGACCTGAAAGGATCTGAGAGGCTTGAACACAAAGCACGTGTAAAGGGATTGCGAAAAACAAATATACTTAGCTCAAATTTACACTCTGCGACCGTTCACATTCCAACTCTACACACGCCACATTGTAAGCGCAGCAAACGTGAATATCGTCACTGCGCAAGAATTCCGAGCGTGCATACGTTCGCTGCGTATAACCGCCTACACAATGACAATATTCACGTTGGATAGACACGCAATATGGCGCCTGTAGAGTCGGAATATGAACGGTTCCACGGTGCACAGTTGAGTTTAGTCACGCTGGGTTAGTGCTCTGTCAAGTTAGTAATGCGTACAGTTGCTAAAGTATAGAGACGGTGCGTGTTATATCGGTGACGTGTAGATTCGATATGAGTCGAGTCGCTGATGTGTAGGCGACGGATACAGTTTCACCATCTCAAGTCGGCAATGTGTACAGTTACGTCACTATGAATCTGGTACGTTTTGTGAAACCTGATGTATATTTCACATGTGTAGGATTGATTTAGAGAAAATACACATTTAGAGTGTTTTCAGCGCGCTGACATTGAACTTTCGGAACTATTAAGAAGCAAAAGTGAAAAAGAAGCAAAAATTTAAGCAACACATTTAGAGACATTGTTAAGACTGACAATTGTCAGAAGAGCAACAAACGGCTTAAATTATAATTTGATATTATAATTTTGTGATCCCATTTAATACTGAAATGACAATGTCTTTAAGAGGTATTAAATACATTTAAAGATAACCATTAGTTGATTCAAATTCGGTAAGTATAATTAACGTTCTACAACAAACAATAACTCATCGTTATGACAGCTGTTAGCTTCTAAAACTAATAATATATCAATAGCGTGCAAGAATCGTAATTTTCGCGTGAAGAAAATCAATAGTCACGCAGTGTCTGTGCAATATCATCTACACACATAAGTATAATTCCTCTCGTTACGAAGGGGGGAGGGGGTTGAATAAGACGCGCAAGCAATGTTTTCGCTGTTGGCGTGTCGATTATCCGAACGAAATGTCAGAGGAGATGAGATAATCGTCGTTACGTAAACTTCAACGAGTCTTATAGAACATGTAGAAGTATCACGGCTGTGCGTCGTTTCGCATTCGCCCTTTGACGCCAACTTCGATTTTCCTTTCTGCGTTAGATCATTGAATTTCATGGGAGTTGCAGTTTCCTCGAGTCCCATGGGATAGTCCAAGCAAAACGCTAACCCTTTCTTTTATTCTCTGCTGTCCGCGTACGCGTTCAATTAAATTATTACTCGTCGAAGGAAACAATCCCACATCGTAGTATGGTAATTGAGCAATTATTAACACCTCTATTCAAAGCCCTCGAACATCGTTGACTATTCTGTAGACACATGTATAGCTACATTTGCGGTGAATGTATCAAAGATGAAGTAAGAATTTGTCAAAATATTGTAAAAATAAAAGGTTTATTTAATCCTTTCCCTACAATGAATAGCAATTCTGTAAATCAATTCAACATACAATCCCATTGTTCTATCTAAAACCAATTTACAGTTGTTATCAAATTATTTGCATTAATAAATTCTTGTTGATGTATCGTCGTGTGTAAAATTTATTGACTGTCATGACACTCAAGAGTACAACATGCTAACGGTTGTAATGAGAAGAACAAAAAAAAATATTTGTAATTCTTCAACTAAATATTGTTTTAAAAAATACCAACTATAACGTCGATAGATCAGAGAACAATACGAATGAACAACACATCTGCCGCGAACAAGATGGTCAAGAAAAAAAAAAACATCTCACGTTAATGACTTCGTCGTGTCAGATAATTCCCTTAATTCGTATCCCGTTAGTGTTCAAATGAACATTGAGGATTCGCTACGATTAGCCATTCGATGAATTGATTAAAAAAGTTCAAAAGTAATAGGAAGGAAAATTTGTGGGAGCCTCTACAGTATCCGCTTATAAGTACTTTGGAATTCTTCATTGACTCACCTGGATCCGAGCTTCCGTTAGTCCAATCTTCATGGCGAGTTCCTCCCTGAAACGAAAGAAGCAAAAATTAGTTCCATTAATGAAACAAATGTATGTTGAGGGAGTACGACGTGCAAGGATCTTCAAGGTCGCAACATTTGCTAATTACATCCTGTCCCGGCGGTGCCGAGCGATTTTTGTTTGCCACGGTCATCGCGCTAGCTCGTGCGCTATATCATTAAGCTCGCCTCGATCAGACCGAGAGAGAAAGACGCGGCGGCTAGAAAGGACAACGACATACATCCTTTCCGAATTTACAGCGTCGTCCTTGGAGCCAGTCAGCTCGGTTCTCCTGCTGCTCCTGCCGCTTGTCGGTATCACTAAATCATCGTCTTCCAAGATCATCAACCAACGAACGAAAAATTTTATTACGATGAGTAATACGGCTATTCCGAGAATAATTTGTACGTGTATATTAACGCAACAACTCATCGTACGAATCTCACATGCTGATTGTTATCGACACGAAGTGCATTCTCGTAATTAGATGCTGCTATTATATCTCATCATACAATACAATACAGCGTGCATACTATGTATACGCGATTATTATACACTAATCTGCTGTGTTATTAATTACAACCGGTTTCCCTGACTATGTC
Organism: Cylloceria caligata; assembly: GCA_963942595.1. NCBI lineage: Eukaryota > Metazoa > Arthropoda > Insecta > Hymenoptera > Ichneumonidae > Cylloceria > Cylloceria caligata. The sequence continues at coordinate 16,341,502 of OZ012706.1, read as the reverse complement.
GACAGGGATATAACAACAATAGCGAAGAGTGAATCAAAATTAAATGTGTTTTCAAAGGATTTCAACCGGCTTATCTCTCATTTGTCGTGCTTAATTTAAATGTACTCTTCGTAGTTCACGAATTGCTCGGAGAGGATTCTTTTTTGCGAATCATTATAAAACGTACTGTGGGCCAGAGATAATATATATATATTTTTTATTACCTTAACTCTCCTGTGGGGTACGAAATATTAAGCTTTTCTATTTAATTTGGTTAAAAATATTTCACAAAATTGACTTTTTTTTACTTAAAACAGGTTCATTATCGAATAATATTTCATGAAAAATGATATCGTAAATAAGTATAATACTTTAGATCTCACATGACCCCAACACTATAAGAGGGTTAAAAATAGCAATTTTTTCAGATAATTCGGTTTCTAAGTTTTGATTTTATGGTTACATTTTTACGGAATGTAATAAAGTTGACGTTGCGATTCAATTGTAACTTGCAAATAGGAACAAAGTATTTTTTTTTTTAAAGTAATTGAATAATAATTAGATCTTGTTCGTAGTGATGTACCTGAGCGATTTTGTTTAGCGACTTACGGAGGATTCTACGTTCTAGAAAGCAGGAGAGGCGTTCAGGCGATTTCAAGATTGCCGGAGAGCGATCGCCGCGGGCTAACCTCATTTCGAAGGCAAATTACCCCAGATGTTCCCCGAAATCGGGAGTCGAATCTCGGTGATTACCGCACAGAAGCCGTGCGTTTAGAGAGAACCAGCAGGGAATAAAGAAGACCTGTCCGTTACGCGCTACGGATGCCAGCAACAAGAGCAACAGCAGCAGCAGCACCGTAACGTACCTCTATGGGAGATATACGGGGGAAAGGAGGGCGTGAGAAATTACAAAGACCGCTACGGAACTCCTTGTCCCTCACCTCCCTTCAAGCCGATGAAAGAAAAAAGAATAAAGTAATAAAAGGTGCGTCGCGAGATCAGGCAGTTTTATATGGAGTTCGTGAATTTGATTACACTAGAGTAAGAATAATAAAAAATTAAGCATCGAAGATTTCGAGAGAAACGTTTCAACGCAACGTGTCTCACTGCATAAATTCAAAAGAGGATTTAATTCTCTCCTGATAAAAAAATTGATAGGTATAAATGTAACTGACTTTTCACGTACAAACGACGCTAAATAATTTTTTTTTAAATTCAACTTTGGCTACCAATGATTTTTTTTAATATATGTGACACCCGCTACTTAAAATTTCATGCAAAATATCTATTTTTGGGGAAAAGAGAAAACATTTCGGTTAGATTTCAACATTTTGGGCTGAAATAATGTTGTTGGTTTTGAATAAAGTAACAAAACTAATAAAAGTATTGTTTTTATGATATAATAAAGTAACAAAAAGTGTGTCGCCGGACGAAGCGCTTTTACGTAGTTTGCGATTTTCATTATCCCAAAGCAGGATTAAACAAAAAATTAAATGCTAAAGATTTCGGCACAAATTTTTTACTTTCAACGCAAAGGACCTTACTGCATTAATTTAAAATGATTTAACTCTCTACTGGTACAAAAATTGATAGGTAAAAATATAATTTACTGACTTTTCACTCTTAGAAGACGCAAAACAATTTTTTTTCTTTCAATTTAAGATACAAATTTTTTTTTTCTCGAAATACATGATTTTGCTATTTTAAGCAAAATTTATATTTTGGCGTAAAAGGACACGAATTTCATCTAGAATAAAATTTTTTTAGGAGAAATCTTTTGTTCTCCTCTCCAAAGAGATGAACTCATAAAGTTTTATGCATTTTAGACTCCCTTAAGAAATATTTAGTACGTAATCATAGAAGCATTACATTGATATAAATTATTATTGAAGCTATTTTGCAGCATAAAATCATTTGTGGTTTTGTAATAATTAATCGTGTGTACAGAAGGTTGAAGCACAAAAGCTATACACTGTAAAGTCATGTGGTGAAATAATAATAACGGGTCATCAGAGTGTTAATTACCAGATTTTAATTAAATACGGGCACGCAATGCAACTTTGTAATTACTATATCCAGAGTGAAGCTTGTCTGATATACAGTTGCAGCTGCGATAATATTGAATTGCGATGTTAGCGAATTAAATTGTCGTGTCGGATATCGCTAAAGTGTACTTCGTAAATGGAAATTTCAAGTCGCGGCATATAGTACAAATGATAGGGGATTCCCCGGTGCACGTTTCCGTGGAATATAGTACATGGACGAGGCTCCGTGCATCAGTTTTATGGATATTATTTCACCAGGTGCAGTTTTGCACTAGCATCGTGAAGGAAAACGATTCGAATAATTGACAAAAACGTATTACGAGTGTAAATCGTTCCGTAGTAACGTACGTACATTACGAAGCTGCAGGATCACGCGTTCGATTCAATGAGCAATACGAATGAGATCATCGCTAATTTTTTGCCTAAGTTCATTTAGAAATTCCCACATTTGATCGCACCCGGTAATACATCTAAATATCTGTCTCATCGAATCACCCAGCTGCACCTCGCGCGCAGTCCTCTTATTTCGTGTTTAATCTTTTTCCAATCTTCTCTTTTCTTCCGAGATTGCTTTCTACTTCACGTCCACTTCACAACTGACTCATTGAAACTCAATGAAACTAATGATAATTCTACGTTTTCTGACTCTCGAGCTCTCATCTACAATCTAAGTATTCATATGTGGGTTGAACATATACATTGTAGAACTTTACATTGTAGAACTTACATTGTAGAATTAATCCTACACAATTTAGATTGTAAACTGGATAAAAAAAGTATTTCAGTTAAATAAATTCGTACTTTTTAAATAATTTTTTTAAAAATAAATAAATGTTTATTAAGTCGAACACGATTCTTTGTTGAGTATAATTAAAGAGATTTTTTATTTAAATAAATTTGGCATTTTAAGTTACTGCTTTGATAAATAAACAATTATTAAGTTTAATGTTCAAATAGAATTTGAACATTAGAATTTGATAGATTGAAATAAGTATTTTTTCAACGTGTTACGAGCATCACAATAAAAAATTGCAAAAATAAACGAAGCGTGCCAATTTTTAATTTCCACATTGCTCTTCGTGATTCTCGTCAACCCATAGAATTTCCTCTACGGGTATCTCTTATTTCAATCAAATATATATAGAGAGTTTATCTTAGCCATATTACCAGAGACAAAATGAGATTATCGTGGCCCTTATACACGAAAAGCAGTTTTGTTACGTTAACAGAAGTTTAGTTAGGCTAGCAAAAATGTTTTTGATATAATAATACATATATTAATACACTGTTAAACAAGGCGTGTAAGTTTGAAATTTTCACATTACTTCCTCGTGATTTTTGCCAACCCACAGATTCTCCTCTACGGGGAATAGTTATCTCAATTCTGGTTTCTTCATAGAGGAAGTGGTATGAAAATTGTCAATAAAATTGAAAATTAAGTCAAATTGCGACTGTTATAAAGTTCAAACTTCTCAATCGATTTCCTCAAATTCAAGACCAAATTTTTTCGTCTCCCAGACAATTTGTATGCCAAGTTTCAGTTTGATAGATACAAATTTACGAAAGTCAGAACAAAAATATTTTTCTTTTTTAATTAAAATGCATGGTTCTACAAAATCTGCCTTGATCGATTCTTGCCAAACTCAATAACGAAAAACCTTATCCTCTGACCTATTCTTGTGAAAAGTTTTAACTTGATACCTCAAAATTTATAAAAGTTAGAGATCGTACATACTTTTTTCGTAAAATTTAAACAACCCTAAAATGAGACACCCGGTAATGATTTGGGCAAGAATTGCAGCAAATTTGCGGAGGTTGCTATTCGATCCGTGTGCAAAGTTTCAAGATGATCGAGTAACCCGTTCTCAAAATATATCCATTGCAATCTGGTAAGCTCATTGTACACACACACACACACACGCGCGCGCGCGATAACAAGTGGGCGTACCGACAAACGGACACATGAACACACTGATTTCTCGACGTTTGGGACTTTTTAAATACTCTGACATCAAAATGTCGAGAAATTTTTGTCTCACGAAAACAAGTATTTTAATGAGAAAGCTAAAATCGGGATTAATTTTCGTAAAAAGTGTCGATTTGAGAAAGGTGAATATTTTTATTTCAAGCAGCATTCGTTTCATCTCCTGACTTTTAAATGCCTGAAAAAAATATTTTAAGGCTGACGAAAAATTTATAAAAGCAAAAAGAAATGCTGCCGCAATTACGCTGTCGAACTTATTTTATTTTTAATGTAATCAATGGGTCGTTTTGATATATACTTACTTCAAGGATACATTGGAAATGCAAAATTCTCTTCAATATTCCACATCCGTTACAATGTTACACGGCAATCCATCTTAATATGTACCTCAACGAATCGGCCAATTGCAACTCGCACGCACTTCTCTTCTTTCCCGTTTTCTTTTACTTTAATCTTCGCTCTTATTCGTGATTCCTCTTTCCTTCACTTCCAGCTCAACTGACTCATTGAAACTAAATGAAACTATCGATAATTATATATTTCCTGACTCATCTTTAACCGAAGTATTAACATTTTTAACTCTACCATGTATTACATCTATCCCACACAATTTAGACTGTAGGAGTATTCCAAACTTTACAAAACATAAAAACTAGCAGCTGAGTTTTCTAAAAAATGTGTCGGATCAAACAGAATATTTTTTTATCGATGAGATTCAATAAGAAACTAAAAAAGCAAAACCAAATGTTGTAATTCCTACTTGGCACTGTCATAAAAGATAAAAAAGTGTCATTAACGTGTCGCTTTAATGTACAATTGGATGATTATTAAAATATAATTTACAGAACTTTAGAGTTTTCACCGTATAGCTTAGAAATACATTGAAAGTACGAAATTCTCTTCGATATATCACATCTGTTCCAATATGTAGCACAGAATTCAGTGCGATCTCATATAAATAATAATTATACTTTACGCTTTGAAGCCTTCGTCCTCGTATCCTCTAATTGTTAATAACATATTGCAATATTGCTTTATGTATGAAATGTATAATCTTGAGGCTCGTTGAATTCCGCGTCAAGTATGATCACCTCTGTGTGCTAGTTTCTTCCCAATCCTCGTTTCGCACATTGCGATCCTTTCAAGTTATAAACTTGGACATAAGCGCGCGATCTGACTCACAGTCTTGCAATACAATTCACCGAGACTCGTGTATAATACAAACCTCGACTTCAATTCGCAACTTTGTCTCAATTATATTATTTCGTACATTAATCTCAAGCGCATTCGTAATTTGCGTACGAATGTTGTACGTGCGTGGGCACAAAGTTTCTGCGTTTGGTCATAAGCCGATTATTGTCTCTCGTTCAGCGAGGATTCACCGCACTTTTCGCTTTTGCTCTTCGCGGTTTCGCTTCGGATTTAATAAGATCACGAATTTTCGCGGTTGAACGCGCGAAACCCACTCAGTAATTATCGTTGCCATACAGAGTTCATTCAAAGTTACTCGGTTTACCCTGGATTTTCCTTCGAGTCGACGATTCTTGTATTCCTTTATTTTTTTTTCTTTTCTTTCTCGTCAATGTCCTTCGTGGCAAAAGAAAGCTTTGTTCGTAGAATAGAACCGTCGTTTACACATACTGAATTGCTCTGTCGCAACTCGATTGGAATTACCGCAAGCGTATAATATCAATTTTTCAATCCGGAGGATAATTCCGGATAATTCGTGATTCCGATGTTTCTACGATACACTTATACAAAGTTCAAGATGTTGGTTTTTCTCAAAGCTGCCATTTTTTAAATTCAATTAGGATAGTCAAGGATATTCTTTCCAAAACGAATTGCTGTTCGATAGCGTTGAAATGACGCTATTTTGTAAAAAAAAAAAATATATATATATATATACAATACGTTGCCCCTTTTGCAATTATTAAAAAAAAGTTCGTGAGCTAGTTTTAAACATTTTTTTAGCCATTTGCGTAATTTTTATTAGATTCGAATAAATAGTTAACAACATTTAAATAACAATAGAAAGTACCTTTCTTGTAGTGTTTACGCCCAACGGATTATGCCCACAATTCATGATGATTGATGTTCTAGCTTTTTAAGTTAGTTGAATAAACGAAAGATTTTCGGCGTCTATCTGTTTCCAGCTCAGTCGCTCAGGTCCGAGTTTCTTTCTCGAGCAATGACTAACGCTATTAGTAGAGCTCTTTCTCATTTCTCTTTCGTTATTCCCGCGAGTTTCGAGTAAGGATATCTTTGAAACAATGTAAGAAAGTGTAAAGAAATTATTTATTTACTTTAGGGGACACGGCTCCAATTTGTGAATCACGAAAGAGACGAGTTTCGACGAAAAAATTGTATATATATATATATATATATATACACATATATAGATATAAATATATACATTGGGCTACCACCATCATACGACTGGTGGCGTGAGAATGAGGTCGCTCAGAGAATTTCGCAATTAGCGGTCAGAAGGCGCCCAAAGACCTCTCCGATAGAGTGCTACGCGTGTCTCGATAATTCGCGGCAACTATGGAAACAGCAGGTGTAATCGAATCCGAAGGATTTAGAAATAGGAGTTAGCGTGCCAGCCACCGCTGTGAAAAATCTGGAACGGAAGTTGCAAATCGATATTTCCGAGTCTGTGCAACGCAACGTCCGAGCCGTCGGGCACGATAGATTGCGATTTATTCTGTGAAAACCGCTGGAAAAAATGTATTATTGCTTCTCGCGACGAGATACGAAGATTTCTTGATCTGCAATTTCTTCATGTAATACCTTTTTTGTTCTAATGTAAATAGATTCTCAATTTTTTACTATTATGAATGTTAAAATAAATTTAAATCTCATTATCAATAGCTGAGTAAGTTCATCCTAATTACATTTTGTATAATTTGATAAATGATTACAATAAGAAAATTCTTTAGACGAGTTGTTAAAGGATAACATTGTTGGAAATATTGCGGCTGATGATTAGAAATTTAGGAAAGAAAGCTGTGATTTCGAATAAACTTGTTTAAAAAAAAAACTTTTTTTCGCACAATTTTTGCATCTTACGGGTTAACTCGTTTAAATTATCATTTTTACACGTACGCACGCACGCACGCGCTTCAAACAATCCGCCATTAGCGTTGTGCATGAAAACAGAACCCCACTAAAGGTCATAAATGTAAATTCAACTTCACTCCAACCTCAGCTGTACTAGACCAGAGCAGAAAAATGTAGCGAACAATGGAAACGGACTCTCTGGTCATTATAACAATTAGAACTCATTATTTTCAAGATCACTTACATCTCCACGCAGACATAATCATTTCAGTAAGGCACAGAAAAACTAACTTTAACTAATGCTATTATGTATAAAACATTTCGTCCATCGTACTACAACATAACCTCACTTTGAGGATGACTGACCGGAGATATCGTCTAAATACTAATCGATGAGTATTTAATTAAAACTGACAACGCTGGGGTTGTTTCTAGGTTGAAATAACAATATTATTGGATACTAAATAATTGTAGAAGTTTAACATGTTGCCATATAAATTTAATTACTTGTGGCGAAATATATTTTTCATATTACCTGCATTGAACCAGCGAGTTCCAATGCCTGTATAGCCAGTCGAAATGAGCCAATTTCTAACCAATGCGATTCAGCGGAAAGAAAGCAGATATTTTCTGCCCTAAGGCAAAAAAGTGGACCTGTGGATCTGTCAAAATCGCCTTTATTGGAAGCCTCTGAATATTGTTCTAAATTTGTCTCGTTCAGATTTTCTACAGACATACAAACTCCCAGTTCCAATACACGTAATATGAAAGATATAGTACGTGTGGCACGAGATGAAACATAATTTCACCCCTAGCTATACAATATACTATTTTGTAACATGTGCACGCAAAGTCGTGCTTAGTATGACAGCTTTGCGGGACGAAAGTGGCCAATCTCATGGCAGTATTGACAATATAGATTCGCGCGTGTGCAGTCCACAATTCCTTCACTTTTGTCCCGCACGAGATATTCTGTTCACTTTCGTCCATGGTTTACGGGACGAAAACGATAACAGCGCCGACATCGCGAACTATTCGCGGCAAGCACCTATGTTCAATGCAGTTGAAGCAGCAGCCATTTGTGATTAAACCGAGATTTTGTTAGGGATATGAAAAGAGAAAAAAAAATGAATACTGTGGAAAGTAACGAGGAATAGGGTACGCCGCATGAAATACTAGAAATCGTTTCGATTGAGATGTTTACCATATATGCTGTTTTTTATTCAATAAAAAAGTACTTTTTTATTCAATCGGGATCTTTATGCCCATGATCCTCCACCGGGGCTCCACCGCTGGACCCTGAGCACTCTAACCTTAACACTTTTCATCAAATAATGTATTTTTCTGCTTGGATACTCATATTTTTATTCAGGAAACAGCAAAGATGCTTTGCGTACACTTGTTACAAAATGTATCGTGTGTGACGCGTGCCAAAAGTTGGCATTTGCGACTCGTGTGATTGTCGTACCCGTTTCGATCGTGTGGCAAACTTCACACTCGTCGCAATGGCCAACTTTCGGCTTTTGTCGCAAAATATACTAATTTTTTAATGAGAACCCGGATCCTGGTCGAAATATTATTACGGAGGAGTCTTATCTTGAAACGGAGGCCATTTAATGACGCTTCCTTTCCTATGTTAGTGAATAACACCGAATAAAATGTCATTGATTCAATAACAATTCTATGACAATTCTATGAGAGTCAATACGTACAATTCTAATTTTTACAACTCCACACGTCATTGAAAGGATAACTAAAATATTTTCAAAAGGATATGGTTATGGTTTCAATTTCATGTGAAATTGTAAAAATTAGAAGTAGAGTAGATAATAAAATATCTGTTTGTAGTTGAATATATTATTCCACCGTAAATTTTTTTTTTTTTCAATGCAGAGATCTATCCAAGTCAGCGTTCTCAACGTCTCAATTAATTTTCTTATCATCAACAATTTTAATTAAATTGTTTTTACACAACAAAGTGGAGATAGATTATTTTTCTGTAGCTAGTACAAGGCCTGAAAGAATGAGATCGCGGGACGAGAGACAGATGAGATAAAAATAAGTGATAGAAAGGAATCGCGAGCGTGCGTGTACCTTATGTACTGGCCAAGTATACTCTAGTCGAAGCTACATGTGAGCCAGAGGTTAGGCGCGCGGGTAATTCGAGTAATTACCGGACAATTACATTATCTAATTAACCTCGGAGGTCGTACAGCCTCGGCGAGCTTACTCGCTAGTCAGTCAGTCGCAGCAACGGAGCAGCAGTCACCGAGATAGTGATTGTTGGTGTGCATAGTGGTGCGCGGCCGTGATTGTCGTGGCGCAATCCTAATTATCATTGTTTGACGCTCACAAGCTGCTGCTGCAGCTACGAGAACGACAGTCTCTCATTCGCAGAAAATCACAAAACAACGGGAACTGTAATAAGTCCTTACGAGCATAGCGAATTCAATTGTGCCGCGGCAGCATCAGCAGCAGCAGCAGCAGCAGCAGCAGCGGATGCGCTCGCACTTGCATCATTCATTTACGAGAAATTATGTTTCCTTGTTCTCCTTTTTTTTTACTACACGTTTAAGTTTTTTCCTGTTACATTTCATTTGCTTATTTGATTAGTGTGATTGCTCGCAAGTATATTCCGCAATTGAAACTCAGTGATTCATAAAAACAAAACGAAAAAGAAAACATTGTCTTACCGAAATTCATGATTTTATTGAAATAAATTGACAAAATCGTTCTTTGCAAACAACTTTAGCCAAGTTATTGATTCAAATGGGATAAATTGAGCTACTGTAATGCAATACATGAGTACGGCAGCACACGTACGTCTTTGCGAAGAGGAATGATGGGTGCAGTACTACATCGGATACTTATAGATATATAGGTATACCGGTGCAATGGAAGAGTGCAGCCTCACGGACAGTAGCCGAGCGCGTAATGCGTGCGTAATACGCGCTTAATACGCGTACCGCGTGGAGGGTCAATTATGGATTGGCCACGCTACCGCGCCAATCGGAGGAGGGATTCACCGCGACCAAAGAGCCACAGTGAATCGGTAGCAGTGATGCATACTACCGCTCGTTCATCTCATTTCTTTTTTTTTTTTTTTTTAATCATAAATAGAGGCATCATGAGAATATCGTCGAGACATCATTAATGTACAACTAATATAGTAATTTATAACAATGAATAATAAAACAGGTGAAATTCAGGTGAAATAAAAGCAAATAACGTATCTCGCAATATAATAATAATATAATTATGCTGAAAATATGTGACTTTTCGATTGCAGAACGAAGTATCACGGAGAAAAAAAAATAAGATGCGATTACCGATGATCGGTTCGAGGTACAAAAATGTTGATAAATCAGGCTAATTGATTGGATAGTACAACTGATATTTGGTAATCGCAACTAATGATCTTTCTCCAAATAGCCTAAATTCAGATGATTTTTGTTATAATTCCTTTGTATACAGGAGCAAATAGATTTAAAGAAGCTCAATTAAGTCAACGGAGTACAAAAGCTTAAATGTGAGTTTTATAGACTTTGGAGTTCGATTCCTTAAAGCCGAAATTTACAAAAAAGTAAGTTTACTGTGTGAGGCACCGCCTTAAATCATGACAACATGTAACATGAATAGTAAATTACGAAGAAATTCGACGAAGAGAAAAAAAATCTTGTTAATTCAATCGCGAAGGAAGGAAGGAAGAGCCAGGATAATGCAGGGAGTGCCAAGAGTAAATAACAATGGAAGATGCTTTAGCATCCACGCCCATCCACCAGCAGCAGCAGAAGCTGTGGCACGTCGCTGTTAGGAAGGAGAGACAGGGTTTGCCGTGGTGCCCCGCCGACGTTCTTTAATAATAATGATTGTTTCCTCGATTCAGGGGTACGAGAGATATGCCCCCTTCCCGCTCCCTCCTTCACCCTCGCGGCCTTCCATACCGCAGTCTCCACTGGCATCTTCACCCACGAAACGAAGAGAGCGGCACCTCTCATTAATCGAGCGACCCACAGCACCGAAGCAACGTCATTCTCCCGAGTTAACGCTCCCGTTACCTTCCCACCCTGGTCGCGTATACGACTTAACGAGTTGACGCGCACCGCGGGAGCTGCTCTATACCGCCGCGCGGTATACACCGACTCGTCGCGCCTTAATTGACCGAAAACCGCGAGAGATTGACTCTCACTCCCTTCTCCTATCACACAGAGAAATAATAAAGTAAAAGAAAGAAAAAAACCTAAGAAATAACCCTCGCGTAAAAAGATGCGAAGAACAGCGTATCGTACATCATCAAGTATACAGGAGCATCGCAGAGAAGAATCTTGCCCTCAGGATTTCGGGCTACCAATTTTTTCCCACGTCTTGTAATTCACCTGTTTTTCTTGCTTTTTTTATTTTCTCGTTAGTAATAAGAAGTACGTACAAGTAGGCAAATGAAAAATGATAGATATTTTTTTACAAACATGTACATTACCTGTACGATCACTTCGATTATTTATTCATTATTATTATTGCTATTAACAATTTAGAGGTTTTTAACGATGAATTTAAAAAAATTTAAGTGATCGTTCGAGCGTACAATAATAAAATAATGTTCGTTTTGAAATTAATTAAATCTGACGAGACAAAAATGTCATGTTAGTAACTAGCAGTTAAAAAAAAATTGTTAAATACAGATTGAGAGCCGTATAGACTCGAGAGACAGGAGGGGAGGATTAGCTAATACTCGGCTGCTGGAACCGCTCGTCGGTAGCTCTCGAGAGCTCTTCAGTCTTCCATATCTAAATTAGATCTGGAGTGAACTCGTGTGGAGTAAACGATGTGGGCGCCGGATATGTGGACGCTGGACCCCGTGGAGCATGTACGTTATGCGTATACTGCATAAAGTATACCGGTTTAGTATAGCGATTAACTATATCGAACGAGTTCTGTGAATCGATTCATCGATAGACGGAAGATTTGTGACTACAGCATTTTAAAAAAAAGGGATCGGGGCGTTTGGATTTTACCAAAGATAAATACATTATCAATCTACATAGATATTTTGTTATCTCATATCTGTGAATGCTGCATATAAATATAACTGTACAAACAATTACAAAATTCTGTGCGATAGTAAAAGTAGGAGAATAAATTTTGGAAAATTTTTAAACGTGCAACCTGATGTCGATGTTCCAGGTATGCTGTTTATATGTAGGATATGCAGAAAATATATTGCTTGTATGCTGCATATTAATATAGTTGTACGTACAAACAATTATAAAATTCTGTGTAGTGGTAAAAGTACGAGAAGTATTTTTTTAACGTGCATCCTGGTTTATTTGTCCCAAGTATGTTATCCGTATGTACGATATGTGTATAATTTATTGATTGTATGCTGATATATATTAATACAGTTGTACAAACAATTATAAATTTTTTTATGGTAGTAAAAGTACGAGAAGGATTTTTTTAACGTCCACCTTGATGTATATCTTTCAAGTATGCTGTACATATGTAGGATATACTTAAAATGTATTGCTTGAATGCTCCATATTAATATAATTGTATGTACAAATAATTATAAAATTCTGAGTAGTAGTAAAAGTACGAGAAGATATTTTAAAAAAAAAAAGCTAACGTGTACCCAGAGGTATATGTTCCAGATATGCTGTTCATACGTAGGATATGCGCAAAGTGTATTGCTTTGAACTAGTGAAAACTGGCTCTCTATCGTAGATACGATATGTATCTCGTTGTAATTAATATTTTCGCAAACTCGCTGCTTCTAATCTTTCTAATAAAGTTCGTTCGTCGTCTCTCATCGAATGGAAACGGACACGCTCTATCAATCCAAGAAATCCCTTCGTGTACACGCGACAGTCGTACTCGCGTCTGGTAACTCGATGAATATGCTAAACTCTTGCCAGTCCGCTATACAATTACAAAACTATATGTGTAGGACTGACGGTGCGCTATCACTACGTGTCTCAACGATAGTCTAACGAATAAAACTAAGCAACCATGAAATCCAATTAGCCGCACTATTTAACGACTCGCTTAACTTCCTACTTCGTTTCGATATCTTGCTATTTATATACATTTTTTATAAATATAACGGCACGCGCGCATGCCATCGAAACGCCATAAAAATTTTTTTTAATCGTTGAAATATACATATTTCTGTTACCTCCTATAAATTTTAGAATGATCTGAATCTCGCACTATCGCTCTTCGTTTCCTTTGCGGTTTGAGGAAAAAGTATGCATTTGTAAATTAATCTAAACATTTGAGACGAAAAGAACTTTTGATGCGTACTTATAATCATTATATCTAGATAGATATTTCGTTTCGATCTCTTGATATTTATATATTTTTTTAATAAACGTAACGGCACGCGCGCATATTATGGAAGCGCTATAAAAAATTTGTTCAATCATTGAAATATACATGCTTCTGTCACCTCCTACAAATTTCAGAATAATCTGAATCTTGCACTATCGCTCTTCGTTTCCTTCGCGGTTTACGGAAAGAGCATGCATTTTTAACTGAATCTAAACATTTGAGACGAGAAGAACTTTTAATGTGTACTAACGATCATGATATCTATACAGACACATCGTCGAATCTCTGAGGATCCACGCATTGTTATTCTCTGAGGTTGAGGTCATTAAATTTCTTCAAACATAAAAAAAAGGTAGATGGTGTGTGCGAGACTCTGAGTCATCGCATCCTGATAAGAAGTACTTATCTCAGTAGAGGCAGAACGTTAAGATAAAAGTTATCGTCGTTAGTTTCATTAAAATACCTCTCCTACAAAATTAAATTTTTTAACTCTGTTGACATTTTCAATAGATTAAATTTCGTGAAAAATATTTTTGGCCTAAATTCAAAATACAAATGAATAATATTTGTAGAATTTTACGAAACCGTTGCAAAGCACATTTTTATTTTCTTTACAAATTAACATTATTCAACACAGAATTTAGTCTGAATAAAAATTTATTTGGTAAAATCCCATGGAAATAAATTATATTGGAAAAATATATTTTAAATATACAATGTAAAAATGTTTTGTATGAAAATTAATATTTTTCATGTAGGAAGCTATACATAAACTGATATACTAAATTTTATTTACAAGTATAATGTAAAATTATTATACGGTAAAATAAAAAAGTTTTAAAAAAATTGTGTCTAATATACGAATACTTTAATATTGCTTTATAGTTGTATATTAAAGTTAATATACATGGATAAAATATTTCTTATAAAGGAATATTAATTTTCCAAATATTTTTAATATTAAAAAATATCCAAGTTTTCCTGAAAAAATTTTTTTTAAATAAAAAAAATGTATTTCACACGATGAAATAAACGCGAGAAAATATAAAAAATATATTTTTCACGATATATCCGTGAGGTATATAACAACGAATCTCCAAGATGTTCAATTTTTCGTGAAAGATACATTTAGCCATGGGGGAAGTCTTATTAACCATAAAGATACGAAAGGTAACGAAGAAATTTAACAGCGTCGAGACGCGTCCTTGGCAAATAATGAGACATTTATATCAAAGTACCGTTAAGTTGCGCCAGAATACTGAACTCGTCGTCATCGTCGACACTCGAAGTATCAGAGTCGCCCGCTCGTCGGCGATAACAACTAATTGCTAAATGAAATAACGCGATAGCCCGACGGCTTGATATTTAGCAATATATATATATAGTGGATTGTTTTGTATAACGTCCTATGATTACGAGAAGAAGTGCAAGAGGCTGCAGACAAAAAGAATTAAGGAGGATACAGGTAGGAGGACAGGCGGAGAACGTTAAAACCGATTATCGTTAATATATGAAAGTTAATACGCTGATTACAAGGATGAAAGGGAGTTTATGGCTAGTCTGCGTATCTGAGCTTTGCAAGTTGGGAAGTACAGGGGAGTCGATCTCACTAACTCGGTGCTCGCTCGGCTGCTGCCGTTGATGCTGCTGCTCTTGCACCCTAATGCACTCCTCCGCGTGGGCTGCACTCGATTCAACCCAGTGTCGCATCGCTATATCGCTTGACTCTCCGATCACTCACACTCGCGTCAAAGACTATGCCCTGTGTTAAATATAATAATACAGGCATTCACCATACAGCATATACCGTAGACTCTGTACCTACTTTCTCTCTCGCTTCCCCGTTAATTGCCCCGAGAGCTTACAATCATATATATGCGAATATATACGCGAAGCTAGGATGCACCGATGTGCATATGGTATTATAGTACACACTTATAAATTGCAGCATGGAAGCGAGGCCACGGGACCGGACCTATTACGAGCGATTACACCGCTATTAGTTACTTACCGGGTGTTCCGCGCGCCCAACGGAAGAGAGCAAAGAACAAGATGATAAAAAAAAATTATAAAGAAGCGCGCCACCCATCGTAGATGTGAGGGAACACGAAGGGTGCGGTGGGCGCACGATAGATTGCTCTTTGCCCTCGCTCCATTGGCGGTGATGGTAGTGATCGTTGATGTAACTTTGTACGTTGGTACGGATTTTACTGAGCATGGATGTAAATTGTAAACGGAATATTTTATGATTTTAACTCCCGGCTGCTCGCGGGGAAAAAGACGGAGGCTATGGGATTATCAGCTGATCGACTTGATTTCTATATTATATTTCTTTGAAACTGCGTAAAATAGTGTAAACAAACTTGGCCCATCGATTCCGAAAGGGAATACCTTGCTCGTTGGATGTATTTTCATACGATGAATAACTAACTCATTGAGCCCCTTTTCTACATAACTTTGTTCCATATTAGCTTGAGGGCGCTAGTGCCGAAAATTGATACGTGGAGGAAAGAGATTGTGGCAAATCGAAATGTGAAGAATCGAGATGTAATGAAACGGAACGTGGCGGATAGGATTTATGTACAATCTCAAATGTATCAATAAGGGATTGCGTGGTATCGTGATTGCGGTATATCGGGATTGCGCAGTATCGGAATTCCGCAATATCGGGATTGCGTAGTATCGGGATCGCGCAGTATCGGGATAGCGCAGTATCGGGATAACACAGTATCGGGATTGCGCAGTATCCGAATTGCGCAGTATCCAAATTGCGCAGTATCGGGATTGCGCAGTATCGGGATTAGGTAGTATCGGTATTGTGTAGTATCGGTATTGCGTAGTATCGGTATTGCGTAGTATCGGTATTGCGTAGTATCGGTATTGCGTAGTATCGGTATTGCGTAGTATCGGTATTGCGTAGTATCGGTATTGCGTAATATCGGTATTGCGTAGTATCGGTATTGCGTAGTATCGGTATTGCGTAGTATCGGTATTGCGTAGTATCGGTATTGCGTAGTATCGGTATTGCGTAGTATCGGTATTGCGTAGTATCGGTATTGCGTAGTATCGGTATTGCGTAGTATCGGTATTGCGTAGTATCGGTATTGCGTAGTATCGGTATTGCGTAGTATCGGTATTGCGTAGTATCGGTATTGCGTAGTATCGGTATTGCGTAGTATCGGTATTGCGTCGTATCGGTATTGCGTAGTATCGGTATTGCGTAGTATCGGTATTAGTATCGAATGTGGACATTTCGGTTTGTGGTAAATCGGGTCGTGTAGAAAATGGAGTGTGATCTATAGGGTTGTGTTGAAAGTGGAGGGACACTCGACTTGTGTCGTAAGCGTAAGTGTGTAGAATCGATTAAATAGGGATACAATGTGGAGAATTAGGAATGTGGAGGATCGAGTTGTGTAGAAAGAAGGGGCTGCCACATAAATGACTTTTACAAGTCACCTATTCGTAAATATCGAATTGACTACTATTATTATATTATACAAAACTGTGCATGTGAGTGTTCCTAATTTAACAAAACTGATCGATCGATCAGCCGAGTGGTGACGAGTTACATTATCTCACGCCAGAGGGTTACAAGAGCAATTGCACAATGTGCATGATCTCATTGTTCACTGCGATATTCACTTTAAAACGATCAAATAAAAACAATTTCACGAAAATAAAACATAATTCTCAACTGAAAAAAGAGTGAAATAAACAAATTAAATTAATAAAAAATACTGAAATCATAAATAATTATTTGCATATTATAGTCGACAAATGTTCCACACTCAATGACAAATAAATCTCTTGACTTTGATATACCTTCGATGCCGAAGAGCCACTTCGACCGCGACCGACGCCTCCTCTATCTAGTCTAGACACGAAGAGACAAAGATGCCGGTATCAAAGTCAGTGGCTCGAGTGACAACGAGCATCCCTCTTATAGCTATGCTCGTAAAAGTGAACGAAGTTTCTCGACTATTAAAATTAATCGAGGGTGAATTTCTCTCGGAGATAAATAGGGATGCGGCATAGATTTCACTCTAGTGGACAAAACGTAGATTTAGACTGATGCGCTTAGATTATTGTTACGACGCCAACACGTATCTAATCGTGCTTATGTAGCTTCGATTATTTCTATTTAATTTGTCCCAGGAAAAGTGGAATACGTGAGGAATAGTTTGAAATAAATGCGAGGCGTCTGGGCCGGGATTCGAACATTCCGATTGTCAATCGACAGCTCTCACGATTGACCCATGATAGACCGTTTACTATACACTTAATCCGAATCGTTCTCATATATTGAACATTCCACCGCGTTACAAATTATATCTACATGTAATTAAATATTAAATTAATAACAAATATAAAATATATTACAATACAACGATAAATTACAAGTAGATGTAATTTTATAATTGTATTGTAATATATTGTTTATTATTTACAAAATGTAAAATCTACAAATTTAATAATGTAGATAAATATCATCTGCAATGTGAGATCGAAAAAAATAAAATATTTAGATAAACTGAATTTAGTTGGTTCAATTGCACGATGAGATTGATTCAAGTTTTGTAGGTCATTGGTAGGTCTAATTAACTAATGTGTTGACGCAACGAATTAAATGATTGGCAACGAACTAATTTATTGACGCAATCTTTTTAATCGCCTGAAGCATAATTAACCATGCGGTTGGCTGGACCAACGAAATCTTTTTCTCTGTGTAAGGTTGTATCAACTACATTCAGTTGATTCAATTACATTCACTTGAAACCAACTGAGTTGAGTTGGTTCACAATCAAATTCATTAAGTTAATTCCGTCTAAATAGGTTTCTTTTTAGTAGATAATCAATGCCTATTGTCATTATATGTACAAACATGTTTCGCTTGTATTAAAAATATATCAGCAAGAAATAAATAATGAAAAATAAAAAAATCACACGGACAAATAAGTTTGGTTGATGTAACAGCTACATTTTCAATTTGTCGTAACCAAGCTCTTAAAGATTAGCTGCGATATCGTATACATTTATTGCCACGGCCATTTCGAATGGTAACATTTATTATTTATGATTAGTTCTCGTCAGATAATAACCACGACAAATGGTATACCATTCGAATGATTGTATCAACCAATCGATTAGTTAAGGATGTTATCACAGTTGGTTACCGCAATTGATAGGTAATCCATCAACGAAACTTGATTCGCGCAACCAATTCTTTATTGCTCACACAACTAAGCCACTTTGTAAAGGAATCAACATAAGTGATTGGTTGCCTCAACTTATTTTTTTATTGTGTCAGTTCTTTATTGTTTTCTGCATATTACAAAATGAAAGAAAAAAAATATTTGCACCGAGAAAAAAGATTTCATTTCTTCAAATAAATCGGCTCATAAAAATTTCTTTCATTGAATCAAATAAATATTTAGTTGATTTTACAAAAAATTATTGTAAAATTAATTTCGAAGAAAAATGATTTTTCTACAGTTTCAACTTTTATTAATGTTAGTAACAAAATTACTCACCTAGTAAAAACGTCGGGATAATGAGTTCTCGAGAAGGCTTTCTCGAGTTCCTCGAGTTGAAAACTCGTAAAGGTTGTTCTGTATCTTCGTTGCTTCCTCTTGGGTGCAAAGTCGTCGACCTCAGCCTCACTTTCGGGGCTCGTGGGTGCTGCCCTCGGATGAGCACCCTCGTCCTCGGGCCTCACCTCCTCGGTCGAGATTCCCATCTGGTTCGGATGATTTGTTTGTTGACTCGATTGCTGCTTCTGCTGCTGTTGCTGTTGTTGCGAATGGGGCTGTTGATGCTGCTGTTGCTGTTGATGATGCTGATGAACCTGGTGGCTCACCTGGGATATACTCGAACTACTCGTACTGCTTGCAGGGCTCGTCTGCGAGACCGCCTCGCTGCTGCCTCGCCCGGAATTATCTGAAGCGAAAAGAATTTTCATTATAAAATTAAATAACTTTGTTTGGCTCATAAACGTATCATTATATGATAAAATTGAAACGAATAAAAAATGAGGTCCTACATCGATAAAACCAAACGCAATAATATTACACAATACGACAATCATCAGACTCATAACATCCGTCAATTTTTTTAAATGTATGTTCTTACGAAGATGATAAATGTACGTTGTGTTAAAAAAAAAAATGTTATTTCAATTAATATCACGGTCATTTGTTGCAACGGTATAAAAATATTGCAAGTTTATGTAATTCGAATGATCAAAGATAAATGCTAATGATTACTTATGATTTTTGCTATTAGCGCGAGTCAGACGCAGTTGCAGTTTCTTTTTTTTTTTTAATGAGGATTAATTTATGATCTAGCGTGCAAGCACCGTCTAGGTCGGGCGACGTTGGTTCTTAAACTGATCGCGAGAATCATCGTCATGACTTCTCGAACCGACACTTAACTATGTTGTAGTATTATTCACACAATCATACACGAAAAATTGGTTGCGAGTAGCCTCAGTCTTTAGAAGTTTGCCTTTTTCGTTACACATCGTTGCCATTATTCTCGCGCATTTAACCCAACCACCGAATAATCAGTAATTGGATTCCGCGAACTCACCGGAAAAGCTATGCGACCACGCTTCCGGTCCACGTGTGCGGTTTCTTAACTCACGTTATGTGTTTGTATTATTGAGGCATCCGTGGACGGGGAATACGCGGTTCGAGATTCGGAATTTCCTCAACGCTCGTAGCTTCCTGCGATAATATCGGCGGATAAGCCTTCAACGTGTCCTTAACCCTTTAACCAAATATTTTTCTCAAAGTCTAAATGTGAGTTTTACATAAAAAATTATTGAAAATCAAAGTCAAATGGTAAAGTGAGAGAGAGAGAGAGAGAGAGAGAGAGAGAGAGAGAGAGAGAGAGAGAGAGAGAGAGAGAGAGAGAGAGAGAGAGAGAGAAAGGGAGATACATAGAACTGAATGGCGCTTTTCAGTGAATTGAAAAATAAGCAGCTAATGCGTGAAAGTACTGTAGCTTTGAACCTCTCTTGAATTCATCAAAATGAAATTTAAAGTAATTTTGAAAGCACCGATGGATGGGAAATACGCAGTTTGAGATTCAGGATTTCCTTGACGCTCGTTGATTCTTTCGATAATATCGCGGATAAATCTTTAAGAGTGTCCTTAACCCATTCACTAAACATTTTTCTTACAAACTGACTTGTATCATAATAAAATGATAAAAATTGAAAATCACATGGCAAAGAAAGCGTGTGATCGAGATAACGAGCTCATTTCATTAATAAAAAATCATTTTCAAGTATAAATAGCTGTAGACTCAGAGAAACCGTACGATTCGTGCGTCATGTAGATTCCTTCACGCTGCTGAGAGTTGTAAGAGGCGCAAAACTCACCCGAGAGTATATAATACACATATAGTGTACAGTGCAAGGAAGGAACGAAAAAATATATTCGTGTCTACCTACTCATTCCTTTCACCGACCTTGCTACGTTCGCGTTAATGATTCTCTCGCGTTCGACTCGCAGAGCCTGATCCAACACCTCGGCACGTTTGATGCCGCGATGTGTGTCTCTCTTGGATTGAGCGTTGCACGTAATTTCGATCGAAGAACTCGTAAAGTATACGCAACTGCAACTTTTCTCGCATACGATCTCATCATCGATGCAAACTTGCATCAATAAAAAAGTGACGTTTATTAAAACGTATGATCAGCTGTTTAAATATATATTTAAAAAAACGTAAATATCGCTTTAATTTAGAATTTTAAGTATTTGTACTTGAATAATCTGATAAATGATAATTTAATAAAATTATTTATTTATCAAATTTATGATCTCATTATGTTATCGGAAATTATTTCGTTCAATCAGTGGAATAGCAATTATTTTTTCTCAGTGCATTATTAAATTCTTTACTTTCGATTTTGAACCATGATACTGGAATAAATTGAAAACTAATAAGTGAATAATGTAGAATAGAGAACTACATCGGATTATATCCGAAGCTGATCAGTCGTCTATTCATTCCTCGATGACAAACGTTCCAATAGATCAGACAGAACAAGTTCGAATATATTGATCTCACGACACAGTAGTATTCAAAGTGTGATTAGCATAAGAGATATAAGCTCATAATTAATTATTAATGTGTCAGATACATAAACACACAAACATACGTACACACAATAACGAATAATTTATTTATCAATTATGATTCACAAATAATAATCCTACAATTACCAAGGTATATAATAGATTTTTCATTTCAATGTTCATAGTGCGTGTAATTAAATTATTTTCATAATGAAGATGTCGAAAAAGAAGCGAGATTGTGAGCCAAGATTTCCAAGAATTCCTCAATCGACGTTTCGGAGTATAAAATCGTGTTGATAGGTGTATGTGCGAGCACAGTATATTTCAAGGGTAACTCTGCGATCACTAACGAGTGCTCCTGGGTCGTTGAGGGGCAGGGAGGGGGGTCGATCGGTTCTCAGTCGCGGCAACTTTTTAATCGACTCGATTTATCGGAAATGAGCTTATAATGCAGCAGGTAGCCCGGGCGTAATGCCAACGATAATGCAGGATAACCTCAGCCAACCATTTTTTTTTTCATTTTACGATCGCGAGGGTTACCTCCGTACTACACAGGTTATATTGCTATATACGTACTGCGCGCTTATGTACTGCAGATAGCCATGTGAGCTGAGTGCGTAAAACGCGAAAATATCTAGAGGAGACGGTGCGAGAGCTTCGTGGTAGCTCTCAACACTGTAATGGCATTAATGCATGATATGCCTAGTGCCTGAGCTCTCTCTTATTAAAAGCGTATAAAAGTATCTGTGTGGAAGCCATGATCTCTGGCGATGGGAAGAGCTCCTCTCGGTCGTTATTAACTGAAAATTACCGAAACCGAAATCTAATTCGCGTAAACACCGTAATTTCACGGGCGCGGTGCAGTTTAAGAGTAGATAAAGGGGGGAACGGCTCGAAAACAGGAAGAGAGTATCCGTATAATCTCTCTCAGGTTCTTCGATCGATTGCTTTTTATCTACAAGTCAAGTAGCTGGCTAACAAACAATTTATTGTTAAAGCTATTTTATTATTTTACTGAATGTATCAATTTTTTGATAAAATATATGCGGAGGGATGGTCTCTCTGTTGTTGCAAGAATACTTTTGCTATACTTATGCATATTTTTGTTACGTTTGACACAAACGATTAATTATTATTTAACGTGGTCGCCATTCGTTATGGATTTCATTGAATTTTAAAAACTTTATTGTCTTTTATTTATTCATTGGTGGATTTAATAACTGAAAGATTTGTCGAAATCGTAAATTGCTTCCTCGAACTTATAATTCCAACAGAGATAATATTTCACGCTATATAAATATCAACGTGAATTAATCGCAGTTTCTTTTACTAATAAAGTTGTGTTTTGTGTGATAATTTTGTGGAATAAAAGTGACAAATTCTATGACAGTATTGAAAATATAAATTCGTGCTTGCGCAATCCACAATTGTTTCACTTTCGTCCCTTGGGAGATATTTTGTTCACTTCCGTCCCTGTTTTGCGGGATGAAAACGATAACAACACCGATATCGCGAACTATATCGTAGCAAGCAGCTATGTTCAGTTCAGTTAAATCAGCAGCTATTTGTGTTTTTAAGAAACATTGTTACGAGGATGTTCATTTTGATTAAATAAGTGTTCATTAAAATAAATTTTCACGAAATAAATTGAGAAATATAATAACGATTAAATTTAATTAAATAAATAGTTTAAAACGCATCGATGTTACTTGGTATTTTAATTCAATAAAAATTAACTCATTTATATAAACCCCTCTCCACTCCGGATCTGCCCCTAGACCCCAAGCACCCTAATCTCGATACTTTTCATTAAATAATTTATTTCTCTGCTTGGTGACTCATTTTTTATTCAGGAAACTGTAACAATGCTTTGCGGGAACTTGCTATAAAAAGTATCGTGTGTGACGGGGGTCGAAAGTTGGCAATTGCAACTCGCGTGATTACTGGCAATTTCATACTCATCGCAATCGCCAACTTTCGGCCCTTGTCACATAAACTATTATGTACTATTATGTACGTCATCTACAATGGCGAAAAGTTCTATATCCTCTGTAAATTATTTATATATTTGCCTGATATATTATTATATAAAAATATATATATGAGACATATAGAATATATATTTACGATGAATAAACATTTGATGATATACATTAAATATATTTTATGGCTAAACGTTGTATATTTCGTATATATATATATCGAAATATATTTATTTGCAGTGTATATACTCGAAGAAATCGTGGTAGTTTTGACAAATATTAAGTAAATACTAATTGTTAATTCATGGAATCATTTTTATAGTTGCATAGACGATTTTAATAGTCAAATTAATTAAAAGTAGTTATGGTAACTACACAAATATCTTTATAAATTAAAGAATAAAATATATAAAGATTGAAAAATAAAATAAAAATGATTATACGTTTACCTTGAAAAAAGAATTCCAATTAGCGATATATCGAACAATGTTGTCATCAATGTGAATTCACTGATATTTTTTATTGGCAATGTAAATAATTATATCTTCCTTTTGCATTATGCATTTTTATGTCAATTATTATCTGATACACATAGTCGATATAAGGTTTAAGAAATCTTTCAGCAAAGTCGCCTTCGATGTTGAGTGATCGATCGGTCGATCGATCGTCGTAATTCCGCGGATTGAACTAATTCGTACGACGTTGCTCACCTGTGCACCGCGGGACGTAAGAACCGGGAGAGCCTATAACCACTTATACGCCCGGGCGGAGCAGATCGAGGTTCACGCTGGCACTGGCTATCGAACGCGATTTATGAACATGCAAATTAGCGCAGCGTAATAAACTAATTAGCCCACTCATTGCGGTCGCTTATACACGTATAGCTATATATCCACTAGGGCGATTTTACTCGCGTGTAACCAGCGTTGATCATGGAGAGAAATGGCTCTCGCACAAGTGTGAGTACATTTAATATTCACACGTACGTATGTACGTACAGTTAAACCTGTACGCTTAGGTTGACCGAGAGAAAATATTTCATTGATTCGAATACAACGGCACATCAAAATTTCTATCATTGAATCAACTAAATATTTATTTGATTCAATGAAAATAATTACTTTATTATAATGATGTGGCGCGATATGAACCACGATGAGGATATTTCATTGCCTTCGAGTAAAAATTTATTTGATAGTACTTGTTAAAGAAACGATTTATTTTATTCAAATGAATAATATATTTGAAATCACTTTTTCAAAGAGATATTTATTTGACGGCATAATTGTTACCCAAATGGAGAAGCTTTTGAAGGAGGCTGGTATCCGCGAATACGTTACTACATTCCAAGATATTAAATAATAAATGAACATTAAACGAATTCTCGAACCTTGCCACGATTAGTACAGCAAGCATGCAAAAATAAAATATAATCTATAATGTAATCACAGATGAGTATCACGATCTATTTATAGATACGCGTACAGGGTGTCCAAAAAGTCTGGAAACGGTCGAATAACTCGAGAAATATATATCACAGTTCTTATTATTTGATTAAAAATTATATCAACGATTGCACCAACGGTTGATGTAATTATATAATCAATTGTAGACCGAATATCCCAATAAATGTTAAATGTTTAACCTGCAGTCATTATTTGAACAACATAAATATATTTATGATTTAACAAAAACGATCATGTGAATTATTTTTAAAATTATTTTCTCATGCAACAATATTTTTCAACGACAATAAATGAACTCAATCGATACGTCATCGGTGATCGATACAATCGAACTTTATAATAATACTTCCTTAAGGCATCCGTATCCCGTGAGTCATGCGTGACTGAGCTAACAGGGCACTTTCTCGAATCATACTTGCAAATTCAGCATCGTAATAGACGCATCAATGCATCCTGTGACAAGAAGTAAGTATAACAGCAGAGCGGCACATGACGGTGGTGATTAGCTCGCTCGGCGTGTTACGATCTTAAGATCTGATATCATCAGAAGTTGGCTGTACGCGGATGAGCCAGCTCCGGTAAAGCAATTACGAATTATCAGCAATTCTTTAGTTTCACGTCGCACGCCACCGCATCTTCTCTCTCGTCCTCTAGCTTCTGCATTACTAAAGCGCGGCGAGATACAAGAAAACGATAGCAGTCGCGAATTATTTACCTCTTTATATTAAAGTACACCCTATAGAAATCCACATATACACATATAACGTAGAGTATAGTGTGTACCTTCCGCGATACACAAGTGTCCCGTTTACACGAAGCAGTACAAGCGACTCTACACGAAAGAGACTCCGCCTTTATCGCTCGATTTACAAGATACTTATTGTACATGCTATCTTGTTTCTGATTGGGAGCCATACTCATCTCCGCGAATATTTCGTCTCGGGTTTATGCATCGAAACAATTCATTAAATATTCATGAATAAGGTGAATTATTATTATATTACATTATAATCAGCACTTCTATATATATAGACTCATCGACACTAACAGCGTATTATACACGAGATGAAACGCTGTGGCTTTTAATATACATCGACGTGTATTTCTTTCTCATATCTGAAGGTAAATTGTAAAATACATATTTTTAAAACCGGTAATTTGTGCCGGTATACAAATTATCCTGGAAAGTGCTTGATTTAATTACACGAACATATTGCAATGCGAGACACGAGGATATTATCAAGTAGCAATGCTCGAATTATTATCGAGTATACATATATACTGTACATGTATAAAGATTTTCAGTGATCAATCGACGCTCGGAGAAAGTTGTCCACATTTTTATCTCCACGTTTTGTACGTATCTTTCTGTTTTGTCTATGCGTATGTGTATGTGTGCGTATTTCTCGCCTGAGAAACTCAGTGCAACGCGGCAGTTAAGGCAATGACTAGACGACAGTAGTAATATATATATATATGTAAGTCTATATCGTATAGTGGGTTTGCTATACGAGATTGGAATCAATGCCGGACAGTCGGTCGGCAAGTTCGTTAATTACAAATCCACTGTCAACGCGCGTAACGTTCAATTAGAAAGCTAATGGATCAGATTTCGCGCGGCGCTGTTGCACGCCGGTAGATCCGAGGCAATAACACAGATTGAGCGAAAAAGAGGATAAATGAAAAGGAGATTGGGATAGAGAGAAATAAGAGAGAGAAAGAGAGAGAGAGAGAGAGAGAGAGAGAGAGAGAGAGAGAGAAAAGATGTGCGCGGAGTGAAACGATAAATCCAATTACGTAACGGACGCGTATAATTGGTTCGTAAAGAAGTGCTCTGGTGTTGCATAGCGCGGCAGCAGCTTCAGCATCGAAGAGGCGCCGAAGTTGCGGTAGCTACGCGGCAGAAAAGGGAATCGCTGGTAGCTACCCATACAGCGATACACGATTTCTCGGTATAGCCAATCGCGGTGTCGCTAATGGTGAGATAAGTCGAGCCGTTTTGCGTCGACCGCGCAGCGCCGAGCCGCCGATGCCCGGAAACCGGGAGATATACTTGGAAGAAGAGAGTGCAACATATCGGGGGTCGAACGAAGCGGGATATAGAAACGAAGCCGGTAAACGATTCAACGGATGAATAACGGTTCATCGTAGTCCAGTATTTTGTCATTTTTATGAAGGAGCTCGAATAAAAGTAATTATTAACGGTTGGTATATACGATTCGGTTCATCGTGGCCCCAGCGCGTGTTTCCTTCCTTTGTAATACAGAGGTCCCATGTCTGATTACCGGTTTCTGTCCACTCCGTTAAAAAGTTTGCCAGGTAGGGATTAAATTTAGTTAAAATATCAAAGAATGTGTAAGAGTCGATTAAAAAAAAATGTTACTGACTTATAAAACTCGTAAAAATCGACACGGATTCGAATGATCTAATCGTGTGCAGCGAAGGACACGAAAAACATGGTGTAAACGACAATAAATTATTCATTGGTACAACCAGTTTAATTATTAATAATAATTATCGAAACGATTAATTAAATTTGATAAATAAATTAATCGATTATACCAACAACAAGTTAGGTTGTTGATGCAATTTAATTTAAAAAATATTATTATTGCAGAGAAACGAAGGGTTTTATGATTTGGCCCGAGCGAACTTCGATAAACGATCTAACCGATTTAACCTCAATTTGGAGTTTCCCTGCTAATTCTATTCAACGTGTACAATCTCCTGACAAATAATTCAGAGGTAAATCCACTTATCACTATTTTATTATCGAGTAATATGCACCTGGTACAGGTAAACTACAATAGCGCACGATCCATCAGCAACAAAGAGACGGTAAAACCTGCAATTCGTATATCCGGCAATCCATGTATGTTCCTAGCATATGCAATATCGAGGCTTGAAGTCGTAGGTGGATTTTTTATATTATCTTGCATACCCAGGTCTCTGTCTCTGTCTCTCTCTCTCTCTACCTCTCCCTCTCTGCATCTCTTTCTACTTCTGTCTTTCTCGACGCTATCTCACCCCGCAAACCTCTCGATAATTATGTTGTAAGGATTTGCGCGTTGACAGCGATAGGTGCGTGCATGTGTACCTAGTATATGTGAAGAGCCTCACGCGTTCTACCATTGCACTCGGTCCGTGGCACGATGTGCATCGAGTTGCATCGCGTTGCATCGTTAGAGGCAGCCCCCGGCCGCGCGAAAGCCTCGCGGATCCGAGCTCGAACGGTTCGCGAGATAAAATAGTGCGAACGAAAAACAAAGACAGACAGGCTGCACATGCGAGAGTGGGAGTGAGATACCTGAATGCACGCACTGGGTATGTTTCGGACTCACGTCTTCCTCGATATTTATGAGACATTCTGATAGTCGCGTTAATAACAAGGAAGCTACACCGGCGCTATTCTTGAAATCGATTGTTAAGTATTGTATGTAGCGCGAGAGAAAGAGAGGTAACTTTAATATATGGCAATGATTCATAAAGTGCAATTGGTACGGAATACCATTCCAGAGTTATTTACGATCGAAATCATCCCTATATATGTATACCATTGTTCGCACTATATTTTATTTTTTATGAAGCTTTCAAATAAATCAGTGATAACCCGAGGAATGAATGAGAATGCAAGTCTACGAGTATTGAATATTTCAGTACGAGCTGTATAGCTATAAATATTATTTTATTTATTTATTTTTGTTCATTCAATGGTACGAAGCATTTAATGGTACGGGGATGGTGTTAATTATATTTTTTCTGGGATACAAAACATTTCGATTTCACGAAGATAGAAGATTCGTTGCGATTACCGATAACCAACTGTGCGAATCAATAAATTGGTCAAATTTATTAACATTTTGGTAGTTTTAACCAATATTTGATAATCGCAACTTAGTATTTATTTTTCTTCGCGTTGAACAACGTTTGGTACAACTCACCGATGTACAGTGAAATATGGTAAATCGTTTTATTTATTTTTCTAATTAAATTAATCTTTTAACACGAGAATATTTGGGTTTAGATAAAAAGCAACATTTCATTTTTTCGATGAAGATTTTTATGCCTCAAATTATGTTGAAATATTTGAATTTTTCGTTCGACATTTTTATATTGCAAATTCGAATTATCTCACTATAGCGTGTGTTACCGATATGCTGCGAGAATGAACTGTGATTTATTCACGCGAGTGCAGGATTTATTTTCGAATCTTGTCGAACGTCGGAGAGATCCGAGCCGACAAAGGACGCGTATTTACTATGCATACATCGATATGATGATCACGATATGAGAAGCAAATCAATCTCGACATTGTTCGGTAGCTAGTAGGTTCGATGAGCACGTTGTTAAATTACCGCATGAGCGAGAAAGAAAACGAATCATAAATCATGTATGATTCGATAAAAAATACGAAATAATTCATGTAGACAACAAAAAAAATGTACAAATTGCTTGCTCGTACAGGATACTTTGTTTTTATTTGTTTTTAAATCGAGATATGATGTCAGGTTTTTCAAAATAATCTAAAACGTCCAGAAAACACTTTTTTGAAGTTTGGATGAATGTTAGTGTATGTTAAGCTTGCAACGTTGAAACTTTTATAACTCAAAAACGTAGCAGAAATCAATAGAGGATCAATGGAGTAGAAATTTGGAGCGCAAGTATAGCATTAAAACTCTTTTTTTTTGCTATCATTTACACAATAATTACATTACATGTTCAGATTTTATTAGATTTAGGATTGTTTCGAATAATGTAAATTTGTGTACGTGTTCTTGCAAATTTTGACCCACCAGCCTAAAAATTTCTATATACATGGACCAGAATGAAATAATTTCCGGTCTCGAAAATGGTGAGAATCGGTCGAGGGGTCTACAGATTTCGTGACGATTTGAATTTTTCATAGTTGATTCTGTATCCATTATCGATATTCTCTCTAATTTCTTAAGACTTTGTACTCTGAAGTTGTACAAAATGTGGTACAACTGTTCCTCGAACGTAAAAAGTAAAAATAAATTTGGAATACAGAACCTTGGACATTGCTTCCTCCATGAGAAAGGAAAACTTGAACAACCTACTTTCTCATAGAGGAAAATGTTATATACTGCGATCATAAAAAAAAAAATGAAAAAGTAATACGCAAGGTCCAACTCTGCAATTAAAAAAATATTTCAAGATAAATAATTATCTACAGAAATAATAATTAATAGTGAAATTGTATTTGCAATTACACTTAAAAAAAAAGCTGCAATTTAATTTATTGCGAGAATAAAGAAAAATGAAAGTCGATGAAAAAGATAAATCGGATAACGTGTACTGAATAGTGAGAAATGTCTACAACGCATAGTCTGTCCGCGGCTTCAGCAAATGAGAAGTTATGACACCGCTGAGAATCGAACATAGATCTCAGTTAATTCGAATTGCAATAATTTCACGATAGCGAAGTAATCAACGGAGAGATTGTGAGCACATATAGTGAATACGGGTAATTGGTGATTTCCGAGAATACAAATAGTTTCAGCATCAACGTATATAGAGAAGTGGTTGCTACTGTAAGATTTTCCCGCTAGTTTGTACAATCCGTGTATCACAGCCAATCGTGATTGCAATAAATTGATGGTTGCGTCTGTAACGCCGCGAGCGAGTGTGACGACTGTATGTGCATAGAGCAGCGCGAAGAGGTCATACAGGCAGTAAAACACAGAATGTCTCGATTGATCGTGATAATTGAGCTCATACATCGATATTAACATACTTGCATTGACTTAAAAAAAATAATTATTGATTAGCATAAACTGGAATAAACGTAGAAAAATTTTCCCGAATCTATTGACATTTGTATTGAATATTTATTTATTTAAAAAAAAAAAAAAAACAAGCAATAAAATGTTCGTCACAACTACAGTGTAATCGATGGACCAAAAATGTATCACCACATGTAATTAAATTTGTTTCTTAGTAAATTATAATCGAACGAAAATGATATAATTACAATAATTCTATAAATTACTTTTCATTGAAAAATTGATACATAAATTTAAGATCGATTAGCACACAATGAGAAACATTTTTTAAAACTACTGACATTTGTCTCAAGTTTTAATTAATTGTACTTTTATCTCGAACAATTATACCAACGCACTAAATAATTAAAAATCAATAATAGTATCGGCACATTAATTGAACTAAACCATTAGTTTATTCATCTTAAAATATTTTTATAATATTATAACTTTAGCGTAACATAACATAATATTATAACTTTACAATAATACAGCATTTTACTATGTGGAGATGGTTTGTTGCTTGAGAAATTAATGATAGAGGTAATACATGCGCCAGAATAACGACAGATCGTGACTCGAAAGAAATGAATGCCGGCGCAAGTGTATAAAATTAGCGACAAGTTATAAGCGTTGAGAACTAGCAAATGCTAGTGAGTTTTTTTATTGCAACAATACAGACCTGGAATCAAAGTATAGCCAGAAAAAAAGTTTTATTGAATTAAATAAATTTCAATAAAATCTCGGCCGATTAAACTTTTATTCGTCGTCAATTAAATAATATATTTCTATAAAAATAATATTTTATTCAATAGATCTGGATTTTTATTCGATTTAATGATATTGAATCGACTAAAATTGCATTTACGGATGAATAACTCATAATATACTACCGGTGTATGAGAGAGACAGTACCATAGGGATCACATGCGTGACGAGAGAGAGAGAAAGAGAGAGAGCACACCAGGCGTCACGTGGTAAGTGTTGTGGGGTACGTAAGTCTTTTGCTTTGTCTTAAGCCAACTAACTGTTTTTTCGTTAGTAACAATAGCGGAACATATAAACCATATGTACCGTTGCTATCAGGAACGATACATTATTCAGTTTAACAACATTTTTATAATATTTTTCATTAGAAATACATTATACATTACACATTCAATTATACATATTAGTTTATGTGTACCGTGGCTACTACTGTAGATACTATAGACACTATAGATACTATAGATATAACTATGTATTATTGATACATTATGCGGAGTAACACAAAAATAAAAAAAGTGACTTATAACATAATGAGTGGCAGTATCGACGTGTTATTACTTACTCGTAGAAGTAGTTTTGTTTGCATAAATAATATTTGTTTTGAAATTTTTATGTGAGGATATTCTAAAATGTGAGGATGGTCTAAAGCGTAAAGAAATCATGGTTCAGAAAATATGTTCGAATGAATGTATGTTTGTGTGCGTGTGTGTATGTATTTTATGCTCTGAAAAAATTTCAAACTTATGTATCTCAAGAATTATACGACCGACCAAAATTTAATCGAAAAAAATGTACAATGTTTCCATTTGTTTAAATGTAATTAATATTTTTCTGGGTGTAAGGGTTAGATCATTTTTACACAAACTACAGGATGACGAGGGAAGTATCTCGAACTTTAATTACCGTCGGTACAAAGCAGTAGATGCAGGCCTTGTCGTAATTCCAAGAAGAATCAGCGATCGAGCTGATCGCACGCGAGAGAACCAACGAGTTTCCAACAGAAATGAATCAACACCAGTATCGTGCGCTCGGTTGAATTATCTTTTTCTGCTCTCTTGTCTTCCTCAATCCCTACTCGTCAAGACTATACGCGAGCGTATATATCTTCGTACATACAATTGCAATTGTAATTATCAGCGATGTCACTTCTAATTACTAAATTGAATCACGAGCGCAATCCTTTTTCATGAGACTCAGCACACGCGTGCAATCACGACGAATAGTCCTTCGTGTTTCCATTGTAACCCCGATGCCTCATGACTCAGAATTCATATAACTAAACATCACAGATATCTGATTATCTATTTGTACATTATTGTACAATTTTAGTACCAATTATTTTTCTCCGCGGACTGTTTTTATTAAAAGATATATAATTTCCTAACAAGTTTTATTGGCGAAAAAATTAGGATCTTTCTGATTATTTTACATTTTACGACGGAAATGAAGATCATGACAATTATTATATTGCAAGAACATCCATATTGATGTATACAGCCACACAATAAATTGTACACTCTAATTACTAACCGCCTAATCAACGATCAGTGATCTCAGTAGCTAATAACCACGTAATAACGCAACCTTGTTTATGCGTGGCTTCCCGTAAGCAACAATAAAATGCATTCTTCTCTCTTTCTCTTGAAGACATCAAACTCTCGAAAAATTCGAGCGTTTCACTTATGAAATATAATTATGAAGCATAATTACTTAGCTTCACCCCTATATTTAAATTTAATATAACGATAAAAAAAAGTTATGAAGAAAAAAGCTGTAGAAAAAAATTCCCATCAATTCTCTCAAACGAGAATGCTCGAGTGGTACGCGCTAATTTTTTATTCAACATCCTTGCAACGTGAGACTAATCAGCGGTGATCAATAAATATCGATAGGTTCAACTGATTCCGAGAGACGATCGTTTAGCAATTTTTTTGCAAGATAAAGAAGATAATCTTTACTGTGTACATCGTACGATGCACATTTTTCACTGATAAATTATCGTTTAATATGTGTAGTAACTTTATCGATTTATTGAAAATTAAGTTAATTTCTCTACCAAAAAAAACGACTCTACAATCACGATTTCGATAAACTTCTATACCACATTACAACTTTACCATAAATATTCCGAAATACAATAATTCCGAAAAACATTACAATTAAACATTTCCAGTAGCACTATGCAACGAATTTTGGTAAAATATCTGCATTTGCATGCGTACAAGGTTCAATTGGTGCAAGAAATCAAGCCGAGGGACCATGCGCAGCGCCGTGAATTTGCTGATTGGGTGTTGGAACATCATCAAATTAATGTGGATTGTTGACCACGATGGCGAATGGAAGTTCCTGGATTCTCGGCCACAGATTCCGTTACTGTGGCTATATTTTCGAGTGACCGACAAGGACGACGACGAACAATGATCTTCTGATCCATCAGCGTAAATTTCGCCTCAAATGTTG